>VZDJ01007755.1:35056540-35217375 GCA_008694505.1 Cyanoderma ruficeps
GTTGCTGCTGCAGAACACTGCATGCACACCCTTTGTTGATGAGATCTATTGAACCACACTGCTGTTGCATCTGGGGCAGTAGCTCAGCAGCCTTCAACAGAGAGAGAGGAGGATATGAAGGGCAATGAGAAGAAGCAAATGAGCCATCCTTTATCCTTTGCTGCTTCTTCTGTACCCACAGGAAAAAAGACACCACAAGTAATCAAATAAATGCAAAGTTAATTGTCACAATATTTACCAACTCTGTATCTTATGTCCCCAGTTGGTATAGTTTCCTCTCAGGAATATATTGAAAGATTAAAAAATCCCCAACCAAATAAACCACCAACTAATTCCTGTGATTTCACTAGTGAAAGCCTCTGTAATTTATATTACTCAGATGAACTTCTGTTAAGTTCCTCCACAAACTGGAATTATTCAGACTTTGTAAAGTTTCATACTATGTATTCTTTTTCCACTGCTCTATTCTGCTTGATATTGAGCCCATCTGAAAGAAAAAAAAATCTCTCAGAATTTCTTATAACTTGATGGAGGAGAACTGGTAGGAAAGGTAATGATCAACCTGAGAAGCTGCTTATTTAAAACTTGTTCATGTGCAAAAATGGGTGACAACGTTTAGTGGATGAAGGTGTCTTGTTGTGTGTGAAGGTAGATTAAGGTGTGTTTAAGAAACTCTAAGTGCACTTGGAGACCACCACAAAGTCTCGTTGGCAAGTCTGTGGTAAGGGAGAAAATACTCCTGATTCTGTGAAGTGAGGCTTTGCTACAGAGAGATTGTACATCAGAATACACTATATAGAATAGCAGAATACAGCAGAATAACACTATATAGATACATGTGTGAAGACATACTTCATCATATTTTTTTTTGCCTAATATATGCAGTCCTTGGTGCCTTAATATGATTAAGGCTCTGGACGTTCCTCGGATGTGGCTAATTCTGGGGAAGCAGTGCAAGATGATGCCTCTGATGTAGCTAACTCAAGTACTTTAATATCTGAATCAGTTGTGCACAAACTATAGCCTAGGTGTGCTGCCCTAGTCCCTCCCTCCCTTCTGAGATGGTCTTGGAGGATTGTTTTGAGCTTTAGGCCAATGGCTCGTCTCAAGCTTTCTCAGATAAGCCATGCACTATTACTGGCATGGTATGATTGTCAGTGTATCTTAAAACAAGCATAGCTGTGAAGCACACTTGCCGGTGTAGAAAAAGGATTACAGGCAACCTTGCCCCTGATAAGTCACAGTTGTACTAATTACCAAAGAAGAGGAACAGCCTTGCTCTTAATGGGTCACACCTGTGACTAATAAAGTGTGATAAAAGGGGTGGGTTTGCCCCTCAGGGGGAGGAGCTGGAAGAAGGTGATACAGGGAGAGCCTTGAGGGAAAACCTGGAGTAAGAGGAATGATCCTGAGGAAGGTGATACTGAAGGAACGAGCCAGAGAAACACAAAGAAGAATGAAAACAGCAAAGAGAATCCCTGCTGTGAGGTCAGTGTGGGTCTGCAGTCAGAGCCTGTTGTTGGAACCTGCAGCCATAGTCTAGCTGGGTAAAAACCTGCATTCAGAGTCTGTAAACTAACACATGCAGTCACAGTTTAGCAGGAAACAACCAGCAGTCAGAGGCTGCAAGGAAACCTACAGTAGGAGCTTGCTGCAGCCAGAGTCAGTGAATTGTTGGAGTCAGGATGACCAAGCTGCAAAGAGGAATAAAGCAGGACTCTTTCCATGCTGTGATAAACAAGAAGTCTGTGTCTTGGCTCATTTCTATCCTCTTACAAGAGGGCTGCTGCAACACAAGCTGTCTTTTTTTGAGGTAGACATGGGTTTTAGTACTCTGGAGGTTAGAATGGGAAGATGGATTTTAGCCAGTTCTGGGCATCTTTGAACATGAAAAGCTTATTGTAAGGTTTTGTCTTTGGAAACAATAAGACCTTAATGACAATTATAGAGGAAATATCTGTCAATGTAGTGTTGGTGGCTACAAGTATTTGAAAACCTTGAGCTCAATAGGCTGGGCTGCAAATACAAGATTTTAATAGCCTCATGTTCTTCTTATTTGCCTCTTTCTTCCATCTTTTGAATTATTAAATGTATCTCCATTGTGGCTTTCAACATTTATTTATCGGTATGGAGTTTGGTGCTTTTTATATAATTATTTCAAACAGAAGGAAATAAAAGCTTCTTGTTAATGTGTAAATTTTGATGTCATAACTTTGAGCAAACTAAACCTGGTGTTACTAAGAAGCTGCTGGTTGGTGTCATGAACAAGCGTTGCAAGGCACTTCAGAGGAGCGGGCTGAGTGCTGTTGCATGTGCCAATGATGTTTCCAGCTTAATGTTCCTGCAAATCCCCAAGAGCAATATGGATTTGGCTTTTCCCTTTTCTGTGTGCTGGTTAGACCCAATTAAGATCAAAAACTGCTACGACATGTTTGTTTATTAAAGAATGGCCTAAAACTTTTGTAGATGAGAGAATACATGTTTCTGTCCTTCTCATTTAGCTTTCTGTTCTCTCACGTCTCTTAAGGCAGCATTATGAATTCTTTCAAGATTTCCTAAACTTGTGTGGACTGAGTGTTAGGCTCAGAAATTTGGGAAGTTGCTCTCCTAGGAATGTGGGTAGTGCCATCTCCATAGAATTTCAACTGAAGATGAGGGATTTGCCTTATCTCCTGGTTCTTGGAGCTGAGCAGATCAGACATAATGTGAAGTTCATCCTACAGCAACAGAAATGCAGCTCCAGTGGGTGAGTCTGGGTTTGGAGTTCTTCATGCCAGTGAACTCAGCAGTTATACCCTCATTGTGCTGGTTGGCTCAGTATCTATAACCTCATTCTAGTAGCTGAGTATCTTGCCGTCCCCCTGACTGCTTGCCAGGTTGTGAGATATTTCTCAAAGCCTGCAGGAGGGTATATCATCCATAGCTGTCATGCCATTTCCTGGGATAGCTGTTATATTCTGTATCTTTAGTGATTTTCTAAGGGAATGGTTCAAGTCTTCTGTTATTGGCATCAGGAGGCTGGTTTGCTTTGTCTGTTAGTCTTAGCAGATCTTATGTTTTGTTGGAAGTCAAAGAGCATGTTGGCTTAGCTCTCAGATAATGTGAGCCCTTCATTGTGCAATCAGCTCTCAAAAGGATTAAAACAAATGGTTCTTCAAAAAAAAAATCCTAAGTGTATTTACCCCTTCACCCCCCAAAAAGGAAATAACCTTTGTCAATTACAGAAATTCCCTTAGTCAGGGGCTGCTGTTGCTGGCTAGCTGGCCCCGGGAATTCTATATGTCAGAGGTTTGGAAGTTCTGAGTCTCTGGCTAAAGTGTGGCTGAGGCTTGAGAAATGAGAGCGGCTCTCGGTGGTTTCAGATGGTTTATTTCTCTAGGTACACCTCTCCAGGGTGGTGGAAGGCAGAGAGAGAGAGTCCTAGAGGCCACGTGCGAGAGAGGGAAAAATCCCTCTGTCCCCAGGTTATGTACCTGGGGCAGGCCTCCAGACAGGAAAGGGCCGGGACCACTGGCCAGTACAGTATTATAAAGACAATAGGTGTAGGTGGCACCTAATTACCTGGGCAAATCAGACGTTTCATCCCTAGAATCTTTTACCTTTAGCAAGGTGATTGACACCAGGGTCAAGGCTATACCAACAGGGGGTTTAGGAGAGAGGGGGGATTGGGACAAACCATTACAAACATACAAAGCAATTGGAAAAACCCGAATTTCGTACCACTACAGTCAATATATTTATATTTCCCTGCTGAAACCAAGTACCTCACTTTGGGATTTGGGTATTCTCTGCATATTGTCAGGAAAATTCACCCGGTTTTTAGTTCTTTTGACTGTTTAGAAAAACCCCTTTTCCTACTCTACAAAATTTAAGAATGTTTGCTTTATAGAGTGAATTGCAGGTTTTAATTTTTTCTACTTTACCCCTTGACAGATGAGCCATTGGCACATGTACAACACTGGTTTTTTAGAATCAATTGTTAAGGTAACATTAATATCCACTTTTATGATGGTGCTTTGGAATTTGGACCATCCTATCCAGAGTGTGAGGTTCAGTAAATTGGTAATTCGTGTATCTACTGCTAACAGTGGTGAGTAGTGAAAAATAGCAGCACTTTTGAAATTTTTTGTGGAGTTTTTCAGTTAACTTTGAACTGGCTTTGACTCAGGAAAAATACCTAAAACAGTCTTGTCATTTGAAGAGAATAAAGTGAAAATAAAAATAACTAGGCCAAAAGATTTTTTTTCTGCTGGAATTGCTATCATGATGCTTTCTTATTAGCCAGGTTTGCTTATGCTGGTATTAGCCATTGACGGGGCTTCCTGATGTGACTATGTCCCATGGTCTACCACAGTCCTGAAGCTTGCTTCTTTTTTTTTTTAATGCTTATTAGCTTAGCTCATGGTGTATGCGAGTGGATATGGGAACATACTCTGTATCTACTCCTGAAGTCTTTATGTAGTACAACTTGCATTCAAAGAGTAGCAAAAAACCTAGTACAGGAAATTACTGTACTTGCACAGGTGTTCCCTGGGTAGGGGAAGGATAGGATTTTTTGTCTGGTATTACAGGAATGTGATTTTGCATTCAAGACTTCTGTGTATGTAAACTCTTCTTGTCTGGTACATGTTCCTGTGTACATTTAATCTGCAGAGGTTATGCTGACAGGCTGTTTAGGAAATCTCTCACTAGTTTGTCCACCAGGATACTGGCAATGGGAGGAAAAGTTTGTAATGGGCAGGAGGATGGATGTTCATCATCATCATCAGTAGTTTTCTGCTCTCTTGAGAAGATTTGAAAAGTCCTAAGGTGCTCTTCAGAAAACAAGCAATGGCTTTCAGTTCAGACAGCTGTTTCCAGCAGATGTGATTGCGAGGCTCAGTGTTGAAAACATGGTCATTCCAGTCTATGAAGCCGACAGATGTTGTGGAATGGATTGTTAATGTTATTCTTTGGGGAGCAACTGAAGATGTGTTAGAGCCTGGTAAGATATTCAACCAGATTCTCATGACAGAAGGTAATAATGCAATATAAATGCAGGCAAAGCCCTCTACAACAGACTGGAATTGTGGCAGCTGTCCTATGTCTGCTGTAGCACAAATCGCGTATTGCATGCCTTGATTCCAGATCTGATATTTTTGAAGTAGTACAGATGTGTAACAAATATTTTAGGAGGCAAGAGGCTATGAATTACAGTTTAAATATGGAGTGGCCAATAGCAGCATTTTTTTAAATCGGAGAATAATTGGTGTTGTAGCAAAAATGCTTTCAGGGCTCCTGCATGGAAGAAGTGTTCCATTTTTTTTCTTGACTTTAGGATCCTTGACTTTAATCAGAGGGAAAATGATTCCTGCTTGATGCTTTGGGTCAGGTGTGATGCTTTTCAAAACACAAAGGCAGCTGCTTTTCCTTCCTGCTTTACATATATTTTAAAGAAAGCTGCAGAAATACACTAAGATGTAGGGCTTTTTTGTCCTTAGGCCTTATTTCCAAGGTTGTATGTTCCACCTTCAGAAGCAGGAGGACACCTGGAGCTCAGAAGAATGTTACAGAGCAGCTGAAGGTCAAGGAAAAGAAGCAAGAGAAGTTGTGTGACAATATGGTCACACATGTATAGAAGCAGCAAACAAGATTAATTTATTTATTTATTTAACCATCTGAGCCACCTAACACTTTTCTCATCTAAATCTGGGCTATAAAAAGGTAGTCATTGCAGTAATTCAAAAACTGTTTTGTAAGAAACATATGGCATTAACTCGTGTAAGGCTTACTAAAGCACAAGAAATGCTTGTAGCTCTTCAATGCTGCACTCACAGGTAGTGCCACCTCACACTCCTGTCTGTAGAATGCAGAATGAGGCATCAAGAAAATCTTCTTTAGTTACAATTCTTATTTAGTAACAGTAAACAGAAAAGATAATTCAAAGCATACAATCTGTTATGTGTTGCTTCTTTGTAAGTATGTAAAATATATTTATTTGAAGTAAGGTTTGGCAACTAACTGACAGGGGAAGGGAGTGAGAACTCTTGCTCCTTTTCATTTTTTCTCTCCCTTAAAATCTGCTTTTGCAGACATTTTGAATCCTGTTTGCTGTTGTTGTGTGCAAAGCCTCATGTGCAATACATTCATTCTGTGTTATTTAGTAAGCTACAGTAAATCAATGAAAGGCTTGTCATTAATACAGTCTAGCATTCACAGTTACAAGAAATACATCAAGTCTCTTCAGGTCACCTTTGAATGTCACTGCTTGCTGGAAATCGTGGAGTATAGAAGGAAAAAATCATGCATTTCTCAACTTTTAGAGGAGAGAAAAACCTGCAAACCCTTTAAGAAGGTGCAAGCATTAGCTACGTATCAGGTTTGAATATTTAGTTGTCTTAATCTGTGCCTGTTGGGTTGTTTGTGAATATATGCATATAATGACTTTGCTGCCAGAAAAATAAAACTGGAAACAAAGAGAGATTTTTTTCCTGTGGAGGCTGTCTGTGGGTAGCTCCTTGCCATTTTGTTTGTCAAAAGCTACTCCATTTTTTGTCTTTTTGTCAACCTCTTTGCATTCTTGGTGTGTGTTTACTTTGAAGATAGTTATGATTGTGAGTATCCTCTGAGGTCAGCCTAAATCTTGTAGCATTATGCTTCCCGAGTAGATTTATATTCCTGCAGCTTGTCAGTTCTCTGCAGATGTAGTATGTGAAGTCTTAGAAGCAATTTGGTGTTGTAAGCACAGCATTACTTTGAGCTAATAAACTTTGCCTCTCAACAAAGCTAATTGACTTAGATAAAGCAGCAGACTGATAAGATTTCATGGTCTCTGGTGCCTGAGCAAGCCTAGTCCCTGTTAATGCCAGTATCTGTACTTCTAGTATAGTACAGTTAATACAGGAATAACATCTATGAGGGCCACAGTATTTAGCATTCCCAGATTCTCAGGTGAATAAAATCACTTGAGTGCTGAAGTGAAAAGCTTTGGCTCTCATGTCAGGGAGGTGGGTTTTTTTTGTACCCACCAGCATTCTTGAATAAGCCCTGCTTTTTGCTCCAAAATGCAAGATGAGAAATGTCAGACTGAACCTACTGAATATACAGAGGTGCCTTACAGATGGAAGGATATCTGTATCTACAGATCTGTTTAAATGTGGGGGAGCCCTTTTGAGGACAAAATTATTCTACAGTTGCTGAATTGTTTAGTAACTGAAGGTAATGTACCTTTAATGGTAGGGTTCACCATTAAAAAGGTTAATTGATTTCTGCTCTTAGAAGCAAATATTTGGTCATGTGCTATTTCTTGTTGTCTGTGCAACATCAGGAAAATGACAGTGTTTTGATTTGCCAGGCTTTTTTAGATGGATGCACTAGGAGTATTTGTTGCTGTGTCATCTTGCACTGTCTTATCTGCTCTGACACCTGCAGTTCTTTAGTGGTACCTAGTTCTAGTTACACTTAGGAGACCTTTAAGGCTCCTGTACCCACTGCAGGTTCTGTGGAGTGCTCTGCTGTCAGCTCCTAACATATCTTGTGTTGCTCTTTGAGGACGTGATTGTAGTCATTGTAACCCTCTGTATGAAATGTCTGACTTGCTGCCGCCAGTGTTTGTCATTTCTGTGCCTTCTTCATAATGGTGAGAATGACTAAGGAATATTTTGATTTGTCCCTTTGTTTTCTATGGGATGAGTGACTAGTCGCCTTTTCCAACACATTCATCAGTCACACAAATATGTTGTCAAATAAATTTCACAGTTCCTTGATTCAGTAAAGTCCCAATCTTTGTCAATGGATAGCATTTTAAACCATTCAGCTATCTAGATTTACTTTCATACCTCAGGCATAACAATCAAAGTCTGGTGGGGATAACCATATTCATGTTATGCTATCTCCTCTGCCCAAACTGCCTACTGTTTGTATTTTTATTTTGTTTTGCCAACTGCAAGGGCCAAGGATAAACTCAATTCATCTAGCGTCACCAAATGTCATCTAATTCTCCTTTATCTGCTATTTTATTGATGACAATATAGAGCTATTTTAGACTGATCAAGCACAATCGTCCTTGTTAGAGGTTGGTCTTGGTTGCATCCCGTCTTACCTGAGGCACGGTAGCACTAAAGTTGCTGAAGACATTGGTATGAGAGACATAACCTGATGTTTTGGAACAAGATGTTTAAATTCTAGGAAAGTCAGTCTGAGAGAAAGATGCTTAAGCAGAAAAATTTAGAGGCTTTTTTAAAAAAAAATCTATTCTTCGGGAGTTGTTTGTGACTTACTTTTCTAGTTTTAATTACAAGTATTTAATTCTTAAACTTAAGACATTTGTTAACTCAGTTTCTGCTCTCCTGGCTACTTACTAAATTAAGTTTAATTACAAGGTTTTAGTAAGCAGGCTTGCATTGTCTAATGGAGAAAAAAAGAATATGTTTCTTGAATTTTTTTTCAAAGCTGATATGTCCCCTTGATCCATTATAGAGGATGCAGAAAGATATTAACAGTGGAAGAGTTATATTCACTATTTGCTGTGATATTCAGATGATTTTGACTTAGATAATAGGGAAAAATAAATTTTCTTACTCTGACATTTGTAGTTTCACAAGAATAAAATGTTCATGAATCTTCATGGATTGGTTGTTTTTTTGTTTTTTTTTCCTCTCTAACACTTGAGGAAACAGTGGCTTTTTAAAAAGCCTTATATATGTATTAGTATTTATGTCTTTCCTGTTAAAGGTATGACTTGTAGCAGCCTCTGTTAGAGGTAAGGATCGTTTTATAAATCAAGGAGAGTAGGAAGTCTTACTTTGCAGTTCATTATTACACTTATTTAAAACAACTTGCTATCAATTATATGACAAAAACCTGTGAGTCAGTGCCTCTAACACTGACTTTCAGATATTCTTAAACCAAACTGGAGGACTGCATACAGAGAGTATGATTAAAAATTAGATTTCAATATCAGTTCTGTCCTATTGTTGTGTTCTGAATGCTTTAAGAATATCAAAATTGTCATTTCGTTGTATATCTTTGGGTGATATCTTTCAAAGAAAAGCATTTAAGACCCCAGAATACTACTGAAGCAAGCATTGTGAGGTAAGAGAACCAATAACCACTGGAGCTGTGTGTGCAGAGCTGTGATCCTAATTGTGGAGAGGACCTGAAGAATCCCATATAAGTTTTCATTTTCTTTCCTCCCCACCTTGCTGCTAGTCACTTAGCAGATCAGCAAGGATCTTAAACCTCACCTCTGTATTTTTCCTTGCTTCTTGTTTATCTTTCCAGGACTAGGCTGAGCTTTTCCCTTCTCCCTCAAAGTACTACCAGGCACTTCTCCACTGCTTCTGTCTGGTGGTGGTTTGAATTTGACCTCCTTGTACCCGCTGAGTAGATGGCAAATAGCTTTGTGCACTGTTATTTCCCAGGCATTTTAGTAGGCCTTCATACATTTTTTTTGACATTTGTAGAAACAGCTTGCACACAAGGTAAAGTAGCTGTCCCTGAGCAGCTGGGTAGTTATGACCCATTAACATGTGCTGAGTTTTGAGACTTTGTCAAATGATACAGAGCTAGAGTACTGATCATGAGGGAGGTATTTGCTGCCTCAGTGCTTAGCACTTCAATGCAATTTTTTATTGCTTTGATGTTATATTTAGTGGTGTGTTGGGAAGTGTTTTGTGCTTAGAGAATCTGGCTCTTTGTGCTGCTGTTATATGCAATATGTCTGGCTGGAAATTCTCCTCTTCTTTGTGTTAGCAGATTCTCCATCAAAGAAAACTCGAGACTACTATTTTTATGTTTCAGAAAACAACCCAGTCACAGTTGTGTTACTTAGGGTAACTGTAATGAGTGCCTTTGACAGCTTGAAGTTCTAGTCTGCACTGCTACCAAATAGGAAGGGAGGAAAAAGAGTACAGCATCTGCAGATGAAGGAACTGAAGGGGTAGGGTCACTCGCATGACTTTAACAAGAGTATAAAGCTGATCAAGGAGAGATGACCTAATGCCAACATAGATATTACCTTTTATCTAAATTGGTGAAGTCAAAGTATTTACTGTTGGACTGATGCTTTTCTAAACTATTTGGTTTAAAATGGCAATTATCCTTCGTGTTATGAGCTTGCCCGAACTGCCTATTTTCTGCTGACTTGTACAGTTTTTTTCTTAAGCAAATTTTTTTAAATGCTGTTTGAGGTTGAGGAGGTGAACATTTGAAGAAATAAAAATGTGCTCATCAAAAATACTTCTGATTTTGAAAAAGTAGAATTGCAGTTGTTTTAAAAGGCAGATCTGTAAGATTTTGCTTCATTCTGTTGCCTGTTAAATTTGGGTGACTTCTCATTTAGCAACTTTTGGCAGAGAAAACAGTAATTGGGAGTTCTTTAAATTTGGAGCTGAGAAAGGCAGACAGGTGTTGGGGAGAATTTAGGTCAGACAGATACATTAATAAAACAGAGAGGCTTTTTAGCCTAGTAAAGAAGAGGAGGAACAGATGGAGATCCTGGAGTTAAAATGTCAGAGCACAAAGGTAAAATGAGTGTGTCAGACTAGAATCTAAAAGAAAATGACTGCCATTGTCTGTACACCTGTGTGAGAAGCCAGAAAGCGAGAAGAGATGAACTCCTTTGTCCATTGTTACTGAGGCATGGAAGAATGACAGGATTTGATGGAAATCTGTGGTTCCTTACTGCTGAGTGCACATGGGATGAATTGGTAGATCTGAGTGGGAGCTGTTCAGGGATTCTACAGAACCAAGAAAGGAGATGTGTGACTGGCCTGCTGCTCTAACCATGTTTTAATGCACTCTCATATGGTCATTCTTCCTTGTGATGTGGGCATCTAAAGAAGCAGGGTTGAGTTTTCAGCCTTGGTTTTGCACCTCCTGAATTTTGCAGTTCTGGCGTCATGTGCAGTTAATAGAGATTGGCTGTTTTTCAGTGGGCTTGTAATGAATGTGTTCTGCAGAGGGGCATGTAGGAAAGTCTGAGCAAAAGTACAGGAATGCAAGATTTTCTGCTCTTGTGCGAGTAATCTGTTCTGTTATGTAATCAGGTTGTTGACAGTTTGCTTAATCAGTATTTCACTTTTACAAGGAGGTACTCTACCTCTGCTCTGGAGCTTAATAAAGATTTTTTTTGTGAGACTTTTGTCATCCTAGCAGGACAGAGTTTTCCTGGATGAATTTGGAAAAAGTAGTTATGGTAAAAGATAGCCCAGGGCAGGAGATGATAATTAAGGGGAGGTGCTGTCTTGTACTTTTTTTTTTTTAAGAAGCATCACATACTTTATTGTTTCATAATAGAGACATAGCAAAAGTGTTGATTTATATCCCTGTTGCATGGGGGCATTCTGTAAAAACTGTTTATATCTTTTATAGCAGGTCAAAAAACTTTACCATAATAAACACAGTAAATAAGGAAAAGAATCTCATCCCTTCAGATACTCAACCATTTTATGGTGTTTTGCCCTGCCACATGAGGCTGGTGGTTTCTTAGGGCTAATTAATATTCATGTCTTCAGTTCTTAAAAACAAATTAAAAAAAGGTCCCCAAATAATGCTTGGCTGGAACTATAGATAAGTCTATCACTATCTGAAACAGTTCAGTATCCTCTCAGACATTTGAATAGTCTCCAAACACTGTAACTGCACATGGGAGAAAGGTCCTGCTGAGTAGTGTCACTCCTTGTTTATCTCTCCAGTTGGAAATAATTCATGTGCGTTCCATAGCTAACCTAGCAGCATGTTCCTGGCAGAGTGGAGAGGGAGCCTGACATTAAATAATTGAAAAACTGTGAAACAGGGATGGTATTCTTCAGATAGCTGTTCTCTGTTGCTTTCCTAAAACTGAGGGGTAAAAATAGGAGTCACGGAATCAAAGTCACTAAAGTAGCAGATCACTGGAGCAATTATTTGGTGTCAATCTTGTAGAGCCACAACTTCCTTAGAGTGTGTGACAGGGAAGAACAAGAGTAATTCTTTTGGCAATCAGAAGAAGTGTAAATAAAAGTACAGTTTATTTGGAGGCTGAAGGAAATCTGTTAGGGCAGAGGATTATCACTCCCCATGGATCCCTCAGTGCAGCAAATTGACATACAGCACTGGAAATGGTGGAAAGGAAGAAGAAAGAGAAAAGAAACCAAGTAGAAATTATTGTTTGTCCCATGATCATCCATGCCATCTAAGAATAAGTATTCTTGGAATTAAAGGGTAATAGGAACTAGTCTTGGCTTGTGATGAGAACCAGGTGCACCTTCCAAGCCTTGTATGTAGAGAGACCGGGTCCTGCAGAGAAATTTCATGGGCAGCTTGGCACAGCAGAGGCACTATGCAGCCATCTTTTCCTAAACACTCAGTAATAAGAGGTAATCCACATAGAAAAATGTCATTATTGATGTTTGTGGGATACTTGAAATGATGCTGGTGTCTTACTGGCATGAGTTCTGGACTCTGCTATAAGATGGTCTTGTCTCCATGTGTCTGTGTGAAAATGGGGCACAATGTGAAATTATACACAATGCATAATGGTGTATAGTATGGTGAATTCTTTCTTAATCTCCGAAATTCAAATAAAAGGGGAGGCTTGATGGCAAAAAAAGAAGCAAAATTAGATAATCCTTTATTATTGCATTATTCATATGCACATTAAACTGTAAAGGGTGATTTGCTGAACACTACCTCAGTTTCTGGGTACTGTGTGAGTAATACAACAGCCATTGGCAGATAGGTTGATGCCTCCAGGTAGCTATTCAAATATGAAATTAGACCTTAAAGATTTGGGTTTTTATTTTTATTGTAACTGAAGCATCATTTTCTAAACAGCTTTTCATTTGAACATCAACAAGAGTGTTTGAAATCAAGTGTGAATGGTTTTGAATATGTTCTTTGAATATTAAGCAGTCCTGATAGAAATATTAATGCTAAATAACATTTAACAAACACATCTGTTTAAATGTGTCCATAAGAAAACAAATGGACCAATAATTTCTAATTACTATTTTTACTTACTGATGATGATTATAGAATTCATATTTCTAATTAGCATTTTAACTTACTGATGATGATTAGAGAATTTATGTGGCTCTGAAGAAAACATGTTAGGTACTAATGTAATTTTCCTGTCTTGAAATCCCTGAGAAATCCTTTGCATCAGTAGCACAAATGAGGGTGATTTTCATTTGTATACTAGCGCATGACTTGACATGAATTTTAAGAAAAGTAAAGTAAAATGTTTTTGCAGGTCTGTACAGTATACTGGGTAGTCAGCTCCTGAAAGATACAAGGAAGGAAATACACACAGGATCTTTAGCAAGAACTAGCTTTTCTTCTGAAATTGAGTAGTTTTTCCATTCAGTGGGAAATAAGCCTACTTCTGTGGCTACCTGAGAAAAAATTGTGTGCAGGGAATGGCCATTCATGCCTTCAGAAAGGTGGGTGCTGGTTACCTGTGTGTGAAACAAGAAAGAATGGCTTTGCAATATGTGTAAAGGATGCAGAATGGGTCCTCCAGAGAAGGAAAGAGCCCACATTTATCCAAGAGCAAGAGGCAGTGTATACAGTATGGAAAAGAGAGGTGTAGCATTGCAGAAGCAGAGCTTGTATGTTGATAGGAACCTCTCAAGATGGCAGCTTCAGATCCTGAGGAAAAGAAAGGGAAAACTCATCAGTTTTAATGTATATAGCATTGCAGCAGGGTCACTCTGCTTAAATGGAAGACTTAAGTAAAAATGTTTCATGCTCTTGCCTTTAATATTGTTAGTGCTTTCTGCATGTAAATGTGTGATGTCAGATAATGTAACTTAATGTCTGCTTCAGTGTATCAGTTATTTTTCAGAATAGAGTTATTCCCTTGAGGATATTAGAGAAGATCCCAAAAGGGAGGTTTTATTGCCCCTTAAAAACAGATCCCTTTTGATCCATGTGAATTTTTTAGTTGTGCAGGCAACCCATGCCAGAAAGAAGGCTCTGGCAGGTAACAATGTTCCTGTTAAAGGGCAGTGTAGGTTAGAAAAGGCTGAGAATGCAGGTTCATTACCTTCCTCTTTCAGCGAACAAGAGGTGCATGGCCACCTCTGGGTGTGCTCTGTTTGGGCCAGTGCTGGTGACCAAAAGATTTCAATTAGGCTGAAGTTCTTGTCCTGTTTGCTATGCTATGCCATGATGTGTTGTCTGCAAATTCTAATCTAACACAAGAGGAGAGGAGAAGGAGGAAGGGTGGGAGCAATGCTGATAAGAGCCTGCAATTACTTTTTCAGTTTAAATCCCATCTGGAACTTGATTAATATGCTCCTTCTAGTGTAGTGTGAAGTAGGGCTTGTTCACAGTGTTATCTTTTCACACAGTTTTTCATTAACATGTTGTGTCTGACTCCTAACAACCAGGGTGTCTTAATGACAGATTCCTGGACACATATGCAAAGTGAGGCTATTTCGAATAGAGCGTAGCAAGCGTGAAATGAATTTTGATAGTTTGTAGTTTTAGGTAAGTATAACCTAACCAAATCAGAGAACTGAAGTGCCTTAGTATTTTGATTCAGAGATGCCCAATAAGTGTATCCTGTGCTAAATAAATTGACTGACTGGATTCCACAGAAGGGCATGGTATCAGGATTGGATTGATTGGCAAAAAAATTGGCAACTGAAGTTTTGGCTTGACTTCTTGATTAAAGGGAAAAGACAATACTATATTTTGTTACACTTGGGAGAGAAAAATGAATTTTTAGGTTTTTAGAGTGTTGAAATGTGGTTTTAGTAAGTACCTGAGACTTGAGATGTTTGTTTAACTGTGCATCTCTTTATTTGATACCTGACTATCAATATCTTGTTGTCTGACGCTTAGAAATACACCCCTGCAAATACAACACAAGTTAGTCTTTTCATTTTCAGTGCAGATGAAATTCTTGTTCCATGAAATTGCATACCAGTGCCTAGAATGCACAAACATGGGTTTGCTCCCTTCTGTAACAGGATGGGAAAGAGGGAGGGTTTTTGTTCAAAATCCTAATTTAAAGGCAAGTTTGAGAGCTCATGTCATCAGAGGAACTCTGAAGACATTTTCTTTACTTTGATTTTTGGAATCTTAGCATTTCTGTTGATGTTGAATGTACTTTCAAAATTATTTTCTAAATTATAGCAGCTCCTCAGCCTCTTAATATTTGACAGGTTGTTTAAATTGGTTTGTTGCAAGTTTGTTCTATATGTCCCTTTAGTGTAATAGAATATTTTCTTCCTATATATTTGAAGTGTGTGTTTTTGAAGTTGTGAAATGTTTTGCTTGTGGGCAGTGAAGGCTTTTGCAACCAGCTCTAGAAGCATGAGAGAACTGCAGTGCTGCAGTTGCACTGTAGCATTGGAGAGGTCCATCCTCAGGCACGAGTAATTCAAATCTGCCACAGATCGCTGGATCCTTGTGAGGAGTCCATATGCAAGTCCTTCAAGGCTATTCAGCATTTGGGTTAAGATGGTTCTAATTAATATTTTTAAACCTATAGAGAATAGTTTTTCTGTAAAATGCAATTGGTTCCTCTTAGGACTTCTTAAAAATGGCTGGGGGCTTCATCACGCCTCCTAGATGGGTGGTTGGTGTTGGGAAGGCAGCTGTCATGTCAGTGCAGTTTGGAGCTGCCTGTGTGTATTTGAACAGTGTCACTAATGGGCTTTTACTACTTCCACATGCAGAGACTGAAGCACTTTATAAACAAGCTTTGGAAGATGTTTTTTCCTCTGCAATAGTAGATCTGTTTGCATATAGACTTTATTTTTCAGAGTTTATTTTTCTGAGGGCTGAACTAGTGAATTAGTATATTGGCCTTCTTGGACTGTAGCTGGTTGTTAGTTTGTCCTGGTACTTTGGGTTTGATATGTCTAGGATTGCTGATGTGGTCAGTCTAAATGCACTTTTTGTTTTAATTGTTGGTTATTAAATGGAAATTTCCATTCTCAGTTTCTGATTTGATACCTCAGCTTTCTGATGGATTCCATATGATTTTATTTTAATCAATAGCTACATATTCAATAAAGGTGCTGCTTGTGAATCATTTGCCATTCTGGGTGTGAGGTACAGGGAGCAGATGATGTTGATCCTTGTGCAGAGGGGCCAGCAAATCAAATTTCTATTTGAATTTATAACAAAAAACTTATTCTCTAAATCATGCATCTGCAATCCTGATGAGCTTACTTCAGAAGTGCCAGCAAAAAATGGTTCCTTAATGTCCTCAATGGCTTCTGAGCCTCCTTGCAAGGTCACCTGCAACAGTCCTGGGTCGGTGCCTTTCTAGCCTACAGGTCCGTCTGATGGGTGTTTCTGCTGGCAACATTTCAGACCTCCTTCCTGCTTTCTCCCTTTTAGTAGCTCTGTTTCTTTAAAATCTGACAGAAGAAGCTTCCCCCTTCCAGGCTCAGTCTTTAATCAGTCCCTTGGCTCAGGCTGGCTCAAAGCAGCTGGGAGCTACACTTGTAAGGCAACAGAGCTGCTCCATCAGCAGGCACACGTGGGATACAGATGGTATTATTACGGTGCTTGTAACTCCTAACAAACTATAATGAAAACTTTTTTTTCTCTCCACCTGTCAACATGACCTTATCTAAGGTGATGTTTGGGTAGCTGGAGTCACAGACATAAATGCAGACCATCCTTGTTGAGTGTCAAAATCGCTTCTTGAGAGCATCAGAGTGCTGGATCTTCTAGAAACTATATTCTTGTTTTTTCTTAACAGAAATAAAACATATTGTACCCTGGTCTGCATTCACAAGAAGTGACCTGTTTTGGCTAAAATTTCCATGAAACAAAATAAAAATGCTGAACTCCGGCATGGAAAACTTCAGCTTGAACAGATTGTCAAAGCTGCAAGTAACTGAAAACAGGGAGTTCTCATGGAAATACCTGGTAATTCTAATAGTTGGCAGCACTGTCAGTCACACCTATTGTAAAAGCAATATTGTCAAGTACTTCCTGATTTATTATGTGCCATTGGGATGGTGACCTGTTTAGCCAAACATTTTAATAAATCACTCTTGGGCAATTGACATAGATGACCAATACTGTGACATTTTTGAACACTTCTGAACAACAGATTTATGGTGAAACAGGGCTGGTGATTATGTGGGTAATAGAAAAGAAAAAGGACATATTGATGGATTGTGTTCAAACCGTATTTTAGAGAGTGCCCTTGGGCTCAGCACTCCAAGTTATTTTATTTGCTTTGACCTTTGCGTAGATGTTAGAAATGTTGACTAACCTCCTCCTGCTGACAATGTCATTAGGTATTTTGAGGCGACTACTGCAAATGCAGACATATTCTTACATTATTCAAAATGTCTTGAAAGCTACAGACTTTTGTGGAATATCAACATGATGACCTTTGCTTCTGATAGCAAAGGAAATCTCATTATAGACACTGCAGTATAACTTTGGTTTGACTCAATGCTGGGTTATTTTCTAAAAAAAGAACCAAAAAACCAACCGCTTCAAAATGTAATTCAGCCCACAAGGCTAAGGTATTTTATCCTATGGTTTTTTGATAGTTTTCTTATTGCTGTGAGAACTGTGTTTCAGAGAATGTAGAAAGCATTTGTAACAGCTTTTGGAAGGAGAACTGAAAATACTTCCAGTTCTGTAGGCATCCCTTGTGCTCCCTGTGTGGTTGGTAATTGCTAACCTAACATAGATTAGCATGGATATATTTCTAGGTATTTCTAACCTGGCATTGAAAAGCTAACCTAAAGCCAGAAAGCATAATTAATCACCTCCATTGCCTATGGAGCCCTTTCTCAGGGCTTATTCTGATGTTATGCCTTGGGCCACAGCTGTGCCAGCTGTTTTGGAGTGCTTCTGTGGTTGTAAGATCACTGATAGACTGAAACAATATGTTGACTCCTGTCTGGATATGTGGTCGGCTCTGTGATTTTTTTTTTTTTTTTTAAGCATCGGTACCCCCCAAAACATCTAAGGTTTTTAGACTCTGGGTATATTTTGGAGTATAATAAAGGATGTTTGATTGTGGAGCTGAGGACACTGGGGCTCAGTCTGTGAGCAGCACCACAGTTTTAGAAGCCCCGACTTTTCAGCCACTGAGAGTCCTGTACTGTTACTGAGGAGATGGCCTTGATATTGTGACTTCAGTTCCTGGTGCTTGCATCACAGGTCACATTTGATAAGGCACTAAGAGATACAAATCACAAGAGTCCCTTCATTTTCCCGGTGTCTGTTTGGCTTTATGTACAGTTGGGAGCAAAAATTGACATCAGTGCTGAAGAACCAAGAGAACAGGTTGTCTTTTCCAGCTCCCCAACCTTTTTTCATTGAGCACCTGTGTAGATTGCATTTTATCCTGTACACACCACTGCAAGGCCTCTTCTGATACTGTCCTTTGAAACCTGCTGGAGTGGTTCAGATACTCTGAAATGACAAATACAGCTGTAGCACCAATAGACTATTATCTTGATAACATTTTATCACTTCCCACTAATTGTTTCATAGTTCACTGTGCCAGCCAAGAGAGAATATGCTTCTTGCCATAGATGTGTGTTTAAACCATGTGCAGCTCTGTCATGATGACAACAGTGGTCTCTCTGATATGCTGGGAAGGGAGGAAGAAACAGACTAACCTGAGAGGGCTGTAGGTTTTAGAATTAAATGACCTTTTTAGGCAAGAGTTCTTTGAATGGATTTGATGCATGTGACAAAATAAGACACAAAACCCAAAAAACCCCAAACAAAACAAACTGGAATGCTCTAACATTTTGAAAGGATACTTAGGCATTTGATATTTTTCCCTTCTTTGTGTTCTCTTTATATCATGTGTATTTCTGAGAAAGGACAGCTTGCAATCAGTCATACCCCATGGATGTGTCTGGGAGCCAGGTAAAACTCTGTCTTATAGGTTGAGCCATTATCCTTCTTTCTGAGGCACTTCTGGTTTCCCCTGGTTCCCTGGGGTTAAATTACATTTTGAAATAAATGTATGCCATTTGAATAGGTTGTAAATTGCATTTTGTTTTCTTTCCTTCTGTACAGCAGTCAAGCAGGAATGATAGTCTGCTTCCTGATAGTTTCTGTTGGGAGAGCTACAGGGATTTTCAGCTTTGAAAAGTATTGTATTTGTCCTGATGATATCCCCAGTTGCAGGGAGGAGTACCTCATAGCCCCCCAGTATGAGGCAGTCTGGAGGAGGAATATTTTGAATTTTTTTCTAGATAATTTTTGCCTTTGTGTTGGCAAAGCAAACTCTGTGAATATCAGAAAGCCTAATTAGGTGTATTTATTCCCTTAAGGTCTGCTTACATGAGAATAAAATGAAATGCTTGGAAAAGCTTTGCTGAATTGTAGTAGCTACCAGTAGGAGAAATATATTTTGAAGATGTTTGAAAATGTGTTGAGACACTAATTCCTAAAATATTTTCCTTTTAACATTTATGTAAGCACTGATTCACAGTTGATGAGACTAAGCTGAAACTCATCTGTATTGCCTTGTTTCTTCTGTCTCAGAAAAGACAGAAGAGACTCTTACAAACAAGTCAGTGGATTCTTGGCTTTTGGGTGAATTGGCTAGAAAAAACCAAAACCCAAAACAATTTGGGACCAAAGGGAAGGGGAAGTGCTGTGTTGCAGGAAGCAGCTGTGACAATCACTGTTTCTGGCTCAGATGGAATGTTCCAGCCACTGTAAAGTCATGTCTCAGGATCTTTTGTGACCTCGGTATCTTGTGAGCTGCTGTTGATCTTTTTAACCTGCAAAGAGGATGGGGGAGTGACACACTTTTGCTCTCAGGACTGGCAGTGCTTGGACAGTTTGTTCTCTTGTCTGAGAAGCCCAATGGCTGCCAACATTCACTGTGCTGCTCCTTGGCTGCTCTGTACTAGGGGCAATAGGAAGACTTTTATCCTCTTCCTCCTCATTCTTCTCATTGTAGTATTTTTAGTATCTTCACGTAGTTACAGATTGATCTTTCTCTCTCTCTCACCCTCACTGCTGCACTTCTGTGCAGCCCTGGTCTACAGAGGTCTCCTCAAAGAAGAAAAATGGCCCTTTTTTTTCTCTTCACATTCAGTTCTTAGTCTCTGTGAACAGAGAACCAAATGAAAATTAGTGCTACTTACTTGTTGCACTAACACTGATCTTGAAGACTGTTAAAACAATATTTCTGCTATACTGGCTTAAAGGTAAGTGACATTGTATGACAGAACTGTGTTGGACACAGACATTTATGTAGCAGCTGGTGAGGGCCCTAGGCTGTTGTTACTGCTTATCTTGACTTTTTGAGCCCATGACTGGACTTTAATGAATCTCATTAATCTCCTCATGCTGTAAAATAGTGTTTTAAGGGTGCTGAAATATTTTAGATCTGAGTATGGAGATTGTAATTCTGTAGTTGTTTTTTTGGATCAAGATAGAAAAGAAAAGTACTTTTGTGCTATCACGTGTTACTGGATGGTGGCTCTCCAAGGCACTGCTGGACTGAGCTCTTGGGCAAAAGTCAGGGTTATGCATGAGTGTGGGTGAAAGTCAAGGAATGTTGTCAGAAAATATTGTGACACCCTGGGGACTCTGGATGTGCACAACTTAAAATGGGGTAGATATGTGTGAAATACTGTTAATCTGAAATACTTCTGTTGTGCTGCTTGGCTGATGATTTCATTCCCACAGAGGCACCAAACCAGAGACAGTGGGGAGCACTGAACTTTTGCAACTATTTTTGAGGGGAAAAAAGGGTGAATAGAACTGGGGCAATTCTGTTTTTCCCTCTGTTCTCAGTGAGAGGAATGTAGGAGGAAATGCACGTTTCTCAAGGAGAACAGAAGAATAGAGGTGATAAGTGTACAAAAATAACTGAGAGAGAATAAAAAGGTTGACTTTGCATGGAAAGTCCAGGGCAGGCCAGCAGGAAGAGACAAGTGAGTTGACAGAGCAGCATGGCTGCTTCACTTTACCCTCTGACCTGGTGGGTCTGAACATGACTGAGGTGGGAAGCCTTCAGGGGAAAAAATGTAATCTGCTCAGAGAATCCTCGGCTACCATCAGAAAGGAGTTGACACAAGACCAAATTTAGTTCCAAGTGGCCCCAAAAAATGAGAGAATACAAAAGGAGTGAATTTTCTTTCTTCTTGACCTGTATTTCTCGTGTTAACTAAAATGCAACCTTAGTTATGGAATTAATGAGTAGAATCAGCTTGAGTAAATACTTAAAAAATAACTCCAGGCTTGAATTGCTGTGTGGTGTACCTAGATAATATTCAGAGTATAACAACTGCAAGATTGGAGAGGCAGCACTTGTCTTGCAGGGTCAAGGCTGTTGGGAGCTAGTCTTCATTAAAAACTATGTGCCTGTCAAAATGAAGGGAGTAAAATACAAGTTCCCCAAGCTAACTGTATGTTTTCAAGCTCGTTCAAGTAATTCTGCATTTTCTGGGTTCAAGATGTCTCTTTACTTGACTGGGCTGAAGGTCTTTGAATTTTTTCAGATAAATGGTAATTTGATAAGTATTGTCATAAACTGGCAGCAGAGCCTATTTGACAGTGGAGCTGTTTTATGCTGGAAGCAGATTGGTTGGGAAAATGCAAGTGCATTTAAGCTTACTGTCAGCAGTTAAGAGGTTTTGGAAAAAGGAGCTTTGTCAGGAAAATTTCTTCATTCCTAAGGGAAATATCTTGTAAAAAAAAAAAGAGTTCTGTGAAAGAGGAAGGATTTTTCAGAAAGAAAAAAAATCTTCAGTTATAATATTGGAACAGGAATCTGAAAGATAGGTTGTATTTCTAATTCCACAACTGACTTTCTATGTGGTCTTGGACAGATCACGAGTGCCTTCATGCTCAGAACTGTCTGTAAAATCTGAGCAGTTTTATTTTTGGTGAGTTGTTTAAGAGCAATAGACTTGTGCTATTCAGTGCTTTAAAACTGAGTGATTGACCCTGGGTGTCATATGTGAAGTACTTAGGAGACAAGTTCATGAACACTTAAAGGAAATACACAGGACTAAATCTCTGCTTGTTTTCCTGATATGAAAGGCAAACTAATGCTGATTTGTAGCTAGAGTTAGCAATTCATGAGAAATTCCAGGAGCAGAAAAGAGAGGCTGAGGTTGGTGACTAAGTACAAACTTCTACAAAATTTGTATTGTAGAAGCTCTAATGTGTTTCATTTTAATCTCTAACACCCTTACATTTTACTAGAAAAAATTGTGCCATTAGAAAGACTATATGGGTGCAGCCTAAGTATTCTGCCATTTTGTTCTTGCTCTGATGGCAGCTCTTGGGGTCTTTTATTAAGTAATAATGTATGGAGGCTAGTCCAAGAATTCACTTATCAGGAAGATTCTCAGTTTCTAAAGAATCAAGGGTTAGAAGAGCACAGAACTAGCTTGTTGTCCCTCAATTTTTCTTGCATGAGGGAAAAGCATTGATTGCTGCAGTCCTTCCAAAGGGATAGATGTGACTGAAGTATCAAATGAACCTGATGTTATTAAAGACCTCCATGGAAAAGCTTTGCTGAATTACCATCTGTTAGCCTGTCGCTGCCAAAATGGTACAATACTGGCATGGCTGAATGTAAGGAGGAAGCACATCCAGAATTTTGTTACAACATGCAAAGGCAGGTAGCATTGACTTTGGGAGTGACCTAGCTGGGGTGTATTACACTGTAGACTTGTATAGCTTTAATACTGAAGTGCTATCAAGATAATATCAGGCTGGTCTAAATAAGGAGTAGTAAGATTAATAGGAATGACTGAAATGTCCCAGTTCTAGAGGTATTTACGCCTTTGGTTATGCAACTGATTAAGTAAGTAGAAAAGTTAATGTTAATCCAGAAAATTTAGCAAAAAACATAGTTCAGTTTCTTTCTCCAGCACTGAAAATGAATTAGTGGAAAAAATACAAGATTCACCATGCTAGTGTTAGCAAGTTTTTCTTTAAATACAATTCATTGCTATATAATGTAACTGTGATTTTTCTTTCCTCTGGTGGCTGAAGACTTGTTTTCCTATATATATATTTTTTAAGAAGTTTCTGTTAACTTACCTCTTCATTGTTTTTTGAAGAGAATGATAGTTCAGATCAGAAACTAGTTTAGGTAGCCTGTCCCTGCTTCTATGGGAGAAACTTTTTGTGTGTGTTGGATGGTTTGTGGTGTCAGTCACCTGAAACTCTGCCCCTGGCATGCCAGAAGTTACTCCAGTGGATTACTGTCAAAGACACAAAATATTTTACTTATTTATTCAGTATGGAACCAGTGGAGAGACCAGGCAGTTGGAGTAATAAGTTTCTTTGGCAAGTGGGAAACAACAAAATTTGCTGTCATCTTGAGTTATCATTGTTCCATGGTTCATAGGTGGCATGTGAATTGACACTAGAGCTATAGAAGCATATCCTTAGATGGTGGTTTGGTCTTTTGGCTAGCCAGAGACGATAACAGCAGTTTTTCATTAAGGTCATTGATCATGTTCATGACATTAAACCTCAGGGAAGCTACTTCCCATTTGCCTTCTACTCTCTCAGCCTGTAGTGACTCCATGTAAAGCACTTATCCTCTGGATGCCCTCATCGATTGTTTAATTGCTGAGAGGCAACAGGCATAAATTAATACAGATGAGGCTCCATCTGATGCAAGATAACAAGTTTTTGCCACGAGGGTGGTGAAAATTGGAACAGGTTGCCCAGAGAGTTTGTGGTGTCTCCGTTTGTGGAGACATTTAAAACCCAGACAGACGTGGTCCTGGACAACCTTCTCTAGCTAAGCCTGCTTGAGCAGCAGAGTTGTACTTGATGACATAGAGGTTCCTTCTGATGCTCCCTCTGCAATTCTCTTTCTGATTCAACCACATTCTTGAGATGAGAACTGCATGCAGTACACAAGAAGTGAGCATACAGGAATGTTACACTGTGGAAGAATAACCTGTCATGCCTTCTTTTCACTGCAGTTTTCTCTCCTGTAAGGTTTTTTGTCTGCTCAGTTTGTTCCCTGAACTCCTTTTGAAGTTCCTTTTCTTCAGCATAGCATTCAACTGTTTGCAAGTGTTTAGTAGCATTCCCAAACAGGTTTACCAGTTCATTCCGCTCTCCAGGTCACTGGGGAAGATGCGGAGTAGAAAAGATCTCAAGTCTGATTCCCCAAAGACTCCACTGCTTCCTCTTTATCCTGAAAAGTGATTAGTTAGGGTCAAAGGCTCATAGAATCATTTATGAAAGAGCCTTTATTATCCAGTCATACTCTTTCTAGAAATTACTCCTCAGTTGTCCCCACAATGCTCTTTAGAGCACTTTTTGGACTCCTTTGACAGTCCTGTAGCAAAGCAGCTTTTTGTGTTTGTCATCTACAAACCTTAGCCAGAGGTTCCACAGTTCCACACTTGAGTTTCCCTGGAGCTCTCAAGTGAATGCCATCCATTCCTGGTGACGCAATGACCTCCAATTTGTCGATTTGGTCTAATACTGGCTGTGTCCTTGCTTTAAACAGATACAGCTTCTCCAAGCTATCTGCTGTGATGAATGCATAAGGTGTGGGATCTCTCCAATACCTTCTGTAGTAGCAACTGATCAAAAGAGTTTGCTGAGCCTCTTGGCTGTGGCCTCATCCTTCCTGAGTGCCTGTTTTGTAACATAGACATCAAGAAGATCTTTCAGCTTCCTTGCTGGACTTCTAGGGTAGCTAAGATATATCAAGTGGCTAGTACTATATGGAGAAGGCTGTCCCCAAATTCTTTTTCAGTCCCTCTGTTTTCTATGGTATTTCATGGACTCTTTTGTTCTAGTTTGGACAGATTTTGTATTTTTTTACGTTGTACCTTAATTTGAAATTATGCCCTACAAAAGTCTCTTGTTTATTGTTACAGTCATGGACAATAAGGTTCGTTGCAATCCTGGACACTCAGAATCAGGTGAGACCCTTTTTGGCATCTCCCCAACACATGCTTTTGTTATTATTGCCTTTGATTTGGGTAGCAAAAGTGCCAGTGCTGTGTGCCACTTGGGTGCAGCACGTCTGTGCTGGCTGTGGAATGAGCAGCTGTTAGTGTTGTGGTTGGTTACAAAATGAGCTTGTTATAATGAAATGGCTCACTGCAGTTATGTTCACAGCATACAATAAGAGATGAATCCCTGGGAGCTGGGAAGCAGAGAAAATCTGAGAACAGAGGATTGAAAAGCATTTCAATTAAAAAAGATTAATTTTGCGCAAGTGCTGGACATCAAATTGATACATCACACCTGTCTCTTACCCTCTTTAATTTCATGGGCCCAAGTGGCCTAAAAACACCACCTGGTAAAGCTGGAGCCTTTTGCTCTTCAATAGGTCAAGAGTAATGGCCCTGTAATAAAACTTAGGGTCAGCATGTACGAAGAATCATTAAGTGTCCAAATCCTGACTTTTTTGATGGAGCCTTCTAGATTTTATCTGCAGTGATGAACCCTGACTTTGTCAGTGTCAGAATTGAGAATGCATGAAACAAAGTTGAAACCCCTGATATTCCATGGTAAAAAGAAATGTAAATGACTTGGATCAAGATCTATGTGAGAAGAGAGCTGTGATAGAATCACTGCTGTTTTTTAATCGGAATAGCTGTTGACCAAGTAGAGGCATCAAGTTAGCCTTCAGTTGTTTTACTTTCCAAATGAGTTTTTCCTCTGTGCTGTGTTACTTAAAAACTTACATGTCTACCACTTAGTGCATATACATAAGAGAATGCTATTTTAAACAGAAATGTTGAGAGTAAAAAATACACATTTGCTCCAGAGGCAGAATAGATAAGTCTTTCTGGAGTAAGTAATTAAGCTGGTGCAAATAGCCTGACTCCTCTCTTCACAAGATATATCAGGATCTGACCTTGCAGGAGAAATAAACACTGTTGGATGCTTATCTTGAGTGCTCACTATCTCCAGTTGTTCTTGAGAAAATCAAGCCTCAAACTAAAGAATAGTTTGGTTCTGGGATTGGTTCTGGCTTTGTGTTATGACCAGAAAACTTGTCCAAGTTTTGTGGGATGCTGTTGCTATTTGGTGGGATTTTATAAACCTCCACAGTTTCAACGAACAGTTTTTAAAGAAACCTTGCCTGGTGCTGTTTGTTGTAGCCTAGTCAGATATTATTCAGTGTTTGAAGTGTCTGTGTGTGCTGAGTGTGGCTTACTTTGGAGTAGTGCTCAGTGGCAGCAGCTTTGAGTACTGATTGATTAAGCACCAGCCATTTGAGTCCACCTGAGCTAAATTTATTTCAGTGTTATTTTCTTGAGGAGCTAATGAATGAATGGATTCTTCTGGCCTCTTTTCCAGAAAAAAATGACCCTTTCAGCCCCACTTCTACGATCATGTAACCTGTGAGAGATGCGGAGTGGGCTGGAGAAGCTTAAAAACCTGTTCAGAATTTGAAATCCAGTGTGGGCTGGGGGCAGAGGGTTAATTATGGTCTTTTTTAAATCTGCCATGTGTGCATACATTTCAGAATAATGCCTGCATTTTTCTTGGACTGAAACTGGGGAAGCAGCTTTTATCAGACCTTACATCTGTTGGTGCCCCAGGACATACAAACAGTAACTATTGCCAGGAAACCCAGAATGTGACAAAATACTGGCAAACTGTGTTTTATCCAATTTGTTTGTTTGACACTGTGGTAGGAGTATCAATTAGCAGAACAACTGTGTTCTAGCCAAATGAAGGAAAAATTCTGGTAAGCCAATGCTTGGAACTCACTTTGCTCGTTTGAACGTGTCTGCTTTGCAGTAAGGTGGAATGTCTGTTTAGTACGAAATATTTTAGATCATTATGTTTGATCCTTGCAGCATGAGGAAGTCAGGTTTCTCCCAAAATAGTGGATGGGAAAAATCCTCAGGGCTGTTGATACGTAAGTGTCAAGCATTGCGTGGCTCCTGGTTGTTTCTGAAGGACTTGGAAACAGTGACAAAGCTGCTCCACAAAAAGTGGAGCCCTTTCACTGCAAGCGTGTCACTCCTCAAGATGAATCTTTTCCTGCAAATCCTCTGCTTTATTACCCTGCACAGGTGGTGTGAGGAGTGGTTAGAGGGGAGACCTTTCACCTGGGAATGTCCAATTATACTGTGCTTGTTTGCCCTGTAAGCAAATATGAGAGTGGCTGTTGGCACTCCAGCAATGCTGTCAACAACTCAAGGACCCAGGATAGTCTGGATATCAGTGTGGCAGTTTCCAGAATGCATTTTATAGACTTTGGTGTGCCTGAATGAAAATATAGCAAGGGCTTGGTTTCTTTTTTTATCAAATGCTTGGAACTGTCTATTTTAGAAACAAAAGCATTGTTGAGGATGTGGAAATACTACTTATGATTCAGTTGAAAGAGCACAGATAGAATCAGATTGCGGGATGTGCATTGGGGCAGATAAAGGAGTGGGTACTAGGCTTAAAATGTCTTATTCTGAAATAATGGAATAAAATTGCTTCCCACATCCCATTAGTTATCCTGCATTTACAGCAGGTGGGGAATGTATGGAGTGGAAATATAATCTTGGGGGTTTTTTTTCCATGACAGAATACCTCAGAAACTTCTTCTGTTTGTTACTCAAACACCATTTTTTAATACTTGCTTTTTGCCTGACAGATTCCCCTATCTGCAGTACTCCCCCAAGACTTCCCTATCTGCACTTCCTGGAATGAAGAGAAGATTCTCTTGTACTCGTTGAATAGTGCATTGGGGTTGAAAGTCTGTAGAAAGAGGTTTGAAAAATGGGTGTTATTTTTCCCATGTCTTGCCCCCATTCCCCACCAGGGACAAATACGACCACCATTACTGCAAATCCTGCAGTCAGGTTTCTTGCATCTGGTGAAAGTTAGTCTAAAGGAAATGAGCTGAACATAGGTATTGTATGTATATCTGTTACTTTTTACGACTTTGAGTTAGAAAAGTTTAATTATAGACAGCTATCAAGTTTTCTTTCTGCCTCTGAGGCACATAGAGTTTTCCTTCCAAGCAGTAGAGAGAGTCATGCCCAAGTCTCTTAGCAATACCAATTTCCTCAGTCTTAAAATACAGAAGGAACCGTATTTTTAAATTATTATAATGATAGTGAGGTGCAAGAAGAAAGAACTAGCTGATAGTTGCACACCTGCAAAATGACATGGATGTCACTTGGTGAAGAATGGTCTTGCAGTAGTTAGGGTCAGCCAATTGCTCTTGGGCTATTCGTCCTCTGTCAGGATTACCTTCGTGGTTTATTCCTGGCTACCAGTGTTTTCAAAGGTACAATTTTACCAAAACTATAATTTGTAGCTCATAAAAGGCACTTCAGAAAAAGTCTGTCCTACTGTACAGATATAAACTAACAGCGTGTTTATTGTGAGTTTTATGATGGGAACAGAGCCATGTGATGTGCCAAACTGGAAACCTTGGACCCTTGGAAGAGTTTACCATTCTCACAGCAGGAGGAGGAGTAAGCTCTGCAGAGTGTGTTTCCAGAAGGAGAAGGAAGTTCACAGTGTTTTTATTTAGGAGTTGCAGGATGTACTAGCTGCAGTGGAGTTGAGGCACATGGCTGAATAATTAAAAATCAACAAGCATGAAGGTTTAATGTATGTCTTCTCACTTTGCCTGTTAAGTGATAGTGAGTAAGAAGATATCACCAACTTGCTGACAGTATTTAAGTAACATGTATTGCTGGTAATATATCCTTCTTTCAGTATCCTCTCTGTGTGGCTTGAAAATCTGAATGGCTTTAGGAAGAACCAAGCATTCAGAGGTTTCACAGTATATTTTAGGATGTGGTAATGTAAAACCAGATAAAAATCAATGACTTGTGTAGGAAGGCAAACAGCAAAGAAAGACCTTTAGAAAAAAATCTACGGGGGAAAAAAAGCAGCACTAGTCATTTTAAAAAATATGTCTGTGTATCTGTTTTCTGTCTCAGTTTTTTTGGGGTCCCTTTTACTGGGATAACTTCTCCCATGTGGGTGGAAAAATCTGGAATTAATGACCATTTAAACATAAAATTGAATTAGGGTTCTTAGTGTCAAACAAAAACCTAAATTGTCTGGCATCTGTTATTTGAAGAGGGAAAACAAAGCATTACGTTACTGTAAGACAGCAAATCTTGGTTACTTAGATTCTCTTACAGAATTTTGTATTGATTTATCCTTTCTTGATAGAAATTTAATGGTAGTACTTGTTCTTATGTCAAAACTAGTGGGTATTTAATTGAATGAATTCTCTAGATAGTTTGCAGGCATGAATATGCATGGACTATGCTCCTTTACATAACAGGTACTTTAAACCTATATTGTCAAAACATAACTTAGATCAAAGCCCATCGAAATAATGTGGTTAGATATGAAGCTTTTGCCTAATGCCAGAAAAAAAAAAAGAGGAAAGGAAGAGATGGGAAAAGATTAAATTTGCTTGGAGCCAAAGCAATCACTCAGTGTACAAGTTTTGTTTCCCCCGTGGCTGGTCTAATTTACTTTTGCAAGAATCATATTTTCCTGTTTTATCTTGGAAGAAAAAAAAGGCAACATGGAAATTCAGTTTAGATAGCTGTTCAGAGTTTGAAAAAGCTGTTCAGTCTAGATCAGTGTGGAGAGCTAAGACCTGCTGTTGACAGATTCAGCTATAGTGGGAGTGTCATTTATATCACAGGCAGGCTCATTCCATTTTCTTGGAACCAGTTATTCTGTAACTGATGTTAGTGAGAGACGTGATGGGCATGAGCTGTGTGTCCTGTGGGAGGGAGAATCAGTCATGGAAATGACTCCAGCATCCCAGCATAGGAGGTCCAGATTTCACAGTCCTGACTGGGTTGGGGTCTCACCTGGTGCTACTTAAGTGTTCCTGGAGGTCTCTTTTGGGCCCCTGCTGTAATTACTGTAGGTCCCCTCCCTTCTGGGGTCAGGCCGTGAATACCCAATCCCAACTCAGGCTCTTGTGGCACCCAGCCATTTGCTGTTTCCATCTCTGTTTCTCACACTCCGCCACTCTGAAAGATTCTAGCTCTGTCAGCAAGGGACAGGCTTTACAGCCTTAATGCCCTAAGTCTCTTCTCACTGCCACAGGTTCAATTGCCTTTCATGTTGTCTCAAAACTGGCCTGTGGTTTTGTGGGTTGTTAGGCTGAAGGTAAGTTGGTGGTGCAGGAATGATGACAGCCAGCCTGGCTTTCATGGTCACAAGGAAAACAAGAGTTCTGTTAAATATCATCCTTACCATATGTTGTGCATTTTCAGATGTAAATGTGTTTGAACAATAGGATCCTTCACAGAAAGAGCATGAAAACTGCAAATTGAGGGACAGCTGCTCTTCAGGCACTGCATTTCCTCATGATCAGTAAATAGAGATAATGATGATTGCTCTATATGGACAAAACAATGCTCTAAGCAAGATTGAAATTTCTCAACAGACCTGCAAGTTCTCATAGTTTTCTCATAGTAGTTTGTATTAAAATCTTATAACTGTATGAGAGGGAACAGTCCCAATCAGTGCTGGCCCATTGAAATTTATCCCCAGGTTCCTGTTGGTGACTCCTTTATTATAATAATATTCTGATAGGAATGCAGGAGTAATCCCAGAATATGGGAATACTCCAGGTTTTCTCATTGGCAAACCATTGCATCACGGGAGTTTCTGGCTCAAAAGCTCTGTCTGGTCCACTCTCATGCTGGCAGCTATTTAGATGCAGGTTTGTGATGACTAAAAGTGTGTAGATGGGGTGGATGGGTTTCTCAGTCTACAAGTCCACCCTACTGTGTTGGCTGAGCTTCAAAACTTCTATGCCCAAAGCAGGTATGCCCTGGCTGCTGCAAGGAAATTTTACTGAAGATGGCAGCACTTTCTTGTATTCTCCCATTGGTACTGTTTTTTATTTTTTTTCTAAGTGTAAAGACTAAAAGACAGTTCTGAACAAAAGTACAGTTTTCCTTAAGGTAGTGGAGCACACGTATAGGCATATGAGTAATCCTTTCTTTTCCTTTAAAAGAAGAGGTGTTGCCCAAGGTCTCGTTTAAAGTACTATTCTGGGAAACTTCCACCAGAAATCATCTATTGGCTCCTCCAGCTGTATTTTAAAATCCTGCAACTTGAGCTGCCACAGGAGAAAAGGAAATACTGATTCTTTCTCCTCTATATGGCTTTCTCTGAATCTGTACTGAGTCTAGGAAAGGTTGAGGGTTTGCTTTGAAATTTCCAAGTGAACTTGTGATGGGAATTGTTTTGAAAGAGAATATTTCTGCAGTGTGATTTTTTTATTATATTTTTAATCTGAAGCCAAATTATTGTGATGTTAAAAGCTTTGTTGTTTTATCAGTTTAATAATTCTAGTTTTCTGAATGTAGTCTACAACACATCTAGTGTGTTTTTCAGTCTATGGCTAAATCTCATGGTCATTCCTTTGATACAGTCAGATAATTCCTGTCATTTCACAGATGTGAGAAGAGAAAGCTGAACATCAAAGATTTACTCAAAGTCTTTCAGGTAGAGAACCCATGTCTCTTGGGGTTTCTGTTGGGTATTTTGGAGTGTGACGGGATTGTCGTGTTGTTTGTTTTGTTTCTAGTTTTGTCTGTTTTCATTTTTGGGGTGTATTTAGGCCGTTTCTTGGCAAACAGCCTCTTCAAGATGCTGCTGTTTATCTCTGTTGCTTTAATCCAGGACAGTCCTACTTTTTTGAGACATAACAAAACCTTTTACAATACGAGAAATTACAGAATATGAGAAAACCAGCTATTTGACGTCTGAATTATTTTTTTTGTTGTTGCATGCTCAGTATCAGCAAATCTGTTGTTTGGCTTGTATGGTAAGGAAAGAAATTTATTCCACCTAGGTTCTGTTATCTGTAGTGGCCTGTATTTGACTACCACTGGTTTGTGAGCCAGTGCTGCAGCAGGCAGATGAAATACACTTCACCTTTCTAATTGCAAAAAGGAATAGAAAGTCAATCAGTGAATACTCACATAAGTTTTGTGTGCAATTGGAGTTCAAATAAATTTTGGAGTTCTAGCTCTTGACTTTTTTTGCAGTTGTAATCATTCGTGATTATTGTATGGAAGGTACAGGCAGATACTTGGGCCTTGTCTTAATGCTGGGTGAGCAGATCTAGAGCTGGAGATCTAATTTCCGGCTCAGTTTGTTTGTCTTTGTCTCAGTCTTCTCCATGGGCTCTAAGGACAAGACAGATGAGTCTTGGCTGGTGAGTTACTTGCTCAAAGCTCTCTTGGCTTCTGAAACACTGATGTTTGGTCTAGTCTGTGTCCAAGTTTTTCCAGCTACCTCTCAATTTTTCTGCCAACACATTTTTCTCAGTTGTTGTGGACTGTGGATATTTCACTGATGCAGATGAAGCCTGGCCAGAGCACCTGCATGCTTGCATGCTGTATTGTTGTTGCCTACTCTCTTTTGCTGTATTCTCTGTGATGACCAGTGACTGGACCCAAGGGAATGGCCTGAAGTTGTGTCAGGGGAGATTTAGGTTGGATATTAGAAAAATGTTCTTCACCCACAGGGTGGCTGGGCACTGGAATAGGCTATCCAGGGAAATGCTCACAGCACCAAGGCTGACAGAGTTCAAGAAGTGTTTGGACACTACTCTCAGACACATGGTGTGACTCTTGGGGTCAGTCCCTTGAAAGGCCAGGAATTGGACTCATCAGTCTTTTTGGGTCCCTTCCAACTCAGTGTGTTCTGTGAAAACATGTGCATTTCTGTTCAGGAAATCTGAAGGTAGTCTCACAGTCTAAAGATCTGTCTAGTGCTTTGCTATCTTTACTCATGTTGTCAAATCTGAATTTGCAGTTTAATCCAGTTATTCATGCTATGAATCTAACCAAGTGGATATGGGGAACAGAGGATTATTTCGCTCTTTGAAGCAATCATTGATGAACATAAAAAGTATTACTATGTCATCCAGCAAAAAAATTGCCTTTTGCTCCTGTGTAGTGATTGTCTTTACAACCGCTCTCACTTCCACACTTGTCTTTCTTACAGATCTAAGACATAAATATCGTATGTCTCTTGCAATTTAAAAATTAAAATTAAAAAAAAAGGCTCAAGAGAGATGCCTTTCACTGGAAAAAAGCGAATTACTACATTAATTGCATAACATATCTTTCAGATGAGGTAGACAAGAAGAATTCATTGTAAGTTGAATGTTGCATGCTTATGTCACTAAATAATGGGATATATAATATGTGAAACCATGCATACTTTTCAAAGGTTTGAGATGTTTTTTGAAGAAGCAAGACATCTCCCACCATTTTCATCTGTGCCACAATTAAGTTATTTTTGCTCCCTTTTCTTTTGGAACAGTCTTCTCAACTGCAACTTTTTTTTCCTCTCAAACTGATCAGTTGTCATTGACTTCACAGTAGATCCAGTGTGATGGACAGTATGTCTTCCTTGTGAGACTGAACACTTCCCTGCGATACCAGTAGCAAAAGGCTGTATTTCCTTGTGCCAACAAGTGAGAAAATTTGTAGAGTATCACGAAGTTCTCTTTTAGAGTTATACAGATAACCAGCTCTGTTGTTTCGTCTTATGGAGACAAGTGTGTGTCAAGGCTGATTCTATGCATCCACCAGTTGTCTATCTAAACTGGTTTGTGAGTTATGACCATGTCCATAGGTGTGGACAAGTGACCTGGTGGACAGATGTATGTCCAAAACTACTGGTAAGCCAACTGCTCTTCTGAACCTGGTACTTCTAGTGCTGGCTTTCCATAATTAAGATCTATTGGAAAATGCTTTGCAGCACTGTGTGAAATGCAATTGATAAAGGCTTTATAGCTGGTTTTATGTATTTCCTGTGTTAAAACTTCACAAGGTAAAACTAAAACCAAACATAATGGAAACTGAAACAGAGAAAATAAATGACTCTCTTTCCTATACCTGAAGAGGTGGGATTTTTTTGTTTGTTTTACTATATCAGTGTTACTGGTCAGTTTTCTACCCTGAATATTAAAGAAACTGAATAAGAATGTATTTCCTTCTGTTTATGCATTCTGCAACCTGACTGACACCAGTGCAAATGTATACATACTTATCTGAGAGTGAATCAGACATAGATAGGAGGTGAAATTCTCCTAATACATTATTTATTCAGATAAGTCTCTCTATGTAGAAGAGCCACATATTCAATTTATCTTTGATAGACCTGAAAATTCTACCAAATATCTTTGTATAAGTCCCAGCAATCTAATATATTTTCAAGATATTTGTTGAAAAAAATGAGAGAAGGTGTTTCATCTTGTAAATGGGGTGTATGGGTTAAGTCCTGGGAGCAATGAATATTCCAGAGAAAGAGATGTGACAAACAGATTTCATCTTTATCCACACACACCATATTAATTGTACAGACATAACTCTTTGAGAATTGGGAAAGAGCTGTGAGCCACAGTAAATTCTAAAAGAAACCATGGAAGCTTTATCACTAGTTATATTTGTATCAAATGGTACAAAGGATTCAAAAGCAGGTGGTTGAAAGAGCAGTGAGAACTTGGATTAAAAGTGAAAATTTGCCAAGGATATTTGAAACAATATGAAAGGACTGGTACTATAAAACACAAGTGGACTTTTTAAGTTCAGATAAGACAAGTATCATTTGTACTTCATTGTGAAAGACAACTCCCTCAGCATCCAGACCTGAAGGAAGTTTGGTAGTGACTGATAAAAGACATAATTCCCTGTATGGGAGCATCAGCTCATGAGCTGGGTCACCTTGTTTTTTCAGAGGCCTCTGAGACAGACCCTCCCTAGCTTGTGATATTTTGGCAAAAAAAAATCAGAAGGGAGTGTGCAGTATTTTGAAAGGTGTGGACATTTCTGTTGTTAGTGACTCAGTTGCTTTTGTGTCCCAAAGGGCAGACTCTGATCTTAAATCAAGGGTTTCACACTCTACAGTGCAATCCTGCCCCACTGAATTATCTTATGTTCAGCAGGCTCTTTAGCACTCAAGATCTTTATCCATACAGTTGCTCCTTCTTTTTAATTTATTTCTTTGCATTCTTTCTCCTCCTTGCAGAGTTCCTCTGTTGTCTATTTTCTACCTCCTGCTGCTTCTCACAGTAACTTACTTGTATCACCAGTATTTTACATTGCAGGTAAATTACCATCATCTGTCCTAATTCTTCCAGATATTCTTTTTCTAATTTCCTTTGTGTATCAGGTCTTCTCACCCCCTTTAAGTTAATTATCTAACCACATGAACTACAAAACCACAACAAGAAAAGGAAAGAAAGCTTGGTCTCTGTAGTATGAAATCTTAGTCCTGCCATTATGTTTTCTTCTAGGGGCAGAAGATTTTTGGGGGTTGTATTTCTTTTTATTCATTATGTGTTTAATGAGAAGAAGAAAGAAGTCTCTTCAGAGGAAGTGCAAGGCAGTGAATAACCTACTCTGGCTATTCCTGAACTGCACAGACAGTCTTGAGACTGTGGAAACTATGTGCCCTGTGCATTCTCCGCCTCATCCTTATCTCCCTGCTGGAATATGGCATCGAATTCAGATTTACATCTTCTCTGGCTAAAATAATATTGGCAAGCTTCCCTTACCACTGTTCCCTTTCCTCCTTGTTGCACTAAGCAATTTGGATTCAGTCTGAGGGAGAGAAAAAAAATCCTGCTACCTTCCTTGTTCTCCCTTGTATCTCATCAAAGTCCACTGCTGATATAAACTAGCACACTGCTGATGTTACCTGTGCATATGTTGCTTGCATTGAGTTTGGATGCCAGGTTGTCACTGGGCATTTATGACTTGGTAGAACAAGCTGACCAGTAAAGTCAAAAAAAATTGGCGTGGAGCTTTGTTGTCAAAAGATGCAGTTGCAAGTCAGCAAAAACATTTGTAGATTTTGGTGAGACTTGGAAACAATCTCATCTTCAGTAAAAATGACAAGAACAGTGAGGAAATGAAGTCTCTGTCTCTGGAGATTTTCAAGGGGGGTTGACCAAGATGATCTCCAGAACCATAGAATCACAGAATATCCTGAATTGGAAGGGACTCACAAGGATCACTGATCCCAGCCACTGCCCCTGCACAGGACTATCCCCAAGAGTTACACCATGTGCCTGAGAGTGTTGTCCCAACACTTCTTAAACAATGTCCTTCTGACACAAACCACACTGTGATTCTGTGATTTTTATAAGGGATATTTTTTATAGGAAGCTATAGTAAACATAATTTAAAGAACGGGAAAAAACAAACTGAAAGGAAATAAAATGTCATATTTCAACCGAAACCAAAATATTTTCAATATTTTAGGTCAGTGGAAAGTGAAAAATTTTGGGTCATCCTGAAACTAATTTTTATGCACTACACTTGCATTTCAACTACTGAAGAAAGAAGTCAATTTGTTTTGTAGGTCTAGTGTTGAATACCCTGAAATTCACTTGCTTTCCTTAATTCAAGGATTAAAACTTTTAAAAAACTCTTTTGAAAAAGTATTGAATATTGTTTTAGTAAGTGTTCTCTGTGAAAGAACTTGAGATTATAATAAAACACTGCTTGGCTAAAATGTTTCTATTGACATAGAAAAATAAATGGAAACTGCTTTCAATTTTTTTTTTAACAGCACCAGGTTCAATTTGTATATACAGAAAGTGCTGTAAGCTTGCCTGGCTATCTGTTTTTATAAATTGCTACATGCTTTTGAGACTATTGAATTATGTTCTGAAACTTCAGTGAGTCAGTTCTACAGCTGGCTTAGGGTACTAAGAGGGAAGTGCTGTGTCTACCCCTAAGACACTACAGACTTTGTCATATATCTGCTGGATCACAGGTCACCCCACACAGTAAAACTACTGACTGTAGTGTTTGGGAGTGAGGGACTCTGAGAGTTGTTTGTGTTGTTGATCTTAATTGCAGCAACATCCTCCCAGATAAGAATTGAATCAATGCTGCTTCATGGTCTTTAAGTGTGTGTTTCCGTGAAACAGAGCATCTTCTTTCTGCTGTTGTAATTGATTCTGAAGAGATCGTGACTCCTAGCAAGATGAAAGAATAAAATCCCTAAGAGTTTGCTTGTTGGGCTCTTTTTTAATAATAGAGGGGAGAGCAGAAGAGACAAACGTATATTTTTTGCCTTTTTTAAACCATTTGCCTGTTTTGAGTGTGTGTCAGGAATCCAGCTGACAAAACTATGTACCATTGAAATCTACAGTGACAGAATGAGGACATGAGGATATTACTTTCTTAGGAATATGAGACTGAAGTCATACAAGGTGCCAAATTAAGAAGTAGCTTGTGTAGACTTGGTCTGCATGTTGTTGATTTGGTGTCTAGATACAGAGTTAAGAGCTGACATGTTTTAAGGTCTCACTGTGGATTTATCCTTAAATGCTGGTACTTTGTTGTAGCCCTTTCTGTTTAAGCTCTTTGTTAAATAAAGATGGTATTCACTTTCCTCTGAAAAAGAGTTACTCTGAAAGCTGTAATGAGCAAAGGAATCTGCTGTTCTTAAATTTCTCTGATGTTCGTCGGGAAGAATCTTTGCTTTAAAGGATTTGTTTTGCTGACCTGAGGGTTGAATTTGGAATTTATTTTACCTTGAAAATTCTCTAATGTGTAGAGATGAAAAGTGATGACATCTATAATCTCTGCAGCAACGCTCACTTTGGCTGGCCCCATGTTCCCAGCTGCCACCAGGCATCTTGCTGTGAAATGCAGGCACCTCCTCGGGTGGATTCAGGCCTGTGTTGTCAGTGACCATGTATTTGTGCTTTTCTATCTGCTTGGAGCACATTGATCCCATTATTTTGCAAGGTGCTGGGTCAGAGCACTGAATGAAAACCACTGTGTGACAAATCTTGGCCAAGAGAAGCAATTTCATGGAATTGGTTTTATTTTTTTAGATTTTCATAGCAAAGGTCACAGCACAGAACAAAACCTCAGTGATTCTGGGCCTGCTATTTTCACAAGCTGTGTGGCACACAGATCAATGGTCATTTTCTTATGCTGGATAACATTAATATTGATTATAAAGATAAAATATTAATTTAAAGCTAATAACAGAAGTGTGAAATATTAACTTTGCATCTAGCAAAGGGAAGTCAGGAAAGCTATGAAGAGAACAGGGCAAACAAGAAGGAAGATTTGAGAGAGAAAATGGCAAAGAGAAGGTCTGGGTAATGAAGTGCTGAAGCTTTAACTGTTCTCAAACATAATTCCACATTTCTTCATACTCATGTTTTCAGGTTTATTGTAGAACATGATCCTTTCCTGAGAAGACACATCAGAGCAGCTATAGCATTGTAGCTGCTTTTGGGAGCACCATGAGGCCACAGTACACTGGGGAGATGCTGATGGTGTGAATCCTGATGAACAAATGATTGCTAAAGATCCAATCAACCTTCTTGTGCCAGCTGCTTTTCCAATATGTCTGCCAGAGGATATTCCTACCACATGTTCAGCAGTTTCCTTTAATTTTACTTTGTCATCAGAGTGTGTTTCTGGAGGTTTTGTTATGTATGATACTTTCAAAGTAGAAAAAATTACTGAATTTACAATAGATGTCCAATAGAAGTATCTTGGGTTGCAAGGTGGCATTGAACAAGCTACCTATTGTGAAGTTGGTAAACCACTCTCAATTACACTACCCTGCATCTTAATGTCTTCAAGATGCAGAAAAAACATTCCTTATTTAGAATGAATGTGTTGTTGATATTGATGAGAAGAGCAGATGGAATATTGGTGCTGTATTCATATGGTTTGATGCATGAAATATTGATATTAGCACATTCTGCTTTTTTTTTTTTCTTCGTCCCTCTGCAATTAGGATTTCTACATTTGTAAAAGATGGCTTTTATTCTTGGGCGTGCTTGGCTTTTGGATGCTGATGATGGAATGCATATATAATTAGAGTGCTTACAACTAGTTTATATATTCTTCTTCAGTATTTAGCTAGATGTGCAAAGTTTACATAAAATTTTAAAGATTAAATTAATTTACCCTTCTTTGTTAGATATTGTACAATTTTCGTACAATGTAAATTTGATGTTGAGGACTGATTCCAGTGATGACAGTAAGAAGAATAAAAATGATACTAATGAGCTCCAGAGGCTTTATTATGGTTCTAACATCCCATGATGCATGTCAGTGATCAGTTTTACTTCTATAACCCAGAGCAAGGCACTGGTGTGGAGAACAATCACAGAACTGTTTCCCATGTTTCTGGAGTCCTGTGAAGGAAGTCAGTGTAAACACCGCAGAAAGATGTTGAGAAACCTACATGAATTGCCTTTGTGAACCTGGGACTGTCATGTTATGAGGCTGCCTGTATGTTTTTGTGAGGGGTAAGACACCCTGAGCCTTTTATCTCTGTGGTAATAGTGAAAATGGATGTGACTGCTGCACGCTATCCTCTGAACTGAGGAAATCTTGCTTGGACCAGTTATAGTAGCTTCAGGGCACCTTTCCTCTAAGAATGCTTCTTCTGCACTTGCCATGCTTTGTTGTCTCAATGGATAAAATCAAACTGGGAAGGATCTTCTAGAGCACTGGGAGTGGTGATGGTCACTGAGACTCTTGCACGTTCAGCATTTTTATTCTTCTAAGTAATTGACATGGGGTTGGGCTCTGCAAATAAGTCCTGCTGTTAGATGAAACACCAGTTCAAAAGCTTGAGAGCTTCTGGTCTAGGTATATTTACTGTTTTTTCCTATAAAGTGATTTTTTTTTGCTTAAGTTTCATATTAGGTTCTGAGTTTTCAGCAGTCTCCTTTCTTATATTGTTCAATGTCTGCAGTATTTTTTTCCTCTCTTTCCTGCTTTTAGGCTATCTCTGCTTTTTGTTACTTTTTACTGCATTTATATATTATTTCCTTCAATTTTCTTCTATCTTTTTGAAGCATGCTGAATTTTAATGAGTATGTAAATTAACATTAGCCTTCCCTGTGTAGGAAGCTGGCCTGCTGTAGCTCCCTTCATGCCCTCTTGACATTTTAAGCTTTATATCCAGATGGTGCTGGCTAGAAAAAGGAATTTCTCTCCTATGCAATTTTCATAGGGAGGAAAATATTCTCCCTAGCTTGTGGGGTGGGAAAGGTTGGAACAAGGAATTATTTTGGTACCAAATTGGATCAAATCTTATAAAAACAGTATTTCTAATGTAGTTTAAATATTTGTGAGGAGAAACCCAGTGAACCAGTCAACAGAAAGAAAGAATGATTGTCTTGTTTAAAGCCATTCCCTAGGCAGCTGGCTTCCTAGGCCATCAAGGTGTTCAAGGTCACGGGCACTGCAGGAACCTGGTTTCCAGCTTGGTAGGCAGCTGGCAGAATGCAGGCTTTCCCAAACTTTTAAGTCAGCTTTATTTACAGTAAATGCATAGTAACAGTTTTGCCTGCTTAAGTAAGTTGCTTCAGAGCTCAATGCTCTAAATTTCCCATAGATTGGTGTAAGGAATACTGGCATGTAAAGGGTTTTGTCTGGAGACCTATTTTTCTGGTAAGATGATGCAAACTCTTAAAATTCCCATAAACCTTTTGGTTTTTTTGCACTATTCATACCTGGACTTAGCTTTGCCCTGTCTTAGAACAGAAAGCTTTGTCCTGCAACATGGCAGCCACTGCCATCAGAATTACAAAGCATCAGTACTTGTGTCCTGTGAAAAAACTTACGAAAAAGTTATAACAGCAAGCATTGATGATTTCATGTTTATAGAAGGAAAATGTAGCAGGGCTATGAAGTTTTCAGATTAAGCAGACATTTTATTGGAAGGTCAAAGACCTTTCAAACTTCCTGAGAGCTACTGAGCATCCCAATGTGCCACCAAAGAAGATCCTGCCCTTTCCCTTGGTATTTAGCAGGCAGTAGTATTTCCAAAACTGCTTCATGCCCAGCAAAACAGAAGGTTGGCTTTGAAGTGGCTTTTACTGCTGCTGCTGGCAGTACACTGCTCAGTTTGCAGAACACCAAATTGTTTGTCTTTGTGTAACAAAACCACTGAAGGTTACTAAGGGCTGTGCATCACTCTGTGTATGCTAAACTTCCATAGAATGCATCCTGTGTATCGAAACATTTAAGAGGCTCTAATTATGGTGAACTCCCTTTACATCCTTCATTGACCTTGATTAGCCTACGGAAGTTTGTGTTGACAATAATAAGCATTTGAAAGGGGTAGCAATGGCATGCTGACTAGCTATTGCAGCACTTTGCCAGAATATTAAAAACCTGCGTTAGGTTTTTTTTGGATTTGTTTTTTCCAGGGATCTATCCATCCTTTTGAACTGTCCATAAGGATCCTTGACATAGCTCCAATTAGTTCTCTTGATCTCCTTGTTCATTTTCTTGCCTTTTTGAAGTAGTCTGCCTTTATGGCACTCACCACCAGAGCATGAAAAGTCATTCTCAGTAGCTGAACTTAGATGTCAGTGTCCAAATAATCTTATTGCATCTTTAAGTTCTGTCAATTTATTGTAAAAATATAGACCCCTTGGGAATAGTGCAGTCCTTGAAATTCTTAGCTTTTTTCTTATGGGTCCATGTTATTTTTTATCTTTGTAAATTACCATTTTGTAATAATTTTCTAACTTTTAACTAGCTTTTGGTCCTACTCAAGATATAAGTAAATCTTAATGCATTTTTATTTTGCTGCACCTGACTTTAGTATTATTTCAAAAAAGATGAGGCTGATTGTATTTTGTTGGGAAGCTTTCACATGTTACAAGTGTAGGGTTAGCAATGAGGATGAGCTCATGTGAAAATGAATTTCCTGGAACAATCCTTTCCTCACTTTATTTGCATTTACCTGTTATAAAAGTGTTCCTCATTTTGAAACTTAAGCAAATGGGTGAGGGGGAGAGAATATAGTCTATTGTATAATACAACATAACATTCAAAGGAGAGCTGCTCTGTCTGGCAAATAGGATTGTGTTTGCTCCATCTAATAATACTTTTAACTTTGCAAAGAATATGGTTTTAAAAAAAATATCGCTCATGCAATGTTTGCTCTATTTAATAGCAGAGGCACAATGTAGAGGCTGTTCTTTACAAAGATAGCAGGTAAAAGGTGTGTGTGTATGGCTGGCTCTGTGCAAATGTCTGATTTCTCAAGGGATAGTGCAGAGCTTTCCATGCAGAACCAGAGCTTACCCTGTCCTTTCCAGCATCTCATCAAAGGTACTGAAATAGCTGTATAAACTGAGGTTTATTGTCACCTGCCCTGTGACAGGTGACCAGCCTAGAAAGCTGACCCCACCAGTCAGGTTGTGATCTTCTCAAGTGCCCTGTGGTGAAAAGATGATCCGTAATTACTTAGGTGCTGCCTTTCACATTCAACTGGATTCATTTGTCCTACTAAACACAACACCATGTGCCCCTGTCGAGCCAAGCATAGGTCTAGCAAGAATATTTACAGTGCTTGCAAATCCTCTGTTCATCTCCACTTTGCATAGCGGAATCATGGCAGAATGATGGCAGGCTTGTTGATGCTGAGGCTCAGTAATCACAAATGCAGAGTTGGTGCTGTCTGTGTGTGTGCAGCACTGAGCATATTGCTGTGTTGAAGCTGTTTTGCAACAACACATTCACACCCAAAGTTTGATTTATTTGTTTTATACTTTTAAATTCTATAGTTTGTAATTGATCACAATAATGAGCTCTGCCATTAAATACATCAAAGCTATTTGGAGAAATATTTTGTGATACCAACGAGATACGGAAACCATTTTTATATTGAGCATGTAAATAATCAGTGTGTTTGTGTGTGCTTTCAAATCTTTGTTTAGCTGGGTGTGTGATATGGATGGGGTTATGTCAATCCCTTGTGTGAATAAGAAAATAAAAATCTTTGAATGTTGTTCTCACCATATAACCAGGCTGACTGATAGCACAGAATGTTGTCATCAATGAATAAATTAAGTGATAAGTATGTGAAATTCATGCCTGATGGCAGTAGAGTATAGGTACGTGGATTATTTAGTCACGATTTTGAAGTGTACTTTGATTTGTAACCTGATTGGATAATGAACTACGTAACACAGCAAAATAGAAAACCTCCAAAATATATCCTCCTTCATCCACAGGGGAGACATAAACATTGGCATCCTCAGTGTTAAAAGCTAAAGAAATTAAGACAACTGGCTGGTGGCCTGACATAAGCTGGAGGTGAGCAACAAAGCAAAACGCTGGAATGATCGGCCTGACTGAGAAATGCAGAGTAAAAGTGTCAGTGGTTATAAGGGCCTCCAATTCCTACTGTCAAATGCAACTTTTGGTGAGTTTTAAAATGGATGGTGCTGCTGAAATTGCGAGTTTTGTGACTTTGTCAATTTCTGAAATCTCCTCACTGCTTTTGTGATGTAGCGGTCTCTCAATAATTAAGGTAGTAATCAGCTTCTCTTTATGAAGTATTTTTCCTTTTTCTCCCCGTGATATATTGTGCTCAGAAATGGTTCTGCCAGCTTCAGCTGTAAATCTCAAGTCCATGACAATGGAAGTGATTTTGTGAAACAAATGGCAGTGTGAAAGATATGATGTTGACCACAAAAATGCCCATATTGTGGTTAGAGTTCAGATGTCACAAATCTTAGTGAATGTAGAAAGAGGGAGTGAACAAAGTCATCTGATATCATATGGGAGTTTTTTTGGTCTTATTGGAATGTGCAAAAATTGTAGTTGGTCTGTTGCAAATATGAGAAGCTGTTGTGTCTTTCAGATAAGAAGCTTGTCAATACCAAAAGACCTGAATATTTGAAATTTTGTTGGTTTTCTCTGACAGCTGGGCTTTATTTTATCTTTGGCTGGGTAGATGTTGGAATCCTAAGGTGCTTCTTGAAGAAGGTGCTTCAGTCACATGGGAGGGTGATCATCATAAACAACAGGAGGGTTGTTATGGTCATAATGCCAGCAATGGCTAGTGACTTTCCTAGTGTGTTTGTCCTCTTTGTCACCCTCATTTGCCATTAAATTCTAATAGAAGCGTTTCTCTTTACTCTCTTTGCTGTCATGTGTGATCTCACTCCTTGAACTTTCCCAGAAAAGAACCATAGTTCAATTCCTATTTGATAATGTGCAGTGGAGAGAAATGTGTCCAGTTTATCTCTGGAACAGAGCTTATTCTGACTGTGTTAAGGGGCTCTGGCCTAGGCAGAAGGAAAGAAATTGGAAGAGGTTCCTGGATTCTGTAGGAGGTTACAGTTAAGTCCCTTGTGCCAGTGACTGTTTTGGGGAGTTGCAACACTTGAGAGGCTGCAAGGAGATTGGGCAGCATCTGAGTGATAAATGGGATCAAGCTAATATACAAGGGGCTATTGAAACTTGGAATTTTACTTCCAAGGGGGGTTGCAGATTATGAATGTCTGCGTCCAGCCTCAGAGGTGAGATAATGTCCCCAGACTATAAATTTGCAAGAAATGGTGTATTCTTCAGTGGGAAGAGCACAGACCTTTCTAAAATATTGGTTTTCTCCCAGTCTGAGCAATACTGAAGCACAGGGGAGACTTGCTGTTTGCCTCAAGAGCTCTGAGAAGTATAAAGAATTTGTGGCTGTGAACAACGAATTTGGAGATGTTGACTTTCCTGCTTCAGCTGAAATATTGTTTTGCGTCGTCCCATTTCCTCTTGTCTTCTTCCTTATAAGCTTCCCATTGAAGTTCTGCTTTTTTTACATTCATCTGTTGGATTCTTTGCCTGTAAGTAAATAAATATCGCTGATAAGTCCTTCCCTGTCTGCATGTCTAGGTTTGCCAGTTTTCTAGACCAGAGGAAGCTTGAGACCATGCTTGTCAATTGAAACATCTAGAAAATGCGTTTTTGTGATGAAAATGCATATTGTTTATTGATCATGTTTCTTTGCAGTCTTTGCTGGAAGATGGGTTAAGGTAAACGGTAAAAATAAAAAAGCAGTGCAGAATCCTAAAAGAGCATTCCTGTATTTTCCAGAATTTGTGTATTTGCAATGGCTTTCTATAATATCAACTTTCCTTTTGAGTAGTGTATTTGACTTTCTTTTAAAACACTAATTAAAAAGTTGTTTTTCTTTCTAGTAGAGATATTTGGTTTCACTGTAACTGTTACTTATGGCTCCATTTTAGTCTGGAGAGAGATGAGTGCTGACAAATTTTTGCTGAATCATTGAAGTTGTCTAGGTATTCAGAGATGATAATAAGATCAGTTTTCTCGTAACTACAGCCAAAGGGAAAATCAATGAGTGACCATGGCACATTTTCCTCAGGTATGAGAAATCAATGAAATATGCAAATAAATATTTCACTAACATGACCTGAAACCATGTGTACAGGAATGTGGGCCTAGAGGACATGCTGAGAAAGTGAAGGGCAAATTGTGGGGCCATATATATTGACAGCTGCCCGTGTTGTGGCAGATACAATACCAAGGGCATCATCAATATTATAATTAAAAAAATAAATCAATGAACATAGAAATGCAGTTTGAGTAAAGGTTAAATTTTAAGTATGACTCTAGTTCATCCAGTTTTTGAACAGAAATAATGAGACATTACATTAAAAATACAGTCATTAAACAATGTCTGTGTAGACACATGAAGTAGTGAGGTAGGCAGAAAGAAAATGTTCTCTTAGGAGGATAATTTTTTGTCCTTTTTTAATGCCAGGGATTCTGTCTGTACCTCTGAAATAATAGTAACGATGGTTTATATATCACTAGCATAAAAATTGTTTTTATGGGAGGAAGGAAGGACAAACATAAAACAAAACCATGGTAGCATATTGTTAGAGCAAAAAAGCCTGAAAAATTTTAGGGACTCTAGATGAGACTTAAAGTTTCACTGGAAGGAAATTTTGCCAAAGTCGTTCTGTGTGTCTTAGACCTGGGGAATTGTGTGCACTCCTGAGAAAACATTGGTGAACATAAGCAAATTCAAGTGAGCCTGTTGAATTCGTGTACTTTAGAAACTGCATAAAATATTTGAGTTAACAGCAAGATTCTCCTGATAAGCTCCTATTACTGTACCTCTCGGGTCTGAACATGCCTGTTTCCATATCACAGAATCACAGACTAAGCTGAGTTGGAAGGGACCCACAAGGATCATTGAGTCCAACGCAGCCTTACACAGCACCCTTTCCTAGGGTCACATCGTGTGCCCAAGAGCATTGTTCTAACACTTCTTGAACTTTGTCAGGCTTGGTGCTGTGGCCACTTCCCTGGGGAACCTGTCCCAGTGCCCAACACCCTCTCTGCCTGAACAGCCTTTTTCTAGTATCCAGTCTAAACCTCCTCTGACAACTTCATGCTCGTCTAAATTTTTTTTTTTTCTTGACAGAGGCAGATTTTTGCTCTTAGCTGTGACTGTATGCTTAATTAGCAATGCTGTATTACATAACATTGTTTGGGATGTGTACATACCAGTATTTTTTTCCTTTCTCTGCTGCTGTTTCTCAAAAAATTTTCTAGGCAATTTTGAAGATTGCCACCAGTTACAAAGGGCTCTGCCTGAATTGCTCCAGATTCTTTTTTGCTGGGTATATAGCATTACCAGTCTCAAGGCTATGAATTTAAATATAGTTTTTCAGTGAGCAGTAGTTTATTTGATTTGAGGTTTTGTGGGTGTGTATTTTCTTCTGTGAGGTGCTTTCCTATCACTTGAGGGAGACATGTCACACTTGTCTCCTTTTGGAAGGCAAATCAGACTGTGTTCTTGTTTAGAAAGTGAGATTTCTTGAGTGCAGTTTATTCATATATGGATTTTGGATTATTATTTGATTTAGTTCTGTATTTCTAAAAGTGGCTTCATTTAGTACAGTCGTATTTTCCCTCTTGTCAGTGTCTGCACAGTAGTTAGGAAGCACTGTAGTTATTTTCTTATCCAAGAAAAAGGGACAATTCTTGCTACAGTCTCTTCTTGTTTAGGCAGCGCAGTAGACTTTTATCCCTTGCAGTGGTGAACCTAGGTCAGGCACAGGCTTATCCTGACACCAGCACATGGAAAGGACATCTTTTAACTGGAGTGAAATTGCAGTGACTTCATGTTGGAAGCTGTGAGAAGCGTGTGTCTTCCAGATTTTCTAGCACAATTAAGCCCCACCTGAAATATTTTATGGGTTGTTTATGCAAACCTGCTTTCTGCAGGACTAGTTCATCTTTCCTATGTCTAAGATGGTACGTGTTCCTAGACAGAGTGAGGTGGAGGTCAGTTTCTGAGGCAGCACAGCATTGCTGGCAGTGGAAATCAGATTTTCTGGGCATGTGCTTCTTGTATCTATGGATCATCGTAATGTTCTTTTTCACAGACAGGCCTTCACTCATCAGACATCTCTTGCAAAGCAAGCAGAATCACTGTCATCTATCATAGGGAAAATCTGCTCAGGAATATGATTTTTATAAATAGTTTTGAAAGTATGACTGGGGTTAAAATGAGCAGTAAAAAAAAAACAACAACCAAAACCTGGACACTTGCAAGTCATTTGAAAGCTAAACTTTTAAGGAAAGCTGGGATAAAAGTTTTATTTCTAATCTCTATCTGTGACTCCCATTCACCATAGAGTCTAACTACCAGACTGGATTTGAAACTCCCCTCTGGTGTGACAAAAATGAGTGCAGTAGGGAAGCATCAAAACAGGAAGGCAAAGGATTGGAGCAACTGTTTTTAGAAAAAGCTTTATACAAGAGGCAAGGCTGGCAGGCAGCAAGACTAGCTCTAGGGAGGGGACTCTTTGAGGTAAGAAATCTTTTGAAATATCTGCTAATGAAGGTGAGTCAGTCCAAAGACAGCTAGTAGAGAATAATGTAGGAGGAATTGTGGAATGTTTTTTCACAGATAGAGCATTAGGTTGTTGATAAGACAACTCAAATGTTGTATGAAAGAGGACCATTCCCTGAAGCATTTAACAAGGAAGTATATTGTCCCTATTAGTGAAGGGATTTAAGTAAAATGTAAACAGCAATGCTCTGACCTGTTGAAATATACAAATGGTTCCTTAAGGTTAAGGTATTCTGATGTAAGTCTGAAGTGGTGCCTTGTAGTATCTTCTCTTTCATTCTGATATCCAGTGGAAATGATGCTTCTGTAGGGGTTTCAGTTGTGAAACTGAACTGTGTTGCAGTTTCAGCTTGCTTTCTCATGTACGATATTCACACTAATGAATTCACTGTTTTCATCCTTAATTGATTTTTCAGTGATTTGATGCTTTTAATGAAGACCACTGTTGTCTGAACAATCTTGGGGTGCAGTTGTGAAAGCACTTGGAGAATCGATCTATTTTTGTTTTCCTTGTTTGGCATTTCTTTTGATACAGCTATCTTGACTTCTAATTGCTTCACATCTAAAATTTTCGTTTTATTATTCTATTTGGCAAACTCTATTCACATGTAGGAACTTTACCTCTAAAAGCTGTGTTCAGCAAATAACATCTCTGAGAAAACATGTGAAATATCTTTTTATCATGACAGGCTTGTGAAATAAAATATGTATGTGGTTTTTAACTTTCTGTAGGGTGAGGCAGACAGAGGTTTCCCCACTGTAGGTTTTTTTCCTAGACTGCAGAAAGAGCACAGCTGGAATGGGTGCCAAAACAGATTCTTTGATGTAGTTCTCTTACATGGTGCAAAGAGCAGAATGAGGATTTTATGTTCTTTTATTCATAGCAAGCTTTTCCTTGCAGGGCTATCTGTCCATTAAAATAAAACGTCTTTATGTGGGTAAATGGGTTAATGCAGAAGAGACTATGTGTTGATCCCCATCCAAACCTCAAATTATCTTGGTGATGGGAGTGTGCAATGGTTAAAAGGGAAGCAACTTTCCCAATGGTTAAAAGGGAAGCAATACTTTCCTGCATGGGGGATTTTCATACAGATGAAGAAAGTCGTACATACTGTAAACAATGATGAGTCTAAGTGTTCATCATTTCATGATGATTATGTCAAGATTGCTCTGGTTTTAACTCTAAGGGCTCCTAATATCTGAGTAACAGGTCTGGTTCTTGGGATTCTCCTGTTATTCTGTAATGGCTGTTGGGAACTACCAAAGAGCCATATTAAATACTTACCTGAACATGAGGTTTAGTTTCGTTAAAAAATAATCATCATAATCATAGAATTGTAGCATACTATGCTGGTAGGGAACTCAAGCAGCATTTGAGATGTACTTTCTTGGCAAAAGCATAGCCTAGAAAAGGTGTCCCTTCACCATGTCGATCTTATAATATTAAAAGTGTCTAATGCTGGGGAATTCACCACTTCCCTGGGGAGATTATTCCAACAGAAGTTGTTCTTATTATGAAAAATTTTCCTCTTGCATCCAATTGGAATCTCATGAGTAACTTGTATCCGTTACCCCTCATTTTCCCACATAATGCCTTGTAAAAAGGGAGCCTCCATCTTCTTTGCTGACATTCTTTGAGGAGTTGTCCCATTAAACCTTCTTTTCTCAAGTCTGAGCAAGCCCAATTCCCTAAGACTTTCCTCATATGACAGTCTTCCCACCCTTCTGATCATCTCTGTGGCCCTTTTCGGGACCCTCTTCAGCCTGTCCACACCTCCTTTGAGAATCTAATACTTAGGGATTACCAGACCAGAGCTTGCTTGAGAAGGGGAGGTTTAAACCAAAACAACAGAATTTGGCCATATCAGGAAGTTTCAGAACTGAGTGTGGTCTTTGTGCCTACTGCTGGTGTGATGTGCCCATGGAGCAGAGGACTGTTGCAGGACATGGATGACCTCCATGAAGCAAGTGAGATGGGAGGAAGGCTTGTAACTGAAAATTTATACAAAACCTGTAACAAGTTTTGCATAAAAGGACGGGGCAGTTGCGGACTGTCAGAAACATCTGCCAAGAGGTGACTTTGAAATGGTGTAATGGGTAACACTGGGTAGAAAAGCAGGATGGGAGAGCAGATTGAGGATATTATCTTTCAAGTATCTCATTTTAAAAGCCAACATCATGTCTTACATTGCAGTTAGAATAAAGGTATAATGTTACAGCAGTTCAGTTTTCTCAGTGTGGTGTATCTCAACAGATTACTTGGTACAGCCCTCATTTCTGGAGCACTTGGGATTGTACTTCCGCAATATGTTGCTTTGGATGGCAGACTGGCATAAATATTGCCTTCCCTCAAGGCAAATAATCTTACCCTTCTGTCCTAAATACTTTGTTTAGAGTACGGCCGTGTTGTGAGCCTGCTCTGGAAACTGGTGACTCTCAAAGGTAATCTATCAAAAGTACAGAGATGTTTTAAAGCCAGATCAGCTCACAAGAAAACTACACAAATGTCATCCAAATACAGCTATCTTATCTAGAGAGGTAGATTGGAGGAGTGATTCTGACAATACCTGAAGACAGGATTTTTGTGAGAAGCTTTGTAATGCAATATTGCAATTCTTGTTATGAGCAAAGAAAGCATTATTTTGGAGATGGGAACTGAAATAATGTAAGGCTAAAGACTCCTCTATACCAGACTTTTTAAAAATAAATTTATTTATTTATTATTATTTTATCTTTTTTCTCTTTCATTTATTTTAATTTTATATTTTTTAATTTTTTATTTTTTAATTTTTTTTACTTTTGAAAACTTTTATTTTTAATTTTTTTATTTTTCCAATTTTTTTGGAAAAACTTATTTTTTATTTTATTTTTTATTTTCAAAATTTTTGAGGTTTTATTTTGATTTTTATTTTATATTTTTAATTTATTTTTTAATTTTGGGGGTTTTAAAATTTATAAATTGTATCCTTTTAAAATTTATTTATTTTATTTATTATTTTTAATTCTTTTATTTTTAAGGTTTATTTCTATTTTTAATTTTTTTATCTTTTCAATTTTTTAATTTTAATTTTTAGGGGTTTTTTTGTTAATAGAACTGAGTTAAACACAATTTTGTGTCAGCAGATGTAAGGCCAATCTTCATTCCAGAGTGGATGTAAGCTGTACTACAACCATAAGCTCTAGTATAACTATATCCATGTTTGCATGCTCTTTGAGGTAACTGGGAAGCCTCTCTGGCAGCTCACAGCCCTAGCAGCACGGTTTCAAAAGCGTCACCCTCTGAAGATAGGGAGGAGAAAGAAAGCATTGACTCCCACTCATTGGATCTACAAGTAAACACTAATCATTGAACTGTTTTTCTTAACTGTCAGGCAAGTAATTTCCAAAAATGGTAACAGATTTTTAAAAGCAAACCCATTAATCACAAGCCCAAGTCCATTCAAAGTCTGGCAGAGTTAGGGTACTGGCCAAATTTAAAGTGCAGTGCCAGATTTCAAATAACTCCTTATGCAGGAGAGACCTCTGGTTTTTGTGCCTTTGAAAAACTCTCCTTCAAAACTCAGGGCTTAAGATAAACAAGCAAGGAAATAGCATATAATTTCTGTCATTAGCATATATACAGTTAACTTCACTATAGTCATAACTTTGTGATTCAAAATATTTAATCTGGATAAGTTACAGCTATAAAAATTATGAAACAACACAAGATTTAGGTAGGATTTTGGTTAAATTAGGCCCAAGTGAAAAACATCCCTCTTGACAAGGAGTAGTCACAGTAATCTGTAACTTCTGCATAGTCCCTGACTGTAAGAAACTGCCAGTTTTGAAGAAACATCTGTTTATTATTAAAGCATATAAAATATAAACAAGAAAGAGCTTTACTGATTGAGTGGTTATATAAACAGAACTAAATTACCATGGGCATTCCCTATGTGAGAGACTCAGTCTGTTAATGGTAAGTGATATCATTGGATCAACAAGACAGTTGCCAGAAAACCTGGGAATGGGTGAGTATTTTAGCACCTTTGCTCCACAGCAGGCCTGAGGGCATATTTCAAAAATGCAGGATGCCTGTCCTTGGGCATCCTGCTGGAGGCTCTGCTGGTCAGCTCTCACCAACAAATGTGTTTGATCTCTCCACAGCCTCAGGATCCCCAGGAGTCCTTACCTGCTCAGATACAGATCATGCTCTTCTCTGGAGAAGTGCTGTGTTGAGCTCTCTAGCCCAGGCTAAAAATCGGCTTTTAAAAATAGCAGTCACTATCAGCTTCCTGTAATATGGAGCATCTTTACTTTGAGATGGACACTTCTTAGCATTTGGACTACATGGAGTAGGAGGCAAAGTTAAAATGAGATGCTGACCAAACTAATTGCTCTGGACCTTGCCTTTCAGCTTCCATCTCTTTCATGTTCTATGTGAAAGGCTGAGAACTCAGCATCTGAATCATGAGGAGCTCTTTAGTTCATGTTTTTAAGGCCATTCTGTCTGAGGCTAGTTAACATATGGTTTAAAGACTTCAATAATGCTTTAAGCATACTTTATTGGTATTAAAACAGATCTAGTACAGAAATGAGGGACATAAAATTGTAACCTTACTTTGTTCTATGAATTCATGTAAAATGAACATGCAGTAGAAGGAGAAATATTTTGAATAGTTTCAGACAACTATCTAAACAGGGAATAACTTCAGTGTAGGTCTCAACAAAAACTTTAAAGAGCCTTTCCTTTAATGGTGGATCTCATGTACCATGGTCACAGCTGGCAATGGCTGAATGGAGGTCAGGGGGGAAGAGGTCATGAGGAGAGTCAAGTCCTTCATCATTAAGGGATCAAACAAGGTTGTAGGAAAGCATAAGAGCAGACAATGTAATCAGTCACTGGCTGTTCCAGCCACTGAGCAGGAATGCTGCTGTGCACTGCACTGGCAGCAATGGCAGAGAGGCCTGCTGAGCCTTCTGGCCAAACAGGATGACATTAAATGAAAATATAATCTACTGGGATCCACTTTGAAAGCAACTCATTCTATAATGCCTCTATCATAACAGTACTTAAAAACCTTCAGTATATCAAAGCACTATGGAAGTTCCAAAGTTCTTTGGGTATTCTTGATGGTCAATAATCTACATTTTTAAAGAATCTATATTACTTTTTTTTTTTAAGGCAGCATAGAAAATAGTCAGAGACAGAACTTGTTGAAAATGGACCTTACCGTAGATTGTTGTATGGACACTTGTAACAAGATTTAAATACTGCTGGAGGAGATAGTTTAACTTGGTTTCGTGTCACCTCTCTAAAAGTCCTGCATATTCTATAGGAAGCTTACCTTGAGTGCAGTGACCATGGTATCCGTAACATCCCACAGGAGCTCAGCAGCAGTCTGGAAAAGTTGTGGCATGATCAGATAAAACATTAAATGGAGGATTGTACTGGTATAGAGATAAAGCTAATGTGTAAAAGGGCAGTTTCTCTACTCTTTGCACTGATAAGAAGTGCCATTTCCCTTATGCTTCTCTGAATCTCAATTAGCTGTCTCAACTACCTAAAAGAAATTGAAATCCATTGTCAATCATATTGAGTCTGACTCAGGACAAATCTGACAGGATAGTAATGTGTAGCTACATCCCTCTCACTTGTTTTGCATCTAGAAGATTTTTTTCTAAATGAGAGCTAGAAGGGTGCAGTATAATTTTAGTTGTATCAGATTTTGTGTCTGGCTATGCAAAAGAAGAGTAGCTGTTTGAACTTCATGGAGAACTTGCAACGTGTGTTCTTTAAATGATACAACAAAAGCAGAATTCACATTTTATATTGGTTATCAGAATTTTGCTCAGAATATGAACTCAAGTTCAGACTTTCCCTAAGTTTCTGGCAATTCATCTAGATTCTAGAATTTTTAAAAGGAACAAAAATATTTTTTTCTGTAAGGTCATATTTTAAAACTTTTTCCTCTTGTAAAGTTGTTTTGAGAAAGAGCAATAATTTGCAAGATGCCATGTGATGTTTTTCTCCACTGCCAAGTAATTAGGGGGAAAAAAAAGTTCTTATTAGCCATGTTAGGATATTGAGCTGATCCTATAATGCTCCTTCAATGGCATATGGTTTTTGTTCCAGAATAAAATTAACCCTGGTGCTTTTTCATGAGAGGGGAGGAATAATTACCATGCTTTGCTATTTCTCATCAGTATGTTGGCCTGCTGCCCTGGCTTTTTAGTACCTGGTATTACAGGCAGCAGTAACTTTGTTTTGTTTCCTGCTACCTTGTCCTTCAGCCACCAGTGCTTGCATGGTCATTTCACCTTGTGTGTTAATGGCCCTGCTTTCTAAACCCCAGATATCTTACTTCCACTCTGCTGTTGTGCACTGATACTATACCATTAATCATTTTCACTTCTTTCACTGCTTGGGTATTCATCAGATGTCCTGAAGTTTGCTTTATGTTGCTCTTTTCTCTAGTTGTTTTCCCTCTGATTCCTCAAGGACCTTTATACAAATATTAACAGATTGCTATCAAACAAGTTGCAATTAAATGGTGAGCTTATGCTTTGACCAAAGAAAGTAAGAATGTATTATTTTCTTTTGCAGGACAGCTTAAAACTTTTTTATTTGCTTGTTTCTGTTTGTTTTTTATCAAGTGAAATGTTCTCACCTCTGCGCAGCATTTAATGTGGTTAAGGTGCAGTGATAGTTACTTTCTGTAGGTAGCTATCATTCCTAAATGCAGAGGCATAAGATTTAATTGACTGATGCAGTGAAACATTGTGGTGAGATATTTCACTAAATAGAATAGTTCACGCATTTCACCTCACACAAAATAGCTGAGTAGTCTACATTTAGTCTAGACCTGGCAGGTTCATACTGGTGAAATCACTATAATGTTTTTTTAGAAAGGATTTGGGGGTTCAGTGTGTTGTTCATACTCAGTGTGAGCTGAAAGATGCCAGACTTTTAAAAATTGCTTTATGAGTAATGAGTTGACAGCCTTTCGTATACATCTGTCATCTGGCTGGAAAATAGGCATCAGGATTTTTTCAACTGTCAGCCAGCCAGAGACCCCCTTTCCCTGCGTAGGATAGATAGGAAACAGGCATTGGCACGTCTTACTAGGATTTCAGCATCAGTGTTTGAAGGAGAGCTCGGTGGGTGTGAAGTCGATCTCTACTATTCTGGCAAGGCTGTGCTGCCCTGGCACAGATGATCAGAAAAGTTTCTTTTTAGTTCATAATGAGGGCTGCAAAATACTTTTGCTTGGGGAAACTGCTGTTTTTGGTGATCCTTTCCAGAGTGAGTTACGTCTGGTTGTAAAATGGTGATTTATTGTTTGAGTTTTGGTGCTTCTGGGGAAAGACTGAAAGTTGCAGTAGATGTGGGGTGTAAAACCTCAGTGGACCCCACAGCAAAAACAGTGGAGACACCACCTCCACACTAACTTCCAGGACACACGGTTCCCATTCATTTCAATTAAAGTAGCCTGAACAAGTCTAGCTGTTCTGATGCAAAGATTCTGGCAGGCCATGATGGTGCTAGCCCAGAGCTCCTCATCGTGTCATCATGCTTCAGGCTGAAACACATTCCTTTATTCCTCTTGGTCTTTCCAGCCTTCCCAAAACATCCAGAATACCAATGCATTTAAAATATTGCAAGCACATAAATATTTTAACAGATTACTAGGAGGTACAGGTCTGGCATGCTACACTGTAAGAATGCCAAAGCAAATGTTGAGAGAGACTTTTTTTTTTTTCTAACAGGGTCTGAGAATGCTGTCTGTCTTCAGTTTGGATCTTTTGGTTGGCGTTTTTTTTGTGGTTTTGTTTTTTGGGGTGTTTTTTGGTTGTGGGTTTTTTTTTGTTTGGGTTTTGTTGTTGTTGTTGTTTTGGGATATTTTTAGTAAGCTTTCACCACAAGAATTCTGATGGAGTTCTTCTGACTTCCAGTGTGCTGCAAAAGTATATCAAATGGCTCTGTTCCAGGGAAAAATACACCCAACTCAAATCATAACAGATAGACTTGTTTTATGTCTGTAGGCTCTTGATGAAGCATAGACCTGATTCAGACCTCTGTTCAGTTCTGCGTCTCACAATGTCCCTTTCCTGAGATTTAGCCAAACCACATTCCCTCACACAAGATGCTGTTACAAGTCAGGTGGTAATCATGATCTATCACACAGCTGACTGTGGGGCCCAAAATAGAAATTCTGTGGTGACCTATCACCTGAAGATGTCATATTTCTTCTTAATGGGTTGTCCTCTGCTATTCTGCTGAGATGCCTGTCCACAGTCTGGCTCTTAAAATTCATGACCAGCACCATCAACCTGGACTGTCCATACTCTCACAGTGATTAATTCTGTCTGCCTGTGATATCTTTATCCTAAACAGAAAAAGGGGAGGAGTCATGTATTTTGGCTCACCAAGTCAATGGAGAATTCTAGCAGTCACCTGCTTCATTATATTTTATTAATATTAATCACTGATGTTTCCTGAGTTGAACCAGCAGTTCCCTTGCCTGTGTCTGGTTCTCCCCTTAGTGTGAACTCCTCTCTTTCTAAGTTTGCACTTCCTCAGTTTGCACATTCCTTTCTGCTTTGGAGCCTTTGGCCTTGTTTGTTCAGGAAAGTAGCTAATTAAAAAGCAGCAGCTTTTTTTCTTTCTCTCTTTTTTTTTCTTTGAACAGTCAGCCTGGTGCACCTGGTTCAGACGTGGTCACACTGTCAGGGCTGTAGGTGTGTGTTCCTCCTTGCTGAGGAAGCAGCGCTGTCCTGTGTGTGCACAGAGTAAGCCTCTGAAAACAGAACACAACACACTTATAACACCAGGGCCAACAGCTTTTGGTTTTCAGTTCTGTGCCTATAAACTCTAGCCACCATGGATAAGAGCTCCTTCCTCTGTGGGTTTTCTGGTGTCTTAAATAGTACAAGTTTTCATCGCACTGATTCCTTTACTTGTGGGGCTTACAGGACGTTTCTCCACTATTAGGGTGATTTTTTTTTTTTATGAAGGAACCTCAGAGACCTCTACAGTGCTGAAATAATTGTTTTAGGTTCTAAAGTTAGTGGTAGTAGAGAAGAGAGTAAGAAAAGGAGCAAGAAGCTTAGAAGAAAAGGTACACATAGGCAAATATTACCTCAACCTCATTTCCATAGTAAGACAGGTTAAGTGAAGGAAAAAATAGCATCTATTGCTTCCCCCCCCCCCACTGGGTCTATATAACTCTTTGAAAAGGCTGTTTAAGTGTCCATGCACCTGTTTTTTACACCTTGGAGATTCAGTACTGAGCCTCTGTGGCTTTGAGGAGGTTGGCAGGCAATACATCCATTGTTTGTGCTGAAGCCCTGGAAGGCTGTGATTGAATTAAGAGGTGGCCTCCAGTGAGAGACTCCTTTTCTACTTATCAGCAAATAAAAGCATGTGCACTGCAGCTGAGAGAGCTTTAAGTAGTGCCTTCAGAGCCATTCATCTCTTCATGCCCAGAGCTGAACCTGAACAGCAAACTGCCACAGTGGCAGCAGAGAATGAGGGACACAGCTCATGCCAGCTCTGAAACATTGGTTCAATAGTCACTCACAGCTGTGAGAAAAAGGCTGAACTTAGATGCATTGCCAAGAAGTCCTGGGGATGGGAATGTCTTACCTAGAAGATATAGTTGATTTATTACTTTCCCAAGTTTATTCTGTTTCCCCACTGAATCATTTCTTCTCCACCCAAAACACGTTTTTGCTTTATTCCCTTGTAATTGAAGGACTATTGTGAGTAAAGACTCTTAATGAAAGTAGTTAAGTCTCTCCAGATGTCTGCATGGGACTCAAACCATGACTACTCAAATAATAAGAGGAACCCCTAGATATCTGAAATTGGCCCCTCATGCTGCTGACAGAACTTGGCTAAAAGACTTTTTTAAGCTGTTCTTTGTAAATTCAGCATACCAAGGAATTTGGGAATAAATATTTTAAATGTCAGTGTCTTACAGTTCTGAGAATTCAATAGATTCCATCCAGCTTTTTCTTTTAGAACTTCATTTTAGAGAAGCTTATAAATTAGAGTCCCAGATTTGTTTCTGCATGCTGAAGTTCTGTGGTGGATGCCTTGCTGCAACTCAGTAGCAGCTGCTCTCCAGTCTTTTCATGGCATGCTTTCTTAATGCTTAGAGGAAATTTTAGGAAAGGAGAAATGGCTTTTAGAGAAACTGTGAGAAGGAAGGGGGGGGGGGGGGTGTCATATACGTATCTTCAACAAAACACGATAGCAGTCAGAAAAAATTATTATACCTACTCCTTTTGAAGGAACAGAGTAGCACTGGCCCATTGCATCCTCTATGGCTCTGCTGTGCCTGGGTAAACACTGGAGCAAACCAGGAGAGCAGAACATGGTGATTCCAAACGGGGAAGTGCATGTTTGGTTGGTGAGATACAGAGGGGAATCTGTTGCCTGAAATGGTTTTCAGTGACTTCAGTAGACATACTTGGAGCTCAGGCTTGCTGCCCATCATTTTCTAAGTGATACATTAGGAGTTTATTTGCAGTTTATTCTGCATGTCTGCTGGTGGCACTGCTCTTGTTTACATAAGGTTTTGTCTTGCAGCATTCAAATAGCACTAGCATTTCCCTGACAAATGTCATAGCAAAATCTTTGGAGACGACCCAAATTATATGGAGTATTCATCATCTTTTACTTGTATGGTTCTGTGGCACACAAAGTACCACCAGGTGCCATTTGAGATGCTGCTCTGACAATGCTTTTTTAATAGTTGCAGAATGATCCCTACTGCCCCCACAATGCCAAGCCAGCTGTCTGTATGTGTCCCAGGGCTGTGACTTCAGCAACTTTTAATTTAAAATCTAAATGTTGGTGTAAGCTTACCAAGGAGTAAAGCAATTAGTGTAGGGACTGCTATAAAAGAGCAAAGTTTTTCCAGAGAAATCCTGAAGCCCTGTGGTTCCTTGGCCAATTGAAGACCTGTTGTTCCTTGACCAATTTGTTGTTGCAGCCTGAGGACAGGCATCCTGCTATTCTCACAGAGGGACAGAAGAGCAGACTGGAGAGAGATTAGCATTGTGTGTCAAATATTTCTGTTCATGGACGGCAGTTGAGATTTTTAAGTAGTTGTATGCCAGTTATGGTATAGATGAACATGTTATGAAAAGTGGAGACAAATGTTTACTCTAATATGTATTTAATAAATTCTGACAGACTGCCAAGCTACAGGAAGCTCTGAAAATGCATACCAAAAGATCTGTGATTACTGAATTACTTCAGAGAATTTTTTCAATATGAATCCCTCGTCAATGCACCTTCTTCAGTGTCTTCACAGGGATAAACTCAAAGGCAAGCAACACTTAAAAGCCTTTTTAGTTGAGAAAATTGCATCTGTGAGACACATTTTTATGTGGAGGACCTATAGCATTTCAATGAAATAAAATACCAAGTTAATAAAAGTGTGAAGAAAAGAAATCTTTTGTGGTTAAAAAAGCTGGGCTATATTTTCTTTAAATGCACTACAATCCAGAAATTTAGTTCTGCTTTGGTATACATTTTCCTGGCCATAATGAATTTTGAGATGGACTTTTAAGATGTTCAGGTTTTTTTCTTTAGCTTTTCAGATGCCTATTCTTGTGCAAAACCTGCTACAACTTATGTCCTGGAACAACTACAGAGTTTTGTTCTGCCAAAATTGATGCAACCACAGCCTATTATGGGAGTGGGTTACAGGTCCCTCCAACAGATTCTTTGTTTCTCATGGTCTAAAAAGTCTTTGGAGAGGGAGGGATGAGTGACTTGTTTTGTTTGCATCATAGGTCATTCCACTGTATTTGATCCAGCAGTGAATGACACCAGAACTGTTGGGATGATGCTGTGTTTTTCTGGCAGAACTTGAGCCCACTGAGAACAACCAGCCCTCTGGTTGTAACTTGCACCCCAAGCGACTGACACTGTGTTTTTTGTTTAGGTTGTGAAAAAGTAGAGATTTTTTTGTCTCCCTGGGAGTTCTCTCTCCTAACTGGGCAGTAACTCTGATTGCTAATTTTTCTTTGAAGTGCTTATTTAAGTGCAATTTCTTGTAGGTTTGGAGGACTCGGAGTTTTGACACAGTGTAAAAGTAGCGGACTTTTTTTTTGGTTTTGTTGTTTTGATGAGATTGGTCTTCCTGCTGTCACTGCACTTACCTCTCTATAGAAGTAATTAAATATTTGTATGGTTGAAACACGGGATGATGTTCCTATGCTGTGGAACCTCGTGCTGGCTGACCTGAGTAACTGGCGCTGGAGTCAACAGCAGGCGGCTGTGGGACAGTGCTGTAGCAGTTGATATTCCACCTGATACCTGCCCAGTTTGGGCAGTTTTAGGGTTGTGTCATGTGGACATATCTTTTAACCCCTGAAATTTTTCTAGAAGCTTCACAAGAGGCAACAGCAAGATGTAGGATACCCTATGTTTTGAAAATATGATGAAATGGGCAAACTTAAGTTAATTAAAAACTATTTGGGGACCTCAAATGTCAGAGCTCTGAACACCTCATCCTGAATAATGGGAATGAAGAGACCAATTGGCTTGAGGCTCATTAACCATTGCTTCCCTGGTGGCTGTGCTACACTGTCTTTTAGGTTATGGGTTGCCTCTAAGTGTTTCACATGTGACAGTGAGAAACGTTTACTGCTTCCCAGCATGAGATACACCCTGTGCTCCGCATTGTCCAGATTCTTATTGGAAAACTCACTGTAATTAAGAGTTTCTACTGCCTGTCAGAACTGTAAGCATGAAGTCCTTAAGGAAAGTTCTTTGTGCCTCAGCTGTGGGCAGTCATGGTGTTTGTAGCCTGCAGGTGGGAATGCTCACCCTGGTGCTCCCCGTGTTTCAGTCCTTTGGGTTCACTATGAGTCCTGGAAGAATAGCCTGTACCAATTTCTGCTGTGGGTTTGGGGCTGAAGTTCAGCTCTTGCTGAGGTGTGTTCTCCACTGATTCCTGAGATTCGTGCTTGGGTTTACACACCTGGATCTCACTAGTAATTACTTGATATGTATTTGTTAAAAAAATATGAAATCTTTGAACTGCTTTATATTCCTTCACTTTTCCTCTTAAAATACTGCTTTTATAACAAAGTAGTTTAATGACATTTTGAGGAAATTACAAGTTCAGAAATTGAACTGCTAGAGGTGAATTTTTTACTTTACTATTAAATACATTTACTGGGGTTATATCCTAGTCTCTGTTGAATAGCTTTGCTGTTCAGCCATTTCCCACAGGAAAATGTTCCAACTGAACATTCCCAGGGATGCAGGGGTCAGGCAAGCCCTGGTGGATGTCAGCACACCAGATGAGGATGTTTGTTGCTTCAGGCCTGGATAAACCAAACCACTCTCTTTCCCAGGTTTCCTGGCTTGCTGCTTAAGCACCTTGCCCCTCTGTTCACTGTTTATATGTGCCAATCAATTCATGATGCAGGTGCCTTGGTTCCTCCCCAGCTCAGTGCAGACAACAGTGTATCCCACAGCTCCAGAATTCAATACATCATGGAAAAGGAGACAAAAAGAAGTTTTATGAAAATTCCAAACCAGGTAGCTTTCCCAAGCTACTGCAGGAACTGTGCAGTTGTGCATGAAACAATAAAAAATGCTGTCTCGGCCTCCCTTTTGCTGGGGAAGAGTAATTAACATTAGGCACAAATTTTACAGGATTTAGATTCCCTTTTGTGTGGCTTCTTGTCTGAATTGCATGTTTGAATGTCTGGTGACAGCTTTCTTCTTACCTGATGTGTAGGCAAACAGTCACCTCTTCAGTTTTTCCCCTGGTGCTCAACTTTCCATCGTTTGTTCAAGTATTGGCCTCTCCCCACACCCCCTCCCTCCAACCTGAACTCTTTTAAGTTCTGTGGTCTCCAAGCCTGACACCTGAGCCTTTGTTCTGCTTCTGTGGATATATGATTCTTTCAGCTTCCTCCAGAGAAGTTAGGGAAAAACAGCTTTATCAAGGATATTGCTCCTCTTTGTTCTCCCCAGGCAGCATTGGTTCAGGTAGTGACAATCTTTAATAGTCAGCTTGTTTTGAGTCAGATCTTCCTACACATTTCCTCCTTTCTCCAAAGTATGTTGAGTAGCACCCAGAATAATACAGTGAAAGGTTTAAGAAAATAGACTGTAAATAAAATCCATTTGAAATGCACATATTATACAAAGATAGATTGCCCAAACTGTCTTTCACCCACACTAATTATTGAAAAAGACAGGCATATTTATATACACAGTATCTCTCCATAAGTAAAAAGTTTCCATCATAAAGAGCTGTTAATTAAATTTGGTTACACTACCAGGTATTATTATTATGATAAAGTTAATATTTTAAAAAACAAATTGTCGTTTACATTTGACTAATCTCAAGACAGATTTAAATAGATAATTTTAATTTCATGTAATTGTCACTCTAAGGTTTTTCCTAGAGCTATAAAATTATGTCTGTGAAAAAATATATGGTCTTAGTGTCAATAGTTATAAAAAAATGAAAATCCTCTATGCTTATTATGTCTCTTAGCTCAATACTAAATCTTACAGAAATAAAACCCCAGGAGAGCTGAATTCATAATTTGGAATGTTATGCAAATGGGACAACCACAGTTAGAAGTAGAACAAACACTTCATGCTAAAACAATGTGAAAACACATTATAAATGTGACCAATTGTATTTCAAGTAGAAGTTGTAGAAAAAGAAGCAGGCACAATGAATGAAAACAATGCTAAGAGTAATTAATGCTCTGACTAGGAAGATATTTTGGTAAGAAGTGTTTTCAAAGGCTCAAAGTTCTGAGAAAGGCTCGAGCAGTCTTTCAGATAGCTCAGACAGTTTATAACTGCAATATGCAAATAGCTTTGTGCTGTTAGCAGAAGTTAAACTACTGATAGAATAAGGGGTATATTTCATGTGTGTCCTCCAGGTGAGTTCTCACAGAGCAGAAAGGGCAGCTGGCTGAAGAGATGTGCCCTCCAATGTCTGTGTTAGATTCAAATTCATTATGTTCTGCATGTAATCCAAAATGTAGTTGTGAGGGAGATTAATACCCTGGGCCAGGTATTTTTCTATGCAAGGAAGACTTCATTTCATTAGGGAAGGAACGGAGCAGAATGGGAAAGCCTCCTCTTGCAGTTGTTCAAGATGTGCAGGTACTAATGTGAGATTTATGCACAATTCACAGGACTGCAGTTGAAAGTGCATGACATTGCTAGCAGGCGGATCTGCTGAATGAATAAAAGAAGTGGTAGAAATATTGTCTCTGAATGCATTCTAGAGCTGGATTCAGACTAAAAACTGATGGCCATAATACAGGGAGTAGCCATGACTATGGAGAGAAGACTGAGGAAGAAATTGGACCAGAAGTACCCTTCATTTTTTCTAGAATCTGTAGGTTTTTTGGATGAATAAAGTGACTTGTAAAAACGGCCACAGAGATTTAGAGAACAATGGAACATTAATTCCTGAGGGAATAAAAAAAAATCACTACTACAGGTTTTTTCTGCTTGAACTACTGATTTTAATAGCAACCTGTTGGATTAGTATGTTGCCATCTTATGTTTCTGGTACTAATCCAAAACAAGCATGTGTTTTGTGTTATCAAGGGTTTGCTGACTAAGGCTGAAATTGGAACCACCTGGGACAAGCATATCTTTAAGGAATGCAATGGAAATTGGAAGAGTATATTTGAAAATTGCGTACATCCCTGTGTCACTCACTGAATACAAACATTGCTCCTCTTCTTCTCCAGTTTTGCTCTTTGCCTCTTCTCAGCACCCTTAGGCTCACCCTTCAGGTCATCCTCTTCAGCTCTTTTGCCATTCTGCACCTGGGGAGCTTTCCTGGCTGTTCCTTGGAGCCTGGCTTGTGTTCCTTCCCTCCTTCCTTCTGTTAGCTAGAATGGCTGCCCTGGGGAAACCCATGGGGATCATTTTTCTCCTTTGTGCTGCCTCTAAATCCCCTGTAGCACTTCTGGCCCATTAAGCTTGGGAAACATTAGGATGGTAAGGATGAAGTGGGGGGTTTTTTTGGTTTATTTATTTATTTTTTAAATACAGCTCTGCAAAATGTTAATAGCAGCTCATATTTTTCATGGCAACTTAGTCTTCACCAAGTTCAGCCAAAAATGTTTAACTTCTAAAGTGCTGTTGACTGTGGGGGCATAGCAAAGAAATAAATTCCTAGTCAGTTTGGTATATGCAACAATGGGGTTGGACCTTGCAGATGGAGCAGATTATTCTTCCATTGCTTTTTGGTTACTTTAAAATAAACAGTGTGAAGAAACTCTTAGCTTATGTTTGTCTTGCTTCTGAAGAGGTTTACTCTTGCATTGTGTTGGGGTTTGGCTTGCACTTTGCATACAAACTGAGGTGATTTAGCACAGCAGACTTCATTATGGCACATCATAATTGAGAAACTATGCATTTTTTAAAAGGTATTTTACAGATGCCTTATAGGTTTTAAAATATAATTTTGGTCTTTTTTTGAACTTGTTTGCTTGAGATTTTATTACAAGTACCTACATATACATCAGTGTATCTATCTACATCATGCTTAAATTAACTTAGAGGTGGAGAATAACCAGACTTTTACAGAAAGCTACAGTGAATTCTGGCCTTTTCTTTGAGAGAACTTTATGGGGTATGTTGTGCCCATTTTGTTATATTTTAAGAAGGCAGTGAATACTAAAATGTTGTTTTTGTAAATAGGCTTGACACTCAAAGCTGGGAGCTTCAGTGGCTCCCTGAGGCCGGCTGGGCTGGCTGCCTCTGAACATGAGTTCCCTGACCAGTTCAAAATGGTCCGGCCCTGATCTTTTCTCTCATTCCATCTGTGTTTTGTTCCATAGCTTTGAAATTTCTTACCAGAAAGGAATTGGCATTACTGCAGTGGTTCAGTTAGTTCATGGAGAGCTCTTTGCCTATGGCAACACAAATAGGCGAAATCCCACTTCTCCCTTCCCTCTTCCTTCCTTGCTAGTTATTCTGTACTTTGAGGACAAGCCTAGGACTTGCTGGCATACATGTATATCCCACTCTTTTGAGTAAAGCTATGGCAGTGAGTAAGAGAATAAAATAAAGTTTGAGGAAAAAAAATGTAGGGGGAAACAGTGTCTCTGAGCATGGCAGCTCATGCTTATTCTATCAAAATTAACTGGTGAGATTAAACCAGCTTCAGTGATCATGTTTTCTTTCTAAATTCTTTGTTTCACAAAAGGCTGTTTGCGCAGCACAGAAGTGATGAAAAATCAGAGGTTGAAGTAGAAGCACCTTCCCAACCTTAACTTGGTGCCAGTGCAGCACAGTGGGGTATCTCCTTGCCTCAGACCTCAGTGCTTCCCTTCTTTGAAAGGAGGGATTGTCATGGTTTCACCCCAGGCAGCAGCCAAGCCCCACACAGCTGCTCACTCACTGCCCAGCCAGCAGGATTGTGGAAAGAATTGGAAGGGTAAAAGCAAAAGAACTCCTGGGTCGAGATAATGACAGTTTAACAGAGAGAAAAAGCTGCACATTATAAGCAAAGCAAAACAAGGAATTAATTCACTGTTCCCTATGGACAGGCAGGTGTTCAGCCACCTCCAGGAGAGCGGGGCCTCCTCACATACAATTGCTACTTGGGAAGACAAGCACCATCACTCCAAACTTCTTCCCCCTTCTTCCCACTGTATATACTGAACATGATTTTGTATGGTCTGGAATATCCCTTTGGTCATTTGGGGTCATGTGTCCTGTGTCTCCTTCCAGCCTCCCAAGCACCCGCAGGCCCCTCGCTGGCATGGCAGTATGAATAGCAGCAGAGGCCTTGCCTCTGAGCAAGCCCTGGTCCGCAATAACAAAAACATCTCTGTATTATCAACTTCGTGTTCAGCACAAATCCAAAACACAGCCCCACACCAGCCACTCTGACAATAATTAACTCTATCTCAGCCAAAACCAGCGCATGGAAGTTGTTACCTTCAGGAGCCATGCTGAGCTTAGTCCGAGTCTGTTTGCCTCTGAAATAGTATTTTGTAACAGCAGTGTGATCAAATGTATTTGTAGGTCGTATCTTTTTATTTGACAAGTTTTCTGATTGAAAGGGACTCTGATCTCATTGATATGTGATTCTAAAGGAAAAAAAGGATAACAAAGTGGTTCTGTCTTGAAGGCATTCAGGTAAACTGGTGCAGGCCTAAGACTTACCAGAGGACTGTCTAGTATTCATTTCTAAAATATTATTTTTATTTAGTAGATGATTTAAAGAAAACTACATTACCCACTTTTGAGTAGCACTGACCATATGCAACCTCCAAAACCAAAAATAGGCAATTAAACCTACTTTGCTGCTTTTCCTTTTGTCACCTCCAGCAGACATCTGCTCTTCAAAACTGTGTTCACCAGTGTCTACAGACCCTCTTCCCAAAGCAGATACACAAGTGGTCCTGTGTGGTACCTGACTGTGTGTACATGCACGTGCACACCCACGTGCCGTTTGTGCTCAGAATTTGATGCACACAGTACACAGGACAGGGCACTTGTGAGTCTAGGGTCAGAGATCCCACTTTGCACACTGCTCAGATGGATAAAACTCAGTTCTTAAGCTTTGGAAATTTACAGGAAAATGAAATAATGATTAATAACAATCCTAGTTTCAGTTGTCCCAGTTTATTTCTTAAATTACTTAAACATGTGTCACTTTTGCAAAATGCAATATTTATTTGTTTTCACAGTTTAGTAAGTTTTTCTCTCCATTTTTGGTAGCAGAAAAGTACCTGTGATTTTCCAATTTCTCAATAGTTATCCTTTGTTTTACTTTTTCTTCTTTGGCTGGCTTACTGTTTCTTCCTGGTAGGAATGCACAGTTATTTAGCCTTTGTTGCCTCAGCAATTAAAAAGCATTAGGTCATGCTCCAGTCTTAGTCCCTTTGGGTCTCCTCGTCAGTGCTACTGAGTTGTTTCCAAATATAATGAATAACCGTCCTGTGTTAAGAGAGATGGATTCATTGTGACAGCCTTGTGCTTACTTCTTCATAATGAGTGGATTTTAAATAATTTATGGAAAAAAATGTGCTCCCTTGAAATTTCTGGCTGTACCTGTCTCCTTGACATCTTAATGAAGTTTTGATTAGTTGAAGACGCGTTAAATGTGAGCCAGGAAACATCGGAACCAAAAATCAGGGAGGAGAAAGAGAACAATATTGCATCACTGACTAAGGCATTTAACTGCTTTAGTTCTCCCCAAATTTACAGGAAGCCAAGCTAGTGTTCACTCTGAACAAACCTTTATTTAGGATGTGCATGTAGGGTAAGACAGTCCTTTCCTGCATGTTTTGCACCAAATCCTCATCCTGTGCACCTACCTGTGGTGGCAGAAGCAATAGAATCGAGTTTTATGGGTTGGTTTGCTGCGTCTGGCAGTCATGGATCTAAATCCTGTTGTTCTTGCCTGAAAATTCAGGTTTGTACATATACAGTTTTTTTGGGTTTTTTTAAACTTCTAAAAATCTCTCTGGGACGAATTTTCTCTGGTATATAAAACTCCTCCAGCAGTAAATTAAATTAAAGTTCGCTTTACAAGCTCCCTGTTGTGAAAAAGTCCCAGGACTGCCTTTATCAGCTCTGTATGATTATACAAGACCAAAAATATCATTACTTTAAGACATCCACCATGGTTTTGCTGATTGCCTGACAACCTCTTCGGTTTTCTGTGAGTAGATTACTCATTGCCTTTTGTGTTGATAATTTTGCCTTTTTACTACACCTACTTGGCAAAGAGAATCTGATCTGGTCATGGAGAATATCCTAATGGGAGCTGCTGGTGAAGTTACAAAACAAAGAGGGATTTTTTTTTTCTAGAGATGACATCATAAAGCAATTAAAGTTATGTACAGTGTAAATAACTTGTCTTGACAGTGTACAAAGAAAATGGTCACAAACTTATATGTAAATGTCCAGCTGTGTCCAAAAATGAGAGATCAGCCATAAATTCAAGAGAAATACCCCTCTCAGTAAATTTGTTGTTACTTTCAGACGCCATCAAGTACAGATATGATGAACTAGCCTGTTCCTGCCAAGTTTTAAGGCTACTGCATGTTGTTAAAGAAATGGAATTTTGACAATTCAGAACTTGTGGGGGGTTTTTTCTCTGAGTCAATCCAAACTGATTACTCTCTAGAAATTGATGTTTCAAACTTTTTATTTTGGAAAAATCAGCAAATCAGCACTTTTCTGATGGTATTGGTCTGCCTGAGGAGCCAGTTGCCAGTATGTAAGGCAAGAAGCTGCTCCCTGTATCAGTTCTTTGTGAAAAAAGTGACCCAAGAGCTCTGTGGCCATTGCAGGATTTCTGAACTGTGCAGAAGGTAGGCTAAGAGGACTGACTGGTTTGTGCCATGAGCTTGGGATTTCCTGATTCTGACTTTGGTGTCCGGACTCACAAAGCTGAAAACTGGACTGGATAGAGAAGGTACTGAAACTTTATTAGATCCACAAAGTTTTGTGATCTCCCAGGCATAACCTGAACAAAGGAAAATGAGTTGTCAATGTAATCAAAAGTATTTTGGAATTCTGGTTTCTCTTCAGTGCTTTCTTATCATCCACTGGATTTTTCTTTATGACTTGTGCTTATGACTAAAGTTATACTTTTATGGAAAAAAAGCCCAACTTTGTCAAATAAGATGTGTTTTCTTTTTCTCCTGTAGGAAACTTGTAATCACTCAAAACATTACAGAAATTTTAATTTCTAGATTGGTCAGTCAAGGATTCTTGCACTGTGAAGGTACCTGGCAGGGAGACAGAGCTGTTGTGAGATGCAAGCTTTACAGTTTGCTCTACATCTTCGCAAATTCCTCATGGAGGCCCAGATAGTTTTAAGCTGTCCCCATGGCTGACCAAGTCACTTGAAGGTTCTACTCCATTCTTCTAGTGCCATTGCTGAACCATGTCATTGAATCATGTCATAGGCCCTGCTGCCCTGCACACTCCATGAAGGACTTTGATTTCCCCTCCCTTCCACATTAGTCCAGTGGCAGCCAAGTGTGCTGGTGTTTTCATAAATGCTTTTTGTCACTCCAGTACCCGCACAAGCGGGTTTCTTAAATGAGAGACTTGGTATTCTTGGAGAAGAGAAGAATTAGCTGGCTTTGTTCACCTTCACATGAAATATTTGTAGTGAAAAGCCCAGGTCTTACTCATTCAAAGGGAAGGCTACTAACTTAATCTGTATGAAGCAAATAAGCTGAGAATAAGAACCAATGAGAGTATTTTTTTCTTGTTTAAATATTAGCTAGCTCAGCTTAAAGGTCACTTCTTCCATCCATTTTTGCTTAACAAGTTGCTAGAGATACACAGAGTTTCTTGAGATGGAAAGTAATGACTCTTTCCTCATTATGCAGTTCTAATCTGTACTGCCCTCAAAGATCTCTGTCTTGCTTTGTCTTGATTTTAGCTGTGAACTGCAGTATAGCAGCAGAAAGGTGTATGGAGAAGCTTCTCACACTTAAGTAAGGAGTCTTTGGGCATTAAACCTGTGGAGCTTTTAGAAGAAGCAGAAACCCTGGGCACCTTCCCTCAGGATGTCTTTTGGTAGTGTTATAATTGCCTCAAAATTCATTGTGCCTTAAAGCTGTACTGCACACCAGATAAGTTCAGCCTTGGTAAAGGAGGATGACAGAGATCAATATCTTTCCTCCCATTCCTCTCTGGTACTCTTCTACTAACTTCCCACGTTCAGGCTGCTGTCTCCAGGGATTATGTTTGCCAGAGTCTGCCAAAAGCTACAGCCAGCTGTAGATGTTCCCTTTACACATCTAGATCCAAAGGTTTGTGCTGGAAGTGGGAGAGCTTATTTTTCTACTTTGGAATAGCTTTGCCGTTTGGTATCGGAATGCAACGGTTCTCAAAAAAACCTTGCTTAGGTTTCTTTCCAGAAACATTGTGATTTCAAATAGTCTTTATTGTTTTACAGCTGATTAAGGTTATCTTGACCTCAAATGCAAGGTAAAGTAGTCTATGGACTACACATAGGCTGAGGCTGGCTCAAGACATTAGGTGAAGCGTGTGTCTGGCCACCTTTTAAATGTAATATGGATCAGTCCCAGTCAGCTAAATTGGATTCCAATGAATATATCTGGTCAATTAATCAGAATAGGGAGACTTGAAGTATTTCTGTAAGGCAAGGTACTCTATGTCTGACTGTGTCAGCTATTCCTGTTGGAGAGTTGCAGTAGATTTCTCTGACAAAGCCATTCCACTGTTCTTTTCGCAGACTTCTACCTACCCATTGTGTTTGAGAAAAAGGGCTGCACCGCATCTTTTTTCCCAGGACAGTGGAATACAGATACAGTCTTTTTCCCTGGACAGGCAAAGGTTGAACCCTTATCACAAGGATATAAAAACCTAAGGGATGCTGTCTTTAATTACAATAGTGCACTTTCTGATTCACTTTGTAGGAGCAAGGGAATGGAGTGGGTGGTAGTGCATCCCAAACTATTATGAACTTAGAGCTTTGATAAGAAAGGTATGTCTTTATGTTTCGTAAATATCTGTCATGTAGACTTTCACAGCAAGTAACTATTTTACTAATGGAGAAACCAGAAATAACAGACTGTTTTCTCTTTCAAACAGCATCCTTGAACTAACATTTTTTTTCTTCAAAGGCAGCAGTATAACATGGGGAGGCAAGAAGATCCCTTTGACATTTTGTGAATGTTACAGGAGTGAGGTTTGCAATGTTTCAAAGCCTTATTTGTTCTTCAGTATCTATTTGTCTCATGTCTTTTTGCAAAGAGGCAAGGGAAAAAGTAATCCTATAAGTATTTTAAAGTGCACATTTAGGATTCATTTCTGAGAGAACTTAATCCTAAATGTCACATGGTGTTTGATTGTTCTCTGTAAATCATCATTAAGAATTAGCCTCATTTGATATTTTAAGCACTTAGACCTATCCAAAGAAAGTCAAACAAAGAATTATCTAGATTCACTTTTTAAAAAAGTTTATCTGTAAAAAATGTAATTATGCCGTTTTTGAACGCTCTTATGCAGGCTGCGTTGAGTATTAGTACATCCAAAGCGTACACAGGCTTCACTTGCACTTCTCCTTTTATGAATGTTTTAGGAAACCTAAAATATTATTGTAAGACATTGCTAAAACTCTGCTACTGGTTTCATTGGTAACCAACCAGCCTAAACAAGTTTCTGATGTCTTAAGCTGTGTTGTCTAGCAGTGTTTGGCACCACAGTCAGATTACATCTGCATCATGCTATGAGGCATAGAGCAGAGAACCACTTAGATAATTTTTTTGCCTCTCATGGGTCCGTGCTCATAGCTGGCTTTTACAGAATTGCAGTTTGGAAAGTAGTCTCCAGCTGTGCCTGTGTGTACAGCAGTGAGACTCAGTTCTCCCTCACAGCACTGTCCTTGCAGGTGTCTGTAGCCAGACACAGAGAATTTAAACAGGAACTTCCAGAGATTAAAACAGAACAACTGCTGAAACTTCCTCCAAAACCTTAATCCAACCACCCCTGCCAACTTTCTGCAGCTCAAATAAAAGGTCTTCATATAGTATGTGACATTTCCTGTGCTCTGGGAATTGTGTAAAGGAGTGCATTAGTAGTACTGTCCTACGGAGGGGCTAGACTGTGTTCATAAGCTCTGCAAACAATGGGCATAGCACAGAGACTTAGCAAAGGCAGTGGCTTAGTCTAGTTAGATGCTCAAGAAACTGTGAGAAAGAGAAGATAATAAAAGGTTTTTTGTCTCTACCTTTCTTTTTTCTTTTCCCTCCTCATTTTAAAAACCCTGTAAATTATCAAGGCTGTTTTATTATATTACAGGAATGATTTTATTATATAAATTATATTCTACACAGAAGACTCATAGAAGAACTTAATTTGTTACAAGGGTTCAATTCCACAATGTTTTAATTCTTTATGTTATGGCAGGTATGAGTACATGCTGAGGCAAGATAACCACTTAGTGGTATCATTGTTTGGTATCACTTTTTCTATGAGAGGTCACAGATGAGGAGAGTTTTGGTTTGATGTGTATTTTGTTTTGGGTTTTTTGGTTGGTTTGGAGTTTTCTTTTGTTTTATTGTGGGTTAGAAGGATCTTTTATTTGTGAAATGGCTTCAAGATATCTCAAGATTCCTATTTCCTACTGAAGTAATTAAGAGAAGTAAAGAGATTTGGAAACCTGTCATTGTCCTCTTCTCTGACAGTAGTTTTGTTACTTGAAGGAAGTGATTTGCAAATAGTATCAAGTGTAAATTGAACAGAGAAGGTCCCTTGATTGCAGCTCAGTCTGATTTTTCTAAATCTTCCACATGAAAAGCTTGTGCTGCTCTGACTGACAGGGCAATTTCAGCGAGTAATGAGTAAAGATGGATGTCCCTGAGCAGTTAATCAAATTTCTCTTTGGCAACACTCTCTGTCAATATTTGAGGCTGTCATTTTAATTGTTTCAGATTCCAGGTGAAGGAGGATCATAGCCATAGACTCCCCTTGTGCTAGATGATATAAAACTTGGTGATAGTAATAGATGCCCAAAGAAGTGGACTTCTGAAGTACATTCTCTTAATGGGAATCAGTGTGCTTCCAGCTTCCTCAGGAGGATGTTTGCAAATGGCTTCTGCTCATGCAGAGTTGGTTGTAGACCAAGTACAAATTGCTTGCTGCAACTGGAAAAAATGCAAGCTGAAGATAATTATAAGGTAAAATTCTTACTAGTTCATTTCTTTTTTTCAGAACATCTTTGTTCTGAGATGTCTTCTCATATCATCTGTCTTTCCACTTCGTATTCCTCCTTATATATGCAACAGTCCTACTGTCCCACTGGCATGAGTGAGGGAGAGCTAGCTCAAACCTCTGCCTGGCTCTGAATTTGTTTGGACCTTTTCACTCTTTCAAAGTGGACAGCTGACCTTGGAGGGGGTAACAGAGATCTGAAGCAGCAGTGCAATAATTCAGCTAGTTCTGTCAGCAGTCTCCTACATTGCAAAACCTGACAAATCTTCCTGCCAGCATTCAGAATTAGTCTCTAGAAGATCCTATCTGGCAACAGTGCACGAGATGCACAGCCTTTGCTTTGCATCAAGGCAGAACTGCAAGCAGATAGTTTGTGCTCCTACACAGACACGAGTTCTCTTATGTGCTGTAAATACCTTGATGTTTAATTCTATATACACATGAATATGTATGCATATGCTCAAAAAAGAATCACAGAATGAAGAAATCTCCTGGAGATGAAGAGCTTGACACAGTGAGAATGCCAAATATAGTCTTTTTTATGTGCTCATTTAAAGCACAGTTTATCCTGTAGAGCTTTATATACTTCTTGTGTTTATGCATGCTTGTGTGTGGGCATGCATACACATATTTTATCTATAAGTGTGGCTTCACTTATTACAACTTAACATGTGTTGTTGCAAAGTTTATGGCTGAAAATGGCAGAGGAAACGGAAGCATCAAGAGGAAGAAGATAACAGATACAAAAGCTCCAGGAAACTCTTATGAGACATGGGAAGGTACAAAGAGCATTCTGTCACTATTCAGCACCTGATCAGGTCTAGCAGACCAATGCCTGTCTCTTTGTTAGCAGTAATCTGTAAATCTGTCTGAAACATTGAGGGTTCATGCATTTTTGTCCAGTTATACCCCACAGTCCTGTTAAAATCAATTTGAAGACAGAAGCTAGCCCTAAGAAAGTGCTGGCAAGAGTCAAATCTGGCTTGGTGGTTGTGGGATAAAGCATGATTATACATTTAAATTTTTATTGCTGGCATTCAGAACCACTTGGGCAGGCAAAAAATTTCAGGAATGTACTTATGGTCCTTCTAATCCTCCTGTGGATTTCACCCCACATGTTCTGAGTGTCTGTGATGATTTATGTTAGTGATATTCTGTTGGGACTTCACTTGAAAGGAAAATGGGGTATGTTTCAGGTCAGTATATTTTATGTTTAGTTTTTGTTGTCTCCAAATGAATAAATGCTCTCGCAAACCATGCAAGAGTTCATTTTTAAGGCTTTCATCTTCTCAAGAATGAGAATTTCAGTGTGTGAGCAGAAAAGCAAAACTCAATATTCACTCTTTTCCAAGATATAAACCTTAACATCCATTTTTTCATGCAGATAGAATGTTTTTCTGCTGTCACACTTCTTTGGTTCTTTCTTGCTCTTTACATCTAGCATCTGAGCCCTCAGCCTAAGGTTGCAGTATCACAGTAAAAATATTTAACTTCATACACTAAAAGCTTTTTTGTATTTTATGGCCAACCAAAGCCAATGGAATTAGTCAGAGTGTCAAGTGAGCAGCTCCTATCAGGGTCAGAGAGCACACCAGATCTTTTATCAGACATTTAATCACCTAAGTGTGATTTTACTTATGATAGATCTAGATGAAAAGCTCATTTCTTTTACTGAACCTTTCTGTACTGACACTAATGTGGTGGTCGCTGCACTTTGCTGTGTGATGACCACTTTACTAATGTCCATGCATGAAGGGTCAGCAAGGGAGGAAAATTCAAGATAACTTGCAACTTGGAAATGAGTGTTTTAGCTGGCCTGCTTTGAACTTGATGCTGTGCTGGGAGATATGTTTCTTCTTCAGTTTGGTATGGTAGCATCTCACTGGCCCTGGACCAAGTGTTGGCAGAACTGTGAATAAGCTGAGATACTGAGCAGGGAACAAAAGCCACTATGGCACAAGTGTATGTGATGAGAGAAGTGAGTCTCTACCTGGTGCTCACAGGTGCACACGAGTGATCAGCGTTTTGTCTAACTTCTCAAGACTTGGCAGATGGTGAAGTGCTTGTGCAATGAAGACTCATCCCTGGAACATTTGTTCAGGGAAGGGGAATAAATATTTTTCAGCTGAACGTCCCTTTGAAATGCAAACCATTATCTTCGCAGGCTTCAGTTATCTCCTTTATGAGCCTGTCTCTGTAACAATTCTTCTCAAGGAATGTACCAAACACAGTGGATGAGCTCTAGCTATAAAAGGCATGCCACAATCCTTTAAAATAAACACCCCAAGCAACCTAAGGAAAAAAAAACCAGCAAAGAACAGCAATATGAGTGAAATTAATAAAATATCAAGAAACAGAAGCAATCTCCTGAACGCTGAGAGCTGAGTAGATGAGAACTATAAATGAGATGTATATGTTGCTGCCGTTAAGACTGAAAATATTTCAAAGTTACGTTCTACACACAAAATATTTTTCAAAGTTAATGGCTCTAAAGGCAAGGAAGAAGTTCTCCAAAGTTTGAGAAAAAATATTTCCTCCAATTTGGAATGTAGTTGAAAAAGAATGAACCTTATCACCAAAGGATAAGGAGCAAGTTGAAAAACACCTTCAATCCTTGCCTGCTGCAGATGACCCTGATTGACTTTGAGACACTAACAAAAGCTTAATCTTGTTTGCAGTGTATTGAGAGATGGCTGGGACAGATTGACTGTGAAAGGGTAGTCTCTGAGCTGAGCTCAGAATGAAGCATGAAAGGTAAATTGTTTTAAAAGTTCCAAAAACCATTACATTTTCCCTTGTAACTTTGCTTAAATCTTTTAAATTCTTGTCTGCCCCACAAAGGCACAAAGCAAATGCAATTGCTTTTGCACCCCAAGGAAAATTTCAGGAGTTCAATTGGGTAGATGAATGTAGATGGAGAAGGATGGAAGAATTCAGCCAGTGGGAGTAGGATTTCCATCACTGATACAATGAAAAGCTAGAAATACCTGCAGACAACAGGTATTTACTGTAATTTACAAGTCAGATCTTAATTGCTAACCAAGTCCAGCACCCAAGTTCATTACTAGAAGCCACATTCCAAGGGGACAAAGAAAAAAGATTTCAACAAATTTTTTCAGCCCGAGGAGAGCGGAGAATGAGCTTTCCTCACAGAAGTTCTTGGAAGCTGCTGTCAGCTTTCCTTCTGTGAGGAAAAGAGAAAAAAGTTAGATGTGGTGGCTTAGCAGTGTTACTGCTCAGGGCAGGTTTTGTGTTCTCCTAAGTAACTAAAATACATGCTTAATGAAAAATTAAGAAGTGATTAGTCTTTCTTAATTGGCATGGAATTGCAGCCTTGCAGCTAGGAAGAAACAGCATGGAGTTAAACAAGCCTGCCCCAAATCTGACTTGTACTGGTGTTTACCACTGCCTCTGGTAAAATACTGTTCTTAGCCAAGCTTTGTATCTGTTTTTATGGCAGCCTTGTGGAGTTTGAGGTCTTGACCAGCTAAGCGAAGACAGACTTTAATGTGTGGAGAGGTGAGTGGGGAAAGAGTCAGGGCAGTAGATGCCCAGTAGAGTCATTGCTCTGTCTGATCTGAGGCATTGAATATATGGCAGATTTACAGGTAGCTTAACAACCTTCACACTGTGCTGTACAGTGCAGGGAAATTTCTTTTTCTACCTTAAGATGTTTCCATCTCTATTCACTGTCTTTTATACCTTTATACCTCAAATGTGACATCCCTCTTTGGAGGGGGGCAGATCTAACCATGCCAATCAGGGTCTGCTTTTAGAGGTCCTATTTAGCATACCTTGCAATAAGGAATAATTATTTCCCTTGAAACTTTTCTTGAAAATTTCCTCTCTTTTCTCTTCAGAGGTACTTTATTTATCAGAGCATTATGCATTTTATACATCTGAGATCAGAGTGCTTCATACTTTGTTTCAACACAGATCCTTAGCAATTAGAAACTATATGAAAAGCAAGTATAATTGAATTCTTGCCCCAGCTTTGTGGTTCTCCCTTTGATTCAGGGGTCTTGTATTTTATCTATTCCTTTCAAGACTTTTTCATTTTTCCCTCAGAACTTGTTACTTGTCTTGAAAAAGCAATACCCCTACCTGATGTTGCTTTCCTCAAAAACATACCTACTTTCTTTTCTTTTTTTCTATAGTAGTATCAGTTTAAGGCAGTTTGAAGTCTTTCCAGCCAGATAGCCAAAATTCAGTTTTGTCTAGCAACATAATAGTTTTTTCCAAGCACTTTCACTCAGCACTTCAAGTGCTAAGTCCAAGGCAGTGGTCTCATTCCTGTAGCAGGCAATGCTGTTCCCACTGTCTGTTCATGTAACCCTGCTCTGTGCTCCCCTCTGCCCTTGCCCCTCAGCAGCACTGGGTGCTGGGACATCATGACAAAGTAGAAGGTGAGGAATGACATGACCTCGTTTCCTTCCATTTGCATCAGGGAGGAAGAGGAAAGAAGGTTAAAGTTGGAGGCAAAGATGTGGTTGAACAAGTTTGGGGTCACCAATTGTCTGAGCCCCTTGGGAGCTCCTGTGAGATTTAGAAAGTGTGTGAGTTTGCACACACCCATGTCTCTCCTTTTCTCACACACACATGTAGAAGTGCACACAGACAATGACTGTCCATGTTGCTGTAACTTTTCTGTCACAAACCCAGCCTGGAGCCCACCAAAGTCATGGAAAGGAGTGATCTCAACTAACACAAATTAGGTACTTCATCACTGTAGCTCACACAAGTACCCTGTTCTGTTTTTACTTTGGATTGAAGTACAGCCATGCTGTCACTCTGGGTCACCCATTACATCCATCCTCTGGATAGTATTTCAGCATGATTTGTGCTTTCATAACATTGCAGCTTCTACTTCTTTTAAAAGCCGAGAGAGAAGAGAATTAATACCATCAGTCTGTAGTAAACCCCAGAGAAATTCTGTCAGTGTTTTATACTGCTTTCCATTTTAAAGTGGTATTTTTAAATGAATGCAGGAATATATTTTGGTGTTGATTTAAACACAGTAAGGAATGTGTCTGCTGCTTCTTCCATTTAACACCTATTACAGAACAAGTTTCTTTCTGTATGTTTCTTATCTGATCTTGTTTCCTGCTGTGGTCATCTAATACCTTCACTTGTTCAGAAACAGTGACACCCTTCAGGAATCACATGTTCTGATTTTGGAGAGTGCCTCATAAGTACAGCTAGACTTAAAACACTCAAGAAAGCCAGTCAGGGCTTACAGAGAGCTGATGATATATCAGGTAATTTTCCTCACTTTGAAAAGTTTTCCTTTCTTTGACTTTAGGACTAAAATCATGATGGTGTTAATACAGCCCATGGGAAGTTGAAGTATATAAATTGCATAACCTCTCAGTATGAGCAGGGGAACATTTTATTTCAGATAAGGAATTTCTTTCTTTCTTTTCCGCTCTGTTTGTAATTGTTATACATAAAATATTTTTTATCTATATCTATAAAATATAATTTACTTAAAATTGCCCTTTATTTTCTTTCCTGTTGTGTGATGACCCTGTTCCTTCCAGCCTCCTGTAGGCACTATGTACTGTCCCTGTGGCTTCTGTGTCTTCCAGTAAGGACTGGCACCTTTGGACAGCTGGGATAAGTTTGCTTCAACAAATTCTTCCTTCCTATCCAAACACATGCATACACATACTTCATGTTTTGGGCATGCTGCCACCACCATGCATGTACACACCTCTCACTTTGGGGAGTGCTACTTGCCTGAGAAATACTGGGCTAGAATGAGATAGAGTGCAGAGCAATGTGAGTTTAGTGAGGATGGAAAAGGTGTCCTAGACTGAGAGTGGCCTCAGCTTACTATTTCTTTTTTCAAAACATGAAATTTGTGTATTGTTAAGGCATTCCTTTAGAAAGGCTAAATTTAAGTCCTTGACAATCTGGTGGTTTTAAAAACTGCACTTCTGGAAGACATTGCCTCTCTGACTTTTCAGTTTGGAGCCCAAACTCCAATCTTAAATATGTTTTTGTTTGAGTATTCTAAAATTTTGTGGGGTCTTTCTATATAATAACACCTTTTTGTTGTAGGAACACATGATATAGAGATATCTTATATACTAAGTAGAAATCAATCCTTCTTCCTTGCCTTTTTTTTTTTTTATTACAACACCATGCACAAATTGAGATTACCAAAGGGGAAAGACAAATTTAAATTACCTAAGGAGAAAAGAAATTGCTAGGCCATCATGCTAGTGGAATCTATAATTTTTATTTCTTTTTTTAGCTAGAAGGCTTAAATTTTTTAGGTGTTTGCTAATGCAAGATGGTCCATCAAAGGACCAGCATCTCAGTAATAAACTGTTAAACATAAATTGAATGGTATGTACTTTCCATTTCATATTCAGTAAAGTTTGAGATCATCAGAAACTTTTCTAGAAAACCCTCCAGGCAGCTGACTAAATTAAAGAGGAGAATTACTCATAGGCTTAGAAGACAAGTAGGGACATCAGTAATGAAGGATAAGTGTAAAGCTGTCTCTCTCTGCATAATGATTTTATTGCCTGGCTTGATGTATCATAATGTTTGAGATATATTACCCAAAGTAAGTAATACAGTGCACCATTAAACACATTATGTTGTAAATAATTAAGATGTGCAACATTAAAACTTTGGGGTAGAATGTAATTACTGTATTCCATGAAAAATCAATGGTTACTCCAGCAATGTAAGTAAACATTAAAAACAGTGTTTCATGGACACAAAGTTGGCAATTGCTTTATGAATATATTTTAGAGGCTGTTTTTTGCTTTTATCTGATGAGATAGAGTGGTTCGCGTGCAGAAATTAATTGTCAAAAATTTTCTACCTTGAAGACTTGCTCTTTGTTTGAGTAATAAATGATGCTTCCTATGTCAGTTGGCAGCAGCAGAATGCAGAGATCTATGCCTGAGTCAAATGTACAGTGCTTGACAGGACTGAACATCCCTCACAGCTTGCACCCCACTGTGTCCCACAGCTCTCTTGCCTAGTTTAAAACATAAAGCAGCCTTACTCCTGCACTTAAAAGGTAAACGTATCATGCACTTACTCTGGGGATAAGGTGTGAGCACAGGTGAGGAATGAATCCCTTACCATTTTTATTCTGCTCTGAAGAGCTCTGGGAGCTCAAGAAATTAAATCTGCAGAAAGCTGTCAAGATCATTCAGTTGAACCAAACAAGGTGATAGGACTGAAATATGAATTTAACATCTAGTTCTACCTAAATCTTCAGGCAGAATTATGCTAGAAATTTGTATGACTGCATTACATATTAGGCCCTGTCTAGAAGCATTTATAAAAGGTACCTCACGCGCGTATATAAAACAAAAAATGTGTCAAAGATGAAATTCTGGCTTTCCAATTACTTTTGATGAGAGATTTATTTCAATTGCAGTTTATGCAGTGAATCTGTTAGCTTTGTCTTTCGAAGACTTTTAAAACAGAAAAGGCAAGGAGAGCCAACATGACGACCTGCATGTCAACTTAGCATTTTGATTTCAAGCATTTGTTGAGTCCTAGGAAAATGTTCAGAGTAAGATGATGATATTGCAGGAAGCTCATTCATGGAGACTGATGTTTCCTTTTTGAAGGAAGTTGTGGGGACACAGCTCATAAGCTTGTAGCTGAGGCTGAAGAATTCCTTTAGAGTACCATACTCTTGGAATGGCCCACCAATACACTGAGAAAGTGAAGAATTCTACATTCAATGCTCCACAACATTCAAGAGAGTTATCCTAGATCCCATGCAAATGTGAAATCAGAACCAATCCCTTTATGCATCTTGCTGCAGGATATCTTCTTTTCGAGGCTTCCTACTTAGAAAATTGCATAACCTGGGCAGCATATCAGTGCCTGGGCAACACAGATCTTCAAGACACACTGGAAGCCTCTTATCTGCTGGCCATCTAATTCAGTTGTTTTGCTTTGTTTTTAATTTTGTTTCCTTTTTTTTTTTTTTCCCTGAGCATTGCTGTTTGGAGATTTACACTACTGTCTCTAATAAAGAGCCATGGCAACAGCTGTTGTAGAGATTAATCAGATAAAAGATACATTTAGTGATCATTCTTATGTGCAATTTCATTAAAATTAATAACTCTAATAAGCACCTGGCAGGCATCTTTCAGCATTTGGGTGATATGTCAGAAGTATAGTCTTCTGGTAGAGAATAATTTATTTCAGCCCAGGTGATGAATTATTTTTTTTTCACTCTGTGAAAGAAATAACTGTTGCTCTGCTATTTATCATTTAGAAGTCTCTGTAAAAGAGATTTCAAATGCAGTTTTACATGAGTTCTTCTGCAGCCTTTTCCCCAATAATTTGAGTACCTTGCAGTTGTCCATTAAAAGGATGCATCTTAACTGTCATGAGAGATTCAAACTCTCTTGCTTCCCATTAATTTCTGGAGAAGGGAGTTCACAGTGAGGATTTCGCCTGCATTTGGATAAGTGATCGGTTTCTTATTGGAAGGTGTTTTCACAAAAATGTGCATTTGTGTTGCCAAGACACAGTGGAAGTTCTTGCCCTCTGTTCTTTAGGGGCTGTGTTTATGGTCAGGTTGTTGCATCACCTGGCTTCTCTGCATGGTCTCTTTGACAGTCCTGATTTGCAAACACATGTGAACATTTTTTACTTTGAGGCTTCAGTATTAAGTCTTCTATTTTTTCTTCTGTCTGTGAATAGGTGATTAACATAGAGCTCTGAAATATTTTATGCCTATTGCCAACATAATAAAAAATATTCTTGTATCCTCTTATATTTTTTATGCGAGAGTGGTTTTCCCCTTCTCCAGTTGTTACTAATTTTATTTCAAGTGGCTGAAGAAATGAGGATTGACATTAATGTTTCTTCATATAATTATTCTGTGATTACTGAGACTCTGAAGGAGGGATGGAGGCTCATGTCAATGTACTTTATAGCTTTATTTCACAGGATAAAATACTGTAACCTTGATGATCATATTCTGCTTGTGCTTTGTAGCATTCAACCTTTCAAGTTGCTCACAACAGAATTACTTTGATTTTATTTAATAAAAGCAAATATATCTTTTATTAGCCTTTGAAGCACACAAGTTTGTGAATGCTTGCTCTTGAATAATTAGATTTTGTTCCTTTCTTGTCCTTTTATTATTATTTTTAAAATTTTATTGATATAAAATATCAGTATATTTTATTAAGTTGCATCTTGTGAGCCCTACACTTACTCTAGAGGAAGGAAAAAAACCCAGTTTTTCTAACATTAGACATTCTGAGGTCATTTAGGAGACCTTTGATTCTGAATGTGTATATGCATGCATGAACAATCATTTTTAACTCAGTTATTAACTGAAATAATCAATTGATCTTGCATTTAGAAAAGGGTTTTCCACAACATAACAATCTCGCTCTAATGCAGCATTTTATTTGGGCACAGAAAAAGTGTTTGTTTTGTGCTAGATTCCTGGTAGTATTCTGATGTTCTGAATCTAAATTTCTTAAGGAAGAAAGAGGAAAACATGACTGGATTTAGAAAGAAAAAAAACAAAAAACTGCCTCCGGTATATTTTTTAGGGATATGAATCTTTTCACAACAATAACTTTTTGGTGCAATTAACTTTAAGTAGATGTTTTGTATAGGTATTTTTTGTAATGCTATGCATATTACAGGACTCAACTAGAGTTCTGCTTTCACCCTGAGCCCTGAAGTGTGGCAGGTTGGGTGAGGGTCTCCTCCTTTGCTCCCCTCAAAGGCAATAATGGGCCATATGGTCTTTGGGGAGAGAAAGGCAATGGTATGTTTATTCATCAAAAACCACCTTCCTAAATGGGTATCTTCATGTCTTGCCACCTCTTGATGCTTTCCCTGTTGGGATGGGGACTCTGAGAATGAGTTTGCCACCTGTCACATGTATGGATGTTGCCTTGCACAGGCAGGGATTCTTTCCTCATAGCTCCAAGGCATAGGTTGGGGGTCTTAATGCAGCAACTTTGTTGCTATTTTTTAAAGTGTTTAATGAAAATGGGAAGATATCAAAAGTTTAATTCAGTGCTCACATCGAACCACTGTCTAAAATCATTAAAAAGAGAGAAAAATATTTTCTTTTTCAAATGCTCAGGTTGTTCTGTGATGTGGTTAAGGAATATTTTTTTAGACAGGGATGGTAACTAGAAATTGGAACAAATTGTCAAGGGAAATGAAGTTATTTAAGTCAAGACTTGATATCTGAGTAGAAGATATTTTCATTTTCAGACATTAGTTAGGGTGCTGGTTCAGACAGTTGGGAAGAATATGTCGTGGACTGAAGAAAAGGCAATTCACAAATGGGCACCCAGAGTGCTCGGAGCACAAACTGATAAAGGTGGTGGTTGTTTGTAGAAGAGGCATATTTGAGTTTTCTACAGCTTGCACTTCCTATCACACTTTGGTCATAAATTCCAACCTGTCCAATTAGCTCAGAAGTCCCAGGAGGCTTGTGACAGCCATTTAATAAAACAATAAATTTTTTTAGTTCCTTTTGTGCAAGTGCAGCCCCAGTGTTTTGTTATGAATAGCTCTCAAGGAAGTGCTCCTTTCAGTAACAGCATGTGAATTTGGGATACAATTGCAATTGGTTTCATTTTGTTCCATTGTTACAGCTGGTCAGGGAGAAGACTGTTTCTGTAGGTCTTTGAAGTCAATAATATTATGCAAAATACAGTTGATCATATTCACATTTAGAGGATCTGTCTGTAGGAGGCCACCGAATATATAAAACTTTGATTTTCAGGCCAATTTATCAACTTCACCTTTAATACACAGAGTCAAAGACCTACAAATCAGCCTGAGAGGGGAGCTGCATGTTTCTGTTAGTTCAGATGCTTTTATTCATGAAAGCTGTTTGAGTTTCAGTGTGTTTCAGTTGCAAAACTGGAAATGTTTTCAACTAGGAATGCTGTTGGAGTGATCAGCTAATGAGGCAAAACCAAATTCAGGCCAAATTTTTGTATATTCATTAATTTTATGCTTATAGCTTAGTGCTCGACATCTATTCCTTATGATTTATAAAACCCACCCATTTCTTAAGCAGCTCAATGAAAAGTAAGGTGCTGTAGAGGCCCAGGCTATGAAACTGATAATATAAATTGACAGTGGATATATCACATCAGGACATAGCTGTTATGGGATATGGGACTTGACTTAATTCACGTGAAAGTCATAAATATCCATGGTTTTGCTGAAGGCTAGGATTAGGGACTGCAATGTGCTTTAGACCTGTAGGGATCTGAGAGCTTTTTGCGTATTGTTAATAAACTGTGTCTCTTGAGGGGGAGTGTTGAATGCAGCGGAACACTTTCCTTAAGAGTGGTGATTTTGAGCCTTACAAGATGTGAAAATCCTCATGTCTCTTAAGTAAAATGAAAAAGTCAAAGCTGGCCTTATTGCTGAGCATAATGCATTGTGGAAATGGAAATCTGCATGTGGATTAGGCAGCTGATTGGTACAATGCAATGAATCCATTGGAGAATTTAGAGAGGATTTCATGCTGTTTGCAGAATACGACGGGTGTTTGATGGAATTTGGCTCTGATTTCTATAGTCTGATCAATTATCATGGTTAGTATGTTAAGTGCAATACTCCTTCTCTAGTGCAATATAATCTGGTTTTTAACTGTTTGAGTGCATATGCTTATATCTTTTACATACAATTTCCTTTCCTTTCTTGCCTAACAAAATTAATTTAATTGAACTAAAACAAACATACTGAAATTCTTCTTCTAGTGTGATTCATACTATGTTAAAGGGAAGTATCTCACACCCTTAGAAAAATACATCAAAATAAAATTTAGAGAAACGGATAGAAAGCACTTCCCAGCCAAACAAGTGACAAGCATTGACTCATTCAGCTGCAGTCAGTCTCTGAGAGTTACATGGGTACTATTGATGCCACTTCCAAACTGTAGCAGAAGTGAGCTTCATAACCTGTCTTCCTACAATAGGTTTTGCAAAAAAATTTAAACCTTTCTTGCTACCACATCATGTTTAGGCTTACCTTGAGACCAGGCTTTTGACCTGGATGTGGCCATACTCTATAATTTTGGTGGCATACCCTTTATAAGATGTTTTTCAGCACCAAATAAATTAATAGGATGGTAGAGCCCTTATTTGAGGCAGTGAATATGCCTCTGGGAAACCAGATTTCATTGAAATGTGGGAATACAGAACAAGTGTATTCCAGGAAGAAGGGAAAATTAGTCCTTGGTCTAAAGTCACAGTAAGAAACAGGGATTATAGCAAATCCCTGGTCAGAAGCATACTGCTGGCTCAAGTGAGTTTTAAAGCTCAAAAATATGCACATATTCAAATGACAGTCCCCTCCCCTGACAAATATTAGGATTCTGGGAGGTAAGAAGATAAAGAAGCTGATTTGCATTTATTTTTCTGTCAAAAATTGCTAGAAGGATTCCCTCTGTTCTTAAAGATCAGGAAAGATTTAGGAGGAGCATTGATATGAAAACTGCAAGTGTTACCTTCCAGCCCTGCAGCAATTATCTATATCTTCATTATAGTTATTTTATTTGAAACTGTTCTTGCTGTTTCTATAATATTTCAGCCACTCAATTTTAGATGCAGTAACTTTAAGTTTAAAAGCTGGAACCACGAATTCTCAGTGGCTGGTGTACTACATACTTTCAGGCATTTTACAGTGAAACAACCTTGTAGTTAAAGCTAAATTGATGAGATCAGAATGGACTTATGAGGAGGAGGATTGCAAAAAAACTTTTTGAGTCATCCTGTGGTCTCCTTAAAGAGGAGAAGTGGAACACATGCTCTAAGGGCTAATAAAAATTTCAGTGACAACGTTCCAAGCACAGAATGAATGACTTCATAAACAGGTTTATAGTGTAACTGCAATCTCTGGGCCATATAATCAATGCTTAGCAAACCATTTTAGAACTTGTTAGAGATGTGTTTCAGTGTGCAAACACCTTGGGTAGCCTTCCATGGCATAAAATTATATTTTCTTCTGAAGCTGCTCATCCCACAAATCATGTAAGTACCAAAATGAGCAGTCTCCATCGATCCTACTGTTCCTGTTCACAGCATAGTTTACTTTCACTGTTCACTTTTCATTTGTGCTTCTGGCGTGGCTGGTGCTAATGAGAAGTACCATGAGGAAAAAGGTGGAAGTGAGTTTGTGAACATGGAATTTAAGGAAATTATACTGTGCAGGGTGGTAAAATGCAGATAATTTGGCACTATGATAGCCTTGGTCCTCTGGCCTAACATGTTAATCACTTCAGCAGCTACTATGTCAGTAGCAGAACATGGGGGTCGTATAAACCTTTCTGCCAAGCTCAAGTCCTGCCTACCTATTTGATGGAATTAACTAGAGACAAGGAAAAAAAAAAGGTCAGTTTGTAATTTTGTTATTTTGAGCAGTTTATAATTGTTATGTCAGTGAAGGTATTTGTAGTGGAGCAGAAGACTGAGGAAGTGAGGAAGACTATAACTAGCAACATTTTGCTAACCAGCACTATTAGAGATATGGAAAGATATTGGTGGTCATTTGAGTACTTGGTTACAGAAGTCAAAGAAGGGGATTAATTAACATCATACATCAAGAAATGGTAAGAGCTGGAGCATGAGGTGGGAACCTGATGAAGCGGAGTCATGGAATGTGCAGAAAAGGATGACTTGTTGGCACCACTGGTAAACAGAGATGGTGAGAAGTTGTTCTTTGAGCCTGAGCTGGTCTGAGAGATTGGGAGTTGTGTAGATAGGAAGAAAAAGATGGATGTGAAGGTGTGGGTTGAAGGCTTTACAGGTGTAAAGCTCTTTTAGCTCTAAGGGAGGTGTAAAATTCACAAGTAGAGCAAAGAAGAGAAAACAGATGGTTTGGAAAAAGGATGATGATGACTGGAAAAGGGCATAGAAAAGTAGCTGCTGAAAGAAATGATGTACTGGTGTTTCTCCTGGTTTCGAGAGAATTTAGCTTGGGAATAGTAAAACTGCTGCCAAACGCTTTTCAGTTCTTGCTCTCTATAGGAAACACAATGCAAAAGTTAGTGACATATCTCTGTATTTTCTATCATTAATTGAAAATTAGTAACCCTAAAAAAACTATTAAAAACAACAAACAAAATCCCACACTAAACTCCAAGTTTTTAGGTAAAAAAGAGTGTCTTTTTAAGATAAAGAAGTAAATCCTAATAGTGGTTTTTTGGGACAAAATACCTCTTATAAACAAACAAAATACTTGTCATGAAGGAGGCTGAGTTTTTTTGACTGAGATGTTTTGTTTTGTTTAGAACTTGCTGACCCATAAATGGTCAGGTCTGAGCATCTAGTTCTTAGAATCATGAGAATAGAATTTCATTCACTGAGTGCCCTGTTAGAAACAGATCCTTCATTTTAAATTCCTTTTCTTTAATAGATATTCATTGCTTTTTGCTTTCCATAAACATCAGTAAGGCCATTCAGGGAAGGAATAGCTACTATCTACTAAACAAACATTAATATATTCATATTTTTAAATCTCTGGGACACTTGAAATGCTTTGATTTGGTTAGGTAGCTGTCACAGAATTTTCTCTGATTCATCTGTCTTATATGGTCTTCCAAGTTATTAATGACAATTATTTTAAAATCTTCACTTATTTCTAATGCAGTCACATCACCCTGATGAAGAAATGCTCGGCTTGTGCAAGAGCAGAATGTTTTCTTTGCTTCTAGTACTTTTAGAGTTAGAGTGCATGATCATAGATAATCATAGAACTGTCAAAGTTGGAAGAAACCTTTAACATCATTGAAGTCCAACCATCCACCCAGAACTGTCACTATAACCCCTAAACCACATCACCCGATGTCGGATCCACATGCCTCTTAAACACCTCCAGGGATCGTGACTCCACAACATACTCCAATTCATGACCACCCAAATGGTGAAAAAATTTTTCTAATACCTAGTCTGAATCTCCCCTGTCTCAGTCTAAGGTAATATCTTGTCCTCTCTCTGCAGTCACGGCACAAGAGATGGGCCTCACCTCACTACAACCTTCCTTCAGGGAGTTGTAGAGAGTGATGAAGTCCCCCCTGAGCGTCCTCTTCGGAGACTAAACAAACCCAGGTCCCTCAGCTGTTCCCCATAAAACATTCCCTAGTCCCTTCATCAGCCTTGTGGCACTTTGCTGGACATGCTCCAGCTCCTCAATGTCCTTTTTGAAGTGAGGGGCCCAGAATGAACGCAGAACTCCACGTGTGGTCTCACCAATGCTGAGTACAAGGGGATGGTCACTTCCCTGCTCCTGCTGGCCACACCATTCCTGATACAGGCCAGGATACCACTGGCCTTCTTGGTCAGCTGGTCACACACTGGCTCATGTTCAGATGGCTGTTGACCAACACCCCCAGGTCCCTTCCTGCTGAACAACTCCCAGGCCAGTCCTGCCTCAGCCTGCAGTGCTGCATGGGCCTGCTGTAATGCAAGTGCAGGACCCAGGACTTTGCCTTATTGAACCCCATGGAATTGTCCTCAGCCCAGTGATTGAATCTGTCCAGGTCTCTAGGCACAGCCTTCCTATCCTGGAGCAGATCAACACTCTCACCCAACTTAGTGTTGTCTGCAAATTTACTGAGGGTGCATTCAATCCCTTTATCCAGATCATCAACAAAAATGTTAAATAGGATCAGCACAAAAACTGAAACACTGAAAAACTGTTTCCTGGGAAACACAGCTGGAGACCGTCTGCCAACTGGATGTGAGTCCATTCATTGCAACTGTCTGGGCCTGGCCCATCCAGCCAGGTTATTACATATTGAAGAGAGCACCCATCCAACTTGCAAGCAGTCATTTTTTCTAGGAGGAAGTCGTGGGAGACAGCATCAAATGCTTTACTGAAGTCCAGACATACCACAACCCTCACTTCAGCTATCAAGTGGGCCACCTTATCATATAAAGGAGATCAGGTCAGTCAAGCAGGACCTGCCTTTCATAAATCCATGCTGGCTGAGCTTGATGCCCTGCCTAATGTAATGGCATTCAGGATGATGTCTTCCATAACATTGCCCAGAATCAAGGTTAGGCCAACAGACCCATAGTTCCCCAGCTCATCCCTCAGCCTTCTTGCAAATAGGCATCATATTTGCCAATTTCCAGGCTGCTGGAACTTCACCAGTTAACCAGGACTACTGATAGACTGCTAGGAGTGGTTTGGTGAGTTCTTTCACCAGTTCCCACAATATTCTGTCTTGTGATGCTGTTTCATAACTTTCAGAGGAATTGCTTCTCAAATTCCTGGTTTCGTGACAATAAAAATGCTTGTAGTACGTAACAATGAATTGTTAGATTTGGCTAGCCGTGTTATCATTTACAGTGAATCACAGTAATGTTGCTACATATTAGGTCTATCACATAATTGCTTCAGTAATTCCTTGTCACAGGATCAGATGCTTTAGTTACCAGTAGCAGTGTTTAATCAATTATTTGGCTTCAGTTAAGAGAGATGAGTGATTTCTAAATCTTGGTGATTTGAAAAAGACTTGACTGTTTGACTGAAGATTCAGTTACTATTTGGGGCTCCTCTCTTCGTCTGTTGAATCTCTTTCCAAACCCCAGTTTATGGCATTAGACATCTGATCATTTTGAAATTAAATTTAAAAGTTTGTAGCGAAGTATATTTAACTATTTAAATAATGGTTCTTTCCTTGTTTTGAATATCTTGTTTCTAAATCCCTAATTGTGATAAGAATATGATTAGATAAAGAAAATTCAAACATCACTGCAAATGTTTGGTTAATGTCTTGTTCATGAATCAGTGAAATAAGCTCATAATTGTTATATTTCCTATATCTGTTCCTGGCTTCCAAATGAGGAACTCTAATAGCATTTCCTAAGGGGTTCTGGCAAGTTATCATTCATAAAGACAGTACTCTGTAGTGTAGTGCATAGAATATTTAAGCCAAAGTATTTTTGTTTTAACCTGAGATAGTTCTGGTAACTGTAGTGTAAGTTGAAACAATTAAATTCTAGCAGGCTGATTAAAAATGACGGTGTTCTACCAAATTAAGCATATGTTGCTGTGAGGGCTTCTACGATATCAACTCAGCTTTCAAAAATTCTCTTTCATGTAGTGTTTGGGAAAACTGTCTAGAAGGAATGCTGTCCATCAGGATATTGCTAGGAAGATTAATTACAGCACAGCTATGTTAAGTGCAGATATTAATTATTAATACAGAAAACTATTTTGCTAGCTATTTTGCTATTTAAAACAGACATCCTAACTTCCTGTATTTTGAGGGTTATTTTATTATCATGATGAATGCTCCCCATCACCATGTGATAAATAAGCACTAGGTGAAAACTCTGCTTCTGCTTTTAGAATACAGTAATTTTGCAGGCATAAAAAAGGCACTTCTGTGAAGACATGCAAAAAATCCTTGAAAGGTAAAGATACAGGGGTCACAAAAAATTCACCATAAGTCTGTATCTGTAAATCAATTATCCAGTGTATAGTTCCTTTTACTTTAATATTCAACCAGTACCTGGGACTTCTGAAGACTCTTCCTCAGAGGAAAAATATTTTGTTTTTTGTTTTCCTAATAAATACTTTCTTTTTTCCTGCCAGAATACAGAAGGGAACAATTGCAGGCAGTTTGCAAGACCCACAGAACTTAAATGTCTACAGTGAGTGTCTCAATTTTGTCTGAGCATCATGATGGCTCTTTATGGCCTCCTAGTAACTTAGTTTCTGATATACATGCAAGCTGTAACAAACCTTTGCATCTTGCAAACAGGTTTCTCATTTCTCACCTGGATCTACAGTGTGGTAGACTGGGGAACAAGATGCTGGAGACCAACATTGTGGAAAAGGACCTGGGGGCTCTGAAATGACAAGTTGAACATGAGCCAGCAGTGTCCTGGCAGCCAGGAGGGCCAAGCATGTCCTGGAGGGCATCACACACAGCATGGCCAGTGGGGACAGGGAGGGGATTGTCCCACTCTGCTCTGCACTGGGGCAGCCCCATCTCCAGTGCTGGGGGCTGGTTTGGGTGCTACAATATAAGAAAGACATTAAACAATTAGAGAGTGTCCAAAGGAGGGCAACAAGGATGGTGAAGGACCTTGAGGGGAAGAGTGCATGAGGAGTCGCTGAAATCTCTTGGTGTGTTTAGCCTTGTGGAGACTGAGGGGAGACCTCATTGCAGTCTACTTTGTGAGGAGAAGAGGAGGGGCAGGCACTGATCTCTTCTCTGTAGTGACCAGTGACAGGACCCAAGGGAATGAATGGCCTGAAGTTTTGTCAGGGGAGGTTTAGGTTGGATATTAGAAAAAAGGTTCTTCTCCCAGTGGTTGGTTGGGCACTGGAACAGGTTCCCCAGGGAAATGGTCACAGCACCAGCCTGTCTGAGTTCCAGAAGCATTTGGACAATGCTCTCAGACACATGGTGTGGTCCTTTGCAAGGCCAGGAGTGTGTTGAACTCTGATGATCCTTGTGGATGTCTTCCAACAGAGGATATTCTATGATTCTGTGTTATGGAGTGAGAATGGCAGCTCTCTTTTCTCAAAGTCACCCAAATGTATGGAATTTTTAGCAAATTTTTTGTTCTTGCTTACTGCAACTTCTAACTAGTCATTGGGACTGCCTCTTTAAAATCTGCGAGGTACCTGCTTCTCTCCAATGACTGCAAAGAGAAGTTACATAGTTATGTCAGTATCTGCCTGTCATGAAGAGCCCTAAAAGCAGCTATTATAAACCTCATTCCTGCAAAACCTTCAAAGGTCTGTGGTGTCTTTGGCTTAGAGTCACTAGGTGGCAGGCATTGCCACCTTCCAACGTAATTGTGAGCACTAAAATCGCCCTGTTCTAGCCTTTCCTCACTGCTTCTCAGTAGTGACAATTGTGAGATTTCAGTAGCATCCCTTTCTCCTAGATCTCTCTGCCTCTAGCAGTGGGTCAAGGTTCACACTGGCCAGTTTCAGTCCTTTCTGATACTGGCTTCTAGGAGCATCTGTATGCTTTTGTCTGCTTGTCTTTCTTAGTCTCTAGTAACCTCATTCTTTGTCTTTCTGTAGTTCATTGTGATACCAGGAGAAGGACGGGTTGGTGTCACTCAGACCTGTCACGGGCAGCTGGGATGTCAGTTGTGTTATCCCACCAATGTTAATCCACACTCCACTAATTGCACTTCTTTTCCTTCTCTGGTTAGTAGCTCACGAAGGACTGAACCAAACACTGTCACCTGCTTGTCCCTTTGCTGTTCTCCACATTTTGGCCACTTCTCCAATATGTGTAGATTCATATGTATTAGAGCCATTTCCCCTGACAGACATGTCAGCTGCTGAGGTAAAGTTAAGCCATGCAGATCTGGTTCATGTCTCTTGCTGTCTGGTGCTCAGTGTGGGAACAAAGCCTTCTTTGTATTCATTATCTTCACCCGTGACTACCACCCAGTCTCATAGCTGTACCTCGCTGCTGCACCTCTTCTGTCTCCTAACCTTTGGGCCCTTTTTCATATTCACCACATCCTTCAGTTCTGTTTTATCATTTCGGCACAGTACTCATTAGAGAAGCTTTCTAGCAAATCCATCTAATATCATACTGTTTCCGTAGGTTTTCTTCTTTGCATCTTGCTGACTCACTGTGGTGTTTGACAGGGTTGGCTACTGAAAATGTTATTCATCACAAGCCACTGGACTGGAGCTGATGCAAGGCTGGGTGCCATTTTTTTCAAGGTCTGGGCCTTTTCTGGTGATTGAAATACTGCCACAACAAACATTTTGACTTGTAGACAGTACTGATGATCTCAGAGATTTGTGTGTCTTTTCAGCAACATTTCTCAAGGAGATGTTAGCGTTCAATGCACATACATTTTCTGACCCAGCCTCTTCCTGTAATGTTTTACAGTGCACCAATTCTGAGAGTAGAAGTAACTTCATGTTGCCAGCAGCCAAGTGCTGTGATTGAACTTTTAGTATATAAATGCAACATATACTTGAAGAACTCTTTTTGCTTGGCGTGCAGGTGAGCAAAGGGCATGGAGTTGCAGTTTTATTCCAATGTGGACAGGGATCACGCATTAATCATGGAATCAAAATGCACAAATTTGCTTGTGATGCTAAGCTGACAGTGTCCTTGACTGTCTACATTAGTATTTCCTAATTTTTGGTCTGTATAATAAAAATGCTATTCCAGCAAAGATTGCACCCATAACACACTCTGAAGTAACCTCAAAGCATTTTTTAAAGGCCTATTTTTTATATATATTTAAAGGCCTACATATATTTTTAATTGCATTCAGATAAGAATTTTATATTTGTGTTTACTTGTGTTTACTTTGTGTTTATGGCAGCCATAAAAGGCCCTAAAGTCTGACAACACTGGCTTTCGTTGATTCTATTTGTTTTCTTTTAAAGGGGCAGTGTGACGGACATGACTGGAAGGGATTGGATAGGAGTATGCTGTCTTAGTATTTTAGCTCATTTTGGGTAGATACTTGGCAAAGAGGAAGTTTAAGGTTATCACTATACCAAACAGGTGACTGAATGCATCTTCTCTGGAAGATTGAAGAATTGCTGGGGTTTTTTTATTCCTGGAAGAAAAGGAGGAGAAATTGGAGGGATCCTATTCTGCCTGTACTTTGCAGATACCTTTGCTAAATGTTTCCTTGTGTCTTATGAGAGAAAGGGATCCCAATAATGCTGGTTTGTTGCCAATAATGTGACTGGTGCACCCTATACTTTTTGCCACTTCCCTAATCTGTAGCGTGGAATGACTAAGCAAAAGGTAGCTTATTTTTTTTCTTTTCTTTCATGAGTACTGTAATTTCAGGAGGGTTAATGCATTTTTGTGTCAGAAGTGGTAGAGGATTTCGGGTCTCAGGAGGAATACTATTTCATGGGGCATTTGGTTTGCAAAACAGCTGCCAATAAAAAGTCTTATTGTTTGCATGGGACCTGCACATATATGAGACTGTCACATAACTTATTCAGCCCAAACAGACATAGAGCAGGAGAAGAAAGAGGCACAAAATGTATTATGTGATCAGAATGTCCCGGAGTATCTGGAAGAGACAGGCCATCTAGGTTTCAGATTATTAACCTGTCTGTGAAATGTTCCTTCAGTTGCAGAAAAATGCCTAGGGAAAAGAAAGAAAAAAACCCCAAAACTATGCAAGAGAAAATCACAACTTGCTTGGCGATTGCAGTTCTTGTTCTGCTATGGAAAAGATATGATGGCCTGAGTTCAGAAAGAGGATTGTTGGCAATGCCCTTTGTGGATTTGCCTTAGATGGATGTGCTGTTGCTGTTACAAGTAGGGGTTCTGTGCATTAAAAGGTAATGTCTGTTTTGTATATTGCTTTGTAATACCCTTTGTGACATTACAAAGGGAAAACAGAAAAGTGATAGGCATGGTAAGGTGCTACCAGTTAAATATAATGCTTCTGTAGCAAAATAAAAAAGTAAAAGAAAGGTGTTAAAATGAGGTGGAATCTCCTGAGGTTACTTCATGCTTATTTTTCACTGTATCATTTCCCTAATTGTTTCTTTTGGCAGAAGACCTAGCCTCTGTGTATTCTAGTTCAAGGAGATTTTTCTGTCCTCAATATGGGTCTAGGTTTTATTACTTCAGCTGAACAGATATTCCTAAAGGAAAACAAAATTTGATGTATTTTTTACTATCAGCCTTCTCTTATTGGCAAAGTGAAGCAATGGTGTGTTCCAGCAACATTTTGTTTGGCTGAAGACTGGAAAGGTGAGCAGCATTTCTCTAGCAGAAACAAATATTCTCTGTGCCTTATGTTGTGTATTTTTGCCAGCAGGAACTGCTGAGTCTGCAAGCGTCAATTCTTCTTTGCCAAACAGAACATAATTACCAAAATGAACAAGAATTAAGAGGTCTGGATGTTATTTCAGCAAATGATTTTGCAATTTATATTTTGCCTTATATAGGAATTGCTGCCTTTCAAAAATTCAGTGCATTTTTCTGCATTTAAGATTCCTTCCAGAGCAGAAAGCTACTGTCTTTGAGAAGACAACATTCTTGAGATCAGTAACTAATTGATTTCCAGTAACTGACCTAAGGAGGCAACAAGGTTCTCTCCTTTATTTAGCAGTTGACAGCAAATTTGGGAAGAGCCGAGATGGTTGATCTTAGGTCTGCCATTCAGAAGAACAGGACCTAGGCAAGGTGGGGTGATGTGGTCCTTAAAAACTCAACAAAAACAAAAATTCAAAGTCCTGCTCATGGGAAGGAAGAATCTTCTGCAACAGCCCGGGCTGGAAGTTCTGGTGTGAAGGATCTGGAGTTGTAGGTAGACAGCAAACTAAATATGAGTCAGTGGAGTGCCCTGGCAGCCAGAAGGCCAACAACTTCTGGAGCTGTAGTAAGAGGATGTTGAAGATTAGTGTTCTAAGGTCACTTAAAGAATCACCTGCAAAGGTGATGGGCAAAACTAGGTTTAATATAAAAGCAAGAGAAAGTTCATTGGCAAAGTTGACTCTACTACTTATTGGATGGTTAAAGCACACCAAGAAAAAACAAACAAAAATCCAGAATCAATCGATCCTAACTGAAATAAATCCCCAACTATCTATGTGAAGGCTAGAGGAAGAGAAAAATATAAGGATAAAAATGAATACAGAAGAACCTCCTGTTGAGTCACAAGGTTCAGAGTAGACTCCCATCTACTAAACTGAGCCCAGACTTGATCAACAGTTTACACCCAACAGCAATTAATTTAACCTAAACTTAGGTTAAGCTTAACCCATAAGAAGTTAAGCAATTTAGCAAAGGATTCATGTAGAATTTACTGTACCACAACAGTAACTTACAAATCTAAAGTACTTCAGAATCTGGGAGACCAACATTCCTAGTACATTTGCTATAGCATATGCACACTCGCCTACACAGAGACATGAAGAATTTATATGAGCTACCTGTGAAAATTCAGTGAAATACTCAGTTTGGGTGCCTTTGCATCTTCTCAGTGCATGAAGGATTGAGTCTTGAAGAGTGAGGAGTATCAGCCCAGGATCCATCATCGCCATTTGGCAATCTTCCAAGTATACCAAACTTGAGAGTGCCCCGGCTCAACGAGGTGTCAGACTAAGAGGGAGGTTGCTGATTGCAGCCCATAGAGGTCCTGGAGATTCCAAAGGGTCTCATTTTGGAGTACTGTTGATGAAGTTGCAAGAGAGTGGGCTTTAGTCACAGTAATTTTCCATCTAGGCTGCAATTTGGGTGCGTAACTTTCTTTGCAAGTTCAATAACAAAAATGTTCCACTTGGGTTGTTATTCAGGCAAGAAAAATAAGTTATCAAATCTGTTTTTTAACAAACAGGAGCTTGTTAGCACTAGTTTCCTGGGAACAGACAGTGTTTCTGAGAGGAGCTGATCCAAGTGCAATTCATCAAGGCTGAGGTCTAATAAACATTTCTCAGACCATAGAGCAACCTGGAGGGGGAGGGGAAGGAATTAGGGAAGATGTCCCACCACAGAGGAGCACAGCCAGAAAACTGAAAGAACGGTTTATTCCCTTTTTACTCCCTATTCCTTCTTGTCAGTCCTGATCTAGATCTCCAGTATTCAGTTTTGGGCCATTCAGCACAAGCATAGCACAAAGTGGAGTAAACTTAGCAGAGAATCATCAGATAGTCACGGGGCTGGAGGATATGCCCAGTGAAGGAAAGGCTCAATGAACTGGGGAGTTTAGCCTGAAGAAGAGGGCTTTGGAGAAATCTAACAGTAGCCTCCCTCAATACCTTTGAGGAGATAATTGAGAAGAGGGATCCTATCTCTTCAGAGCTGTGCATGGTCTGAAGTTGAGAGGTGAGAGAAATAAATTGAAATGCGAGAGAGTACAACTGGAGAGAAGCAATTGTTCTTTCATCATGATGATGATTAACAGTGGACCAGAGTGCCCAGTGAGGTTGTGTAGTCTCTAACCTGTGAATTTGTCAAGACCTCAGCACAGAGAGCTCTAAGCAGCCTTGCCTGATCTCATAGCTTTGAGCAACAGGTTGAACTGAATGACCTCTTTAGCTCCCTTCCAACCTACATTATTTTGTGATTTCATGATATATTTCAGCATTGACTTTATCGGAAAAAAACTTTCCATGTACTTGGGACAACCTCAACAGGAAATGGAGTCAGGGTTTCGAGCACTGATGAATGGGATATTACTTTGAAAAAACGAGTATTCTGTGGCTGGTTTTCTGAATGTGAATCAGCTTGGTGTAAGCTTTTCACCTGAACTTGATCCAAAAGGGTGAAATATTGCTTGGTATTTTTCCTTTCTAGGCCTGCCAGGTTTTGAAAACCTAGCTGAGAAAAAACACACCCAATACTAAATTATCAGATCACCATCTTCAAATTTAAGAAATGAAAAGCTTTTGAGAGAGTGACTACAAGATCTGCAGAAATGATTGCTAAAATAATTTCCATTTGTCATAAAATGAGATGGGTAATGATAGCAGAACTTCATCAAGCCTGAGAGATAATGGAGTGTAACAGAGAAGTTCTAAGCTGATTATGTTAGATGATAAGGCTTGATCTGGAACTATGTGCTGACACCTGCAGACATAACTAGAGCCCATGGAAAACTCACATGCAGCTGGAAAGGGAAAAAATAAAAGCAATGCATAAATTAAGTGTTGCTCCTACCAAATGGACCTTAAATTTCAAGATGTATAAATGTTTCCTCCATTATGGAATTTTTTCCTAAGATTTACATTGCACAAATAATTTTGAGGAAAGACATCTGTACTAAGGAAACATAATTTGCATCTTTTCATTTTGAGTCTAAATCTGGTCATAAAAAGAACTGTGAGGACTTCATAAGTGGGTCAGGAAGCAGGTTGAGCGAACAGAGGCATGTACAACCCTATGAAAGATGTAGCACCTTATATAGTTATCTCAATGTAATATTTGTGAATTCTGCATCTTCAAGAAATACTGTCTTAATTTAAGCAAGGGCATCCTTCCAAGATAAATGAGAATATTTTGAAAAATGTTAGCATGTATTACATTTCTATACAGCCTTAGATTTTTCTTATCAGTGGGTTCTCACTCTAAGCTGTGAGAAAAATAGGAAGATGTGCCACAGCTTTCATGTGGAAAATTTAAAGTTTTCCTCTAAAGTCTGTTGAAGGCAATGATTGACTTTGTGGTAATGTAATTGTCTGTATATCAGAGCAATATTTGTGCTTCTCAGAAGGAGGTGTTATAATCTAAAATAGCTGCATGGACTGGAAATGTTCATTGTGTTAAGAAGTTTAATCAATATTTTACTCTTTCAGCTAAGAACAGAACTAGTGAAGGCAGAAGTTTTCCCAGCAAGAAAATTTCAATGAAAAAGCTGATTTTTAGGTGTCCCAAGGAAAGCATTGCAATTATTCTGGAAAGAAACAATTAATGTCACTAAAACTGAATTCAAAATTCAGGAGAAAAATTAAAAGGAAAAAGAAACATGGATGTGAAGTAAATGTGCTACTGTAACAGGAATTATGTTTTTAGATGGTAAAAACTCTTTTTGCAGAAGTACATGGACAGGTCTTAACTAACTGGCAAGTATATGCAATTCTGACTTGCCATCTTTTGTTACTTGAGGACTAATTTACTAAAAAAAATATATTGATGGTTTAAAATATTGTGGCCTATTATGGAGCTACCTGTCTGCCTGTATGCTTGAAGTGTGGTGCTGCTGTTCCAAACAGAGCAGTCCTTAACAGCCTGAGCTCCAGCAGAGGTGTGCCGTGGGCTGAGACCCAGAGCAAGAAACTGAAAGGTTGCCCTGTCTCTGACAGGCTGTGAACACAGCATTTTGTCTGTGGTCCCATTCTGTCATTCGAATGTGACTGCTGATTGAGCTGAATGCAGAGGACAAGTACTCTGTCATTTTCAACTGCTATTAATCTGGTTTTAATTAGGGTAACTCCATGATTTATTGTTTTACAGCAGCAGTAGTTTGCAGGGAAAATTTGTTGTGTTGTGTTACTGTTGTGACGATGCCATTCAAATAGTGTTGACTTTTATTCAATTCAGCTTCCTTTTCTCTCTCTAACAGTAATGAATTTAAGGGTGGCAGCGATCCCTCTAGTAGCTTCATTAACATTTGTAACTTACAGAGGAAAATTAGAAAGTAACAAAATGAGTCTTCCATGACTGATTATCTTCCTGTGGCTTCCCTGTTTATTCTTTTTATTATATTGTGGCCTTTCTTTAAGGTTTTCGTTTGGGTTTGGTTTTCTTTTTTTTTTTAACAATGAGTTGCTTAATCTGATCAAGTTAAATTCTCTTCCTATTTAATTTGGAGTGATTTAAAGTTATTACCACATTTTTTCCTAAAAACCTGTTAGTAATTTAGGAGCCTTCAGCTGTGGTCACTGATAGAGTTTTCTAACTGTCAAGTGATTCTTTGGATGCAAGGAATTTTTCTGACCTGCTTCTGCAATGAAAAATCACCTTGAAAATACAAGTAGCATAAAAAACTAAGATATGTGGTTGGAAAAAAATGTTGAAAGCCTGTTATAAATATTTATAGGTACTGAAATTTTAACCACAAATGTAACTTCTGAGGAAAACAGCAAGGGTGGATTTTGTACAGGGTCATGATAATGAATTCCTGTTTGTTTACTTGTCCAGGTTAGAGTAGATCAGAATAAATAGCTAGTAACTCCAAAAGAACTGAGAGCGGAGAGAATTCCAGCTATACCAATGGAGTTTGGAACAGAATTAGGGGTTTCGGGGTATCATTTCAAGTGGTACAGAGCTGCCTGTATTGAAAATTTTGTTGCATAGGTCTAGACTGCCTGAAGCCCCTGAGTGACCATTTGAAGCTGTAGAGAAGAAAATTCCTGCTATACTTCTTCCTTCTAAATAAGCAACTTTGTCTTCATGTTGCCTGCATTCCGGGCTTCAAGGTTCTGTGAAGTGCAAAGTGGCATGCATGCTCCTGAGGATGTGCCTAGGGAAATTTGATTTACACCCCCAAAGAGTTTGAGCACTGGTGCACGTATCAGAAAGAGATTGAGAATTCAGCTAACTGGTTACTCTGCTTCCCTGTCTGATGGTGGGCAGCTCACTTGCAGCAGTAAGTACGAGTGAAATGGTTTCGAATTTTTGTCTTGGATAGCAGAGGTGCTTTTGCTTATTTCTTCAGCTATAGCTTTAGGAAGAGTCAGATTTTCACCTGGCTAAATACAAGGGGAGTCACAGCCTGGACATCAAACCACAGATGAAAATTTCTGAAAACTGTCTCAAATTCCTTTTTACTTCCCAGTTCTCAATGCGATCCCAGAAATGTAAGTTAATTGTCTGATGGAGAGAGCAGTCAGTAGGCTGTGCTGTTAGATGATTTTAGCATATAAATATTCCAGGCATAGTACAAAAAAGAAAGATGAACACTGCACAGGACTATAGTGCTCTATGTGTGATTCCTTCTCCAGGGAAATCTATCTTTCTGTGCCTATTTTCCTCCATAAACCTGGATTAGATGAATGTAGAACAGCGAGTTGCATTCTGGTCATCTTCAACTGTATGAATTCTGGGTTTGAAAAAAAGCACTACAATTCTTAATCATGCTGGATGTTGCTTGACCCATTTGTTTTTGTCTGAGGTGGGAATGAAGTCCCCCCATTTTCCACTGGGGATGAATAAATAACAGCAGTAAGTGGTGGTGGAATCCTCTGTGGAGTGAAGTGGGAGACCACCCGAGGGTGAGCAGAGCAGGGGTGGGAGTGCCATCTCCCAGAGAAACCGAAAAGGCTTTTACAGAATTAATTCTGAGGAGTGTGGGATGGAGAATAGTTCATGTAATATTTGTCAGCTACCCAGTCTTGTGACCTAAACTCAAAAGCAGAACACATAGCCTGAGAATTTAGGAATTGCTTGATGTCTGTTTCAGAGAGGATACTGATCACACTTGGTGAAATATCCCCCCGCAACAACAACTTGGTATGTTTAAACTAGGATCACTTCCCAAGTGTAGCTGCTAGCCCTGAACATCCATGACTGCTGAGACAAGAGCTGTGCACACAACATTTTCTGATGTATCTCATATTTTTTTTAGGGCTTTTGATATGGACATCAAGAAGATCAAAACTGTGGCACACTTTGCAAGACCCTAGTCATTTAGGTATGGCTGCAGTAGCTGCCTGTGCCTCTGCAGGAAGGGGTAGTGTCTCCCCACTTCAGAGCAGCAACAAGAAAATAAACGCATCATAAATTTCTAAGATTCAATACTCCTTGATCATAGGAACAGTGAATTCTCTGTCCAGTTGTACACAATTGCTTGGTCTCCTGTAATGTGGATAGCTACTCATATCACTAGAGTCACAGCATGGTCCTTCACAAAAGGATGGAAAAGCAGTTTCCATAGAAGAATGAGATGGGCAAAGAGAAAGTTCTGTCTTTAAGTGAAAGTGTATAGGTATGGGGAGGGATAAAGATTGCTTTTAGAGCAGGAGAATAGAATCTGAGGTTCTTGTCACAGAAAGGCTGGGAATGTGTCAGTCACCATGTAAGATGCAGAGAATCTCCAGCTGTGATGTGTAGTTCAGTGGGATGCTCTCAAAGAGATATTTTCTTAGGTTATTTAATCAAATTTGAGAAACATTAATTAATTAGATGGGATGAGATGAGACAGCCTGACAGGGAGATACAGTGGCAGGTCTTAGCAATACTTTCTAAACTGAGTCACTCTGCTTAGATGCCTGAAGTAGGATTTTGGCCATCCCACAAGTGAAGCTGGAGAGGTCTGTGTAGTTCAGTGAAGCCCTCTTTGCTGATAACACATTTTCCTGCAGTGAATCGTGATTGATAGCACTGCCTCTGCTAAAAGGTCCATTTTCCACCTTCTTGATGTTCCTCTTTATTCCTCACAAAGATCCTTTTAGGTCCTACACATCACTGGAGCACCCAGCAAGTTAAGCCCAAAATGCATGGGGAGCTGAAGAAGAACTGAAAATGGATCAGCTGACTGGGGTGACCTTTATTGGTGGTAAAAGCAGAGGCAGAAGCAGTGCCTCTGAAGGAAGGTGGTGTAACTGGAACAGGAAGTCAGAGGTGTAATGTGGAATAAAGTAGGTGTTGGAATGTTATTTCTCAGAGGATTTAAAGCTTTGCACTGTTGGAAAATTGTTCACCCAGTTTTTTTCTTATTGGTTTGTCAGTTGTGATTACATGCCAAAACAACCAGGCCTATTCTGAAACTGGTTTCCTTGGCCAGGAAGTCTAGATTTATCACTGAACCACCTAAGTTAGATGTGTGAACATAAACAGCATGCTTTTCCCCTGTAGGCAGAGGTAACTGTATAAAATGTACAAAGGTGTAAATAGCAACACTTGTAAGAAGTTATATTAGTTGTCTTATCACTCCACCCGCTCCATTTTCCCCACTTGGAGATCTTTGGCTGAACACTTCACATGGGAGGTGAGTATTACACAAATCTATCAAAGCTGTTTCCTGTGACCTCGTTAGTGCAAATTGTCTTCAGGCCATGTCCTAGCCGTAAAATCCAGTGTTCCTCAGTTAGCTTTGGGAATGTCAGTGTCTCTGGTAGGCAGACACAGAAAGCTAACTGTGGGCCTCATCACAGCCCTTGTAGCATGTATTTCTCAATCAAAGTTGGGAATGACCTATGCCAGGGCGTGCATGTGAGGGGAAGACAAGAAAATTGCCAAATATCCCATGCATCTCTGCTCTTTCATGGCCTTACATGCATGTCATTTGTTGCCTGCAAAGGGTAGATATAGAAGTGAAACCACAAGCCTGCAACATCTGTTCTGTCATACTAATGATTATTATTCATCACCACCCTATCACCACCTCTGATTGCTGCAAGGCCACTGGTATCACTTCCCTTTCTCTTGCTCTCAGATATGTGGCATGGTACTGACAACCAACAGCAACACATTCATTTTGAGCTGCTTACAGTTTCTCGCAGTTAGGTCAATTTACTTCTGCAGTGGTACTTACCTTATTGTGTCATCAGGAGATAAACTTCCAAGCTTTGTGGGAGGTTGTTTTTTGGGTTTTTTTTAGTACTGAGCAATTTCAGCAGGATCCTGACAGTAAATTCAGATTATGTAGCCTAAAATTTGTACTATTACCTTTCACATGTATAGGTCTGCTATCCATTTACTTGAAAAACAGGTTTGTTTCCATCAAATGGCCTTACAAAAGAATAATTAGCATATGGAAAATGTATGGCATTTTACCAGGTCAGAACTGTGCAGGAGAGTTAAATCTACTCTTGAAAAATGTCTCTTACTATTGTTTAAATGATAAAATCTGCCGAACTGTGTCTAGAAGAAACTTTTGATGTTTAGTTGTTCTTAGTCACAAGGCTAATTTAAATGAGCAGGATGTTTGCGAAGCAAGCAAGGCACCCATTTTATAGATGAATATGTTGAGTTTTGCCAAGGTGCAAAATTGCATGTTTTGAGCTATTGTGCAGCAACTGAATTGTTGATTACATCAGTATTCGGCAGTTTCTGATCTGAGTTCCTGGCTCTGATCACTAAATGACTTAATTAACTGATTTGTTAGTGTGACAGATTCGTAGTTGCAGAGAGTAATTTATAAATACCATGTGCTGAACAAGTTTTTGTTTGCTGCACATAATATTAATCAGCTAATAATTTTGCCAGAAAATACATTCAAGATAGTATTTATTCATCCTGACATTCACATTTTCTGACAAACAGCAATGCCAGATTCAGTCATCAATGGACTGAGAATGGTAAATATTCCCTAGGATAGCTCAGCTGTCCTGTCTGTAACTGAGGGAAGCTAAGATGTCTTGGAGAATTTCAAAGACCTAGCACTCTGCAGAAAATGTTACGTAGAGGGGCAGACCCTCTGAGAGACAAGTTTGCAGTGGTTCCAGAGAATGGAAAAGAGCGTGAGGAAGGCTGAGCCCAGATGATCTTCTGGGTAACACAGATAAAAGCAGCTCTTCTGTGGATTCTAAACTTCTCGTTCTTATTGTTATGACAATACATTGTGTCTTATTCAGAACAATTCACCTGAAGACATGGGATACCATGCTAAGAGGGGCTAGGCTGGCCTACTAGCACTTGGTCACTAAAAGAGATAGACTTGCTCTTCCCAACTCTTGGCTGTGTGCCCCTCTGCCACTTGGCAGAAAGATCTTGTCCCGTGTAGGACAATGCAGGAGGTGAGATATGACTGGGAATGGGACTGGTCCTTTCCATACTAGCAAGCCATCAGCTCCTGTCAACCATCCCATTAAACCTACTCTGATTCCAAGGGCCTGTTCACTGGATGGAACTGTTGAAGGCTGAGGTCAGGCATTCCTTTGCAGGCTGGGCACACAGGGGCTCCTGCCCATGTGAGCTTGGCCTCTTGTTGGGTAACTCAGACCATTCTGGCTGAACTGGGCTCTGCAAGGCTATGCCTGCCTGCTAGAGAAGGTAATAAAGTTTACCAGGGAGGAAGAGAAAGCAGGCTGGGCTGGATGGTGAGCAGCATCTGGATACCATCTGGGTTTGCTGATGTTATAATCTGAGCTGCAACTGGAGGCTCACGCTTGAGCACAGTCAGCATCAAGATGGCTGGTTTTACTTATAGATGAGGACAAATCAGTCTCGTGAGACCTTCCCTTGGCTAAGCAGCCATGGTAGGAATCTGTTGTAGAGAACAACGAGCAGCTGGAAAGGATGGATAGAATATGGTTTCAGTCATCAGAGCTCACTGTGATTTCACTAGTGGTGCTGGCTTTTAACTTAAGAATTGTTTTTACAATTTAATGGTGAAAGAATGAAAATCACAGAATGGGTCAAGTTGGAAGGGACTGCAGTGGATCCAACCTGCCTGCTCAAGCAGGGCCATCTTAGAACACATTGCACACAATTGTATCCAGACAGTTCCTGAGTATTTCTGGGGACAGAGACTCCACAACCTCTCTGGACAACCTGTTCCAGTGCGTGGTCACTCACATAGTAAAAAAAAGTCCTTTTTTAGTATTGCATAGCTTTTCTATTGAAGAGAAACAAAAGTGTAGCACTAAAGCACTAAATGGGTGCCTATTCATGGAGCCATTTATTTATGTTGTTATAATAATTATATTGGTCTTCATCAAATTTTCAGCCAAACCTCTTACACCCTGTGGCATTGATGGAGTACCGTTTGCTTTGTGGAGTTTGTAGTTGGCACAGTTTGTCATCTTACACTGGGAATATATGAATGAATGACTACTTCCAATTCAGTTGGTATTTTTATTATGTTGGCTGCTATCTGCTGGCTCCTTGCTCACTTTTACTCTTGTGTTTATATTTCTTGTACTTTCTAGTGAGAGATGTGAAAAAAAATTCAGATGGTCTTCTCATGACAAGGAAATAGGAAAGAATTTCAGCCCATGTCTGTTGCTGAACATCCCACCTTGGTTTCTGAGTAGACATTAATGTCACAGCAGCCCCTGGAACTAGAGGGGCCAGGAAAGGTGAAATGCAGAGATAAGAATTCCATGGCCCTGCTAATGTACCTATCTCTTCTACTGGCTTGAGAAGAAGTCACTTTGGTTTTCTTTCTTTCAGTTTATTTTCTGCTATGGAGAGAATACCCCTATGGAGGCAAGACTTAATTTCTGTGTGCATCATCAAGACTGATCAGCGATATTTCTACAAGGCATTGGAGAGTACAACTGAATTTCTTTATAACTGAGAGTGTTTTGTCTTTAGCAAGAGTTGGCAGGCAGATCTGCTCTAAGGCTTTTCAGAAGCTTAGGCAAAATTGTAGAAAAGTCTGGATTTTCAGTGGATACACAGCTTAGGCAGACAGCCTGACTGCGCCCCATGCCACTGCTGACCCTTTGGTTGTGAATCTAGAATGGTAATCAGTAATAAATTAATGTATTTTGTTTCATGTTGCCACCTACAACCTCTGTGAACAAGAAATATTAGTTAGTTTTGGTACATAATCAAGAATTATTAAAGAGTTTGGAATTTCCCTCCTCTTCTACTAGATTATGGCCAAAAATTAAGGTCTCCACAAAATTAAGGTTTAAAAAAGCATTGGCTTACTTCTGAATGGAAGGTACCCTTCTCACTTGATTCTATTCTCTAGAAGATGGGATTTAAAAAAACCTTCTCAAGATCTGATACAAATAACATTAGATAAATGACAGGGTCTTGCAGAATCTGCAGGTTTTTTGCTGAGTGAAGAAGACAGGAGGCATTTTCCTGACCTACAACAAACATTTTGCTCTGTTAATATACAGGTGAATCTGATTTTTGGTGCTTTTACACTGGCGTATGCAAGAGAAAGTTTTAAAATAGGAAATTCTACTGTATCTATGGAGAAAATGAAATAAGAGAGCAAACTTAAAGGAGTTAAAAAAAAAAGGGAGAATTATAAAACTTCATGTTGGACTTCTAAAAATCAGTGAAGACTTTCCAAATGCTTGATTGATACAGACACTGCTCAGAGAAGGCAAGAGATACTTGGACACAGGCTTTGCTATGTGACTGAATTTAGTTCAGCCTTGGCCTTTCTTTAAGGATGAGTCTAAAGTTTTAATAATTGGATTAATTTGTTCCTTTTTATATTTTCCCTTTTAGAATGAACTGAATATTTTGTGTGAAATTTTGAAAGTCTCTTTATTCTGTTTTGGTACAGAAATCTAAATGCCTTTCCAGGAGAAAAGAATTGGTACTTGGTTCTTTAAACTTGTTCTTGGATAAATGTCTATCCAAAAAGGTGACACCATTTTATCTTTTCCATAGGACAGCTATTGCAGTTGTTTTGTAGTGCAGGGCTGCCTGGGGATTTAGGGAAGCTGAGTTCATCCCCTTTGTTATCTCTCCTCCCCTTGCTCTTCAACTCCCTCTGCTGCTGGTGCTGTTCTAGTGATCTTTCCTAAAAGAGAAAAAGGAGTCTGCTGGGATTGTTGAGAGAAAGAAAGAGGCAAAGAATCATTTAGGTTGGAAAAGACCCCTTTTTTCTTTAAGCTCAATCATGATCTCAATGCTACCAAGTCCAGCACTAAACCATGTTCCTAAGTGCTGCACCTACACATCTTTTTAATACTCTCAGGGATGGTTATTCAACCACTTTCCTGGGCAGTCTGTTCCAGTGCTTGACAAACCTATCTATGAAGAAATTGATAATATCCAACCTAAAACTTCCCTGCTGCAACTTGAGGTAGTTTCCTCTCATCTTGTTGCTCTGGAGAAGATACCAACTCCCACCTGGCTACAGTCTCCTGTCAGGCAGTTGTAGAGAGTGATACGATCCCCCCTGAATCTCCTTTTCTCCAGGCTAAACACCCCCAGCTACCTCAGCCACTTCTCAGATGACTTGTTCTCTAGACCCTTCATCAGTCTTTTTTTTTTTTTTCCCATGGCAGTGATATTTATAGGAAAACCCAGGAAACAAGAAACTGAAGCAACAGAAAATGCTGGTGTTAGATAATATAAGACTTTTTGTATGGGATGTACCTAACTATGAATTGACATGCTTTCGTTTGAGACCTTGTGATAAATGGTTCTGGTCTTCCTCCATTGTAATCAATGCCACAGGAAGAGTGAATGAATATCCACAGCCAACCCCATTTGTTGAAAATACGGTGATCCATGATGTTTAATCAGAAAAGCCTCCTCCTTAAGTGTGGGAAACACCCATTTTAAAAAAACGGGCTATTTTGGAGGTGATGTATGTACCTCTGGATTTTATTGGCAGTCTGAATGCAAAAGCTTTGGATTCCAAGTAGAAGGTGACTAAAATAAGGGAAAATTTTTTACTTAAGCTGTATCAGGCTGTCTCCTCTATAGAGGTTTGTGTATGTGACATATGGAAGAACTGTGAGAAGCAAAGTGACATATGTGCTTTGCTTGGGCCAAAGTCCTAGAAATAAGTCGGATATGAGTAAGTTTATGTGATGCATGGAAGGCTAGGAATAGAAGCTGCCACCTTTGCTGTTAGTGTTAGCTTCCAACTAACATTTTTGCAGGCTTGAAAGTGAAACTAAAGTATCTAAAATGATTTGGGGGGTTTTTTGGGTGGTGGTGGTTTTTTTTTTGGGTGGGTTTTTTTGGGTTTTTTTTGTTTTGTTTTNTTTGTTTTTTTTTTTTGTGGTACGGAGATTGGAGATTGACCCTGTGGGGAGGGAGAGAAAGAATCTGAGTGTTCCCATGATTAAAGACTGCCATCTGAAAATTACTGAAGTGCCCTCATATACATATCTACTATAGATTGAATGAGTTTAATTCATTATGGTCAAAATTCAACAGTTTTTTGGAGGAAGGAGGATATGAACACTTCAAAGGGACTATCATTTAAATCATACCTCACGTTTAGAAGAACTTAAAGTTGTGCTGCTGTAGTAAAGAAAGGATATTTTTTGTGTTCTTGACTATTTTTGATTGTGTAGGGAATTTCAAGTTTTCGTTAGAGGTCTGAACAGCAAAAATATATTCATGAGTGTTGTACTGAATTAGATTAATACTATAAAAAAAGCTCTACTTTTACATGCTTCCAAAACCTGAATTGGATTATATTGTTTTATAATGCCTTTCTACTGAAATTGCTAAATAGTATTCCTTCCACACTTAAATTTCAGAGAGATCAAGCTACCATTTTTAAATCTGTTGTATTACAAAAAAATATTTTTAGGTTTTGCTTGAGGAATGTTTATTTGTGAAAAAGAAATGAGGAAGGAGTTGAACTTCTGAATCCTATTTCCAAAGTTAGAGCTCTTTTTTTGATGGCAGTGTTGCATGCTTTTACTTTTACTGTGAACTCACTCTCAAAAAAAGCTGTAATCTTGTGGGACATGGGTGTTGTTCAGAAATACTCAGTGAGCTCTGAAGTTTATGACAAGAGCGAGCTCTCAAGGATTAAGGCAAAAGAATGTGTCATTTCTCATTTGTGTCGACACATGAACAATAGTCCAAGATACTCAGTCTATCTGAAATTTTTTTATATACTTCTGTGGATGTGCAGAAATAGCTCTCATGCATCTAAATATTGTCAAGACTTGCAGAATTCTTACATATCTATAGTCCTGAGTGTCAGCTGAGCAAGGGATTTTAGAATCTTCCTTTACTGCCTGAGGTCTCTAAGTAGAGCTGGCAGCAGTGACCAGTGTTGCAGTAAGTTTCTGCGCCATTCCTTTCACGTAAGAGTCTCCCCTACAACACTATGTGTGTGTAAGTTATCATCTACACAAGCAAGGGAAAAAACCCCTCACCAGTCCAATTTTATGTTGTTTTCTCAAAAATTTTCTGTAAGAGCAGAAGAAAAAAAATCCGGCTTTGGGTCATACATAATACTTGCCTGCTACTTTTTTTTAAGATAACTTCTCTAAAGCAACACTATTGTTAACTTAGCGCAAAACCTCCTAAGCTAGGTGAGTTAAATATAAAGGATGAAATTGATTGTTTTAGCATTATAGTGAGTGTTCCTCTTTTTTCCTTTTTTTTTTTTTNTTTTTTTGTTTCCATTGAATATTTGAAGATAAAATAAGATTTTGGATCTAATCTGAGGATATATGGGGCTTTTCAGTAATGGTTTCAAAATTGTTGTTTGTTTATTTTCATTTTTCTCCTCAAAGGTGAGAATGTTTTCTTGAAGTTTTGAGGTAGGTAAATGGGTTGGCCAGTGTATGTTTGCACATGGAACCTTTTTTGTGCATTATAAATCAGAGTAGAAGCTTCTAGAAAGCAAACTATAAGCTACCCAAATGGTACCATAAGCCCAAAATAATCTTTGTCTGCCTGCTTGTTTTAGACACATAAAGATTAGTAATTTTAGGCTTTGGAGTTGTTTTTTGGGGGGTAGGGCGTTTTTGTTTGATGTTTTTGTTGATTTTTTTAAACACTCTCTTCTTGTTGTTGTGTGGAAACATGTTATTCAGAGGGAAACTTTGAAATTTGTTCCCAAAGCTAAGGTAATTATGTAACTAACTTTAGGAGAGCAGTGCCGCTCAAAATATTGAGGCTGTACTGTTAAACAATTGCAGAAAGGCTACTGTTGCAGTGTGTGTGGCTAGGGAATAAAAAATTTCATCACACCTGTCTTTCAGCATGCAAAGATGAAAAGGGAGGCAAAGCAACTGATGTGGAATTAATTTGTTTCATCTAAAAAAACGTGGAGCTTGAAACTTCTGCAAGAAGTTGCAAACACCTTCCAGTATCCTACTAAAGTCTGATCCATCTGAGCCCAAAAGCATATTTTTCCTGTTGTTAATCCCATCTTGATCTGTCCATATCCTGTTATTTACATGTACATCAATGTGAAGCTGTAAAAATGCTGTGTACATGATGCCTATCTTGTTTCAAAGTAAGAGGAGTACAGCTAGAAAAACAGTCCAGCTTTAAAATTTTCCTGATTATTAATATTCAGGAAGGAGATAGTAGAGTTGAGAATGGTTTGTATCATATCAAAGAAAATAGGGATGCAAGGTAGAGGGAAATCAAGCTCTATTTGTTCTTGACGTAATGCATTTCTTGTTTTGAACACCAAAAGTAGTAACAGTAAAGTGCATGTGGGCGTTTTCTACACAGTACTGGCTGAAAAAAAATCAGTTTCAACTAGAAGTTGAAATACAGAAATAGAAGTGGAAATATAGAAATATATTCAACAAGAAGTTCAATATAGAAATAATTATTAAAGATAATAGTTCTGTAGGATATGTCTTGATCTGTTTGCAGTCTGGTCAGTAATAATGAAGGACTTTGAATTAAATTTCTATATTGTGCTTTTGGAAAACATTTTTGTAATGAAAAAGATATCAGAATTTCATGAGGAACTGGTAAGACTGCTGTGGGAGTGGCTAAGGGTACTGGTGGTAAAAAATATCCTGCAAATATCCTGAAGTGGGGGAAAGATGTAACTGTTCAGATATCACTGCAGTTTCAAAGTAGTTGAAGGGAAGCAAAGAGTTACATGCTGCAACCCAGGAGATTAAATACCTTCTCCTCCTTTGAAAGGAAATGTATTTGTCCAAGTCAGAGGAGAGGCAAAATTCCAGCAGCATATATTTGTTCATGAGAGTCATCAGGAGAAAGAAAGCAGATTAATAAACTGCAGAATTATGCTTTTCCTCAGTTCCCAGGGGTGTATCCTCAAGCCTACTAGCAGTGCGTGATATGAATCCTGCAGAAGGTACAGTTAGGGAGTGGCTGAGCCAAATGGGCATCCGCAAATCCAGGTGATGAAAGGGAGCTGCATTCCAGGCTGCTGACAGAGTTGGTGGAAGTCACTGTGAGGGCTGCTGGCTGTCACCTTACTGGTGATGACAATGAAAGTTCACGAGCACTTGAAAAAGCGAGGCATTGGGCCCATCTTCAAGACAGTCAAGTAAGAGGAACTCAGAAGCAACCAGCTGATCACCCCTCCTTTATTCTCTGGGAAGAAAAGGGACAATATGTGCCAGAAGATGGCTGGGAGGCACGTGAAGGACAAGGTGACAGTGACCAGACAGTACAACTTCACTAAGGACAAGTTGTGTTGGGAAAAGCATGAGCCTTGCTTTGAGGAGGTGACTGTCCTAGTGGGACCAGGGGACAGCTGTGACTGCCACTTGCTCTGATTTCAACAAGGCTCATGACAGCCTCCCACAGTAACCAGCTGAGTGAGCATGGCCAGGAGAAGGGGACAGCTGTAGGACCACTGTTTTGTGCTCAGCAGGACAAATTCCAACTCTGGGGATGCTGCTGTTAGTGGTATGACTCAGATCAGTAATGGGGTGTTGCTGATGATGGTTTGAAGTCAAGGCTTGGGTGGTGGTAGGACACTTCACCTTCTGCATGGCTGTGGGTGTCCCTTCCCATCTGTAGAAGGCAGGACAGCTGATGGAAATGTCCCTTGCCACGTGGAGAAGGCAGCAGTTTGACAGAAGGCAGGCCCTCTTTGCCCCAATCCTTCAGGCCTCAGTGCTGAAGAGATGACACCTTTTCATGGGAAAGGGTGGGAAAGAAGGGGTCATGCAACCCTTGACAGTCAACAAAAGAACTGCATGTTTGAATATATTGCAGGTGAGCCAGCCAGAAATCCACAGATTTTGCCTTCTCCCAGCTAATGCAGGTGCTGAGGCTGAGCTGCCAGTATGGAGTCAGCCAGTCACTCCTGTGATACCACTGATGTGACCTCAGAGATGGCACAAGGGTGCACTGGTGTAGTGCCAAGTCATCCCTGTGGCAGGTGTAAACACTTCCATTGGCTCTTCATTAACTTGAGGTGGCAAGCCTTGCCAGTGGAAAGCCATCCACTCTTTCAGTGCTTATTATTTCTACACATACTTGAGTTTTCTTTACCAGGTATAGCTATGGATTTTCCCTTGCTGTCTGATTGCAGATCACCTCTCAGTATGTCATGGGCTGCTTATGGTCTGCAGGCATTTCTTCTCTAGACAAGTACTTAAGACAGGGCTGAAATCTGTCAGGGGTTCTCCAGGGCGGTGCTTAAGGTGAAGGGGTGCAGGTGCCTGCATGCCTGTGCCCTGGTGGCTAATTCTCACGTACTTCATGCAAAATAAAAGCCATTCGGAGCATAAAATCATCTGAAGAGTAAAGAGGAGTTTCTCTTGCTTCTGTGGTGATTGAATCACAATCTGTTAGGGGAAAAAAATGTCTTGCAGGGTTCTGTTGCGACAAGGGAGACCAAGGCTGCTGAGGTGTGAGTGGTATGCCTGCGTTACCATGGTGATGGCAGATCCCCTGGCACCCCTTTATGCTGTGCAGCTCCACTCTTGCTCTCACGAATCATGCTGAAATGTAAGGTAATACCCGTTGATAAGCTGTCTGCTGGACTAATGAGGAAATGTGTCATCTTTCAGCTATTTAAGAGTTTCTTTCCTCCCCTTGGCTTGTGCTTTTTTATCACGGCTGCTCTGCAGACAACATCCTGAGAGGGCTGGTTGTCATTTCTTTGGGTTATATTCTGACTAGCTTTTAGGCGACAGAGAGAGAGGTGGTGCAGGTTGGGAGGACATGCTGACAAGCCTTGTCATTTTCATGTCATGAAAAGAATACTGGATGATGGAAATCTCAGGGAAGGTTTTCCATATTCATACTGTACCTCTTGTCATGATGCCATGCAATCAGAAATAAAATATGAGCTAAGTTCAGCTAGCAAGGGTCAGAGGGCAGATTGTCTCTAGAAAATTTCCTTGGCGTGCTTTGACAGGCAGGTTATCATTCTGTGAAGATGTTCTCTCATGATTATATTTGTGAGTACATACCCTGCTCCAACTGTGAGTCTTTGGAGGGATTAACTCAAAAATGTGTGGTGGGGCTGTCAGCAGACTTGTTACACATCTTGAATGAGATTACCCACTGACAGGAGGATGTTCTGTACAAAAGTGAGAGTTGCTGTGTGGTTTGTGTCTGGTACTTTCAGAGTGAGCAGTTAGAAAGACCACATACTACTTTTTGTTTAATAGAATGGTTGAAATTGTAGAAAAAGCAAGTTATTTAGTTTTGCTCAGAGTTGTGTTGCAGAGTTCTGGGGGGCGGGGGGGGGCGTAAAAATAAAATATTTATTTGCTTTTCTATTGTAATAAAGGTCAAGTATGGTGTTTCTGCTCTGGCTAGTAGGGCTTTCATGACTGATTTAATTCATTTTTTTGTGCTATTAGAAGTCCTGACTGCAATCCAAAGACAAAATGAAAAAGAGAACAAAAAAGATCCAGCGCCAGAAGAGAGAAATTTTCAGTATGAGAGAAAGTAATCAACCCTCGATTTTGTTGCCTATTACAGGAAAGTCATTTTACTGCTGGAGAGACAAAGATTCGTCATGTCCGTGCTTGCAAAAATGAGAAGAGAAAGGGACAGCCACTGGAACTGTGAGTCTGATGTGCTCAATATATCTTATGCAGATGGGTAGGTATCTAAGATTGTTGTGCTAGATACCATGCCTTATAACCAGATAGTGGAATTACAGAGTTTAAGGATATAAGTTTTCAAAAATTCTTTGCCGATTGCTTGTAGAGCTCATCAGAAGAGAGAGGTAGCCATCTGACAGTGCTGTGCTAGCTTCAAAGAGCATAGAAGGATTACAGACACAAGCTGTACAGACACAAGCTGTGACAGCAAGTTAGTTATGGACACAGCTGTAGCTGTAGAAATATGTTTCCAGGAAAATGATTTGCCAAGTGCCAGGTATATCAACAACACAGCTAGAGAGATTTGTGGCACGAAGACCAGAAAATGCAAAGTTACAGAAAGGGATCTTTAATTTACAGCATGAGCAATCCTGTGGTTAATCTAAGCAGAACAATCCATTCCAGGGTGATCTAGCACTAGAGGAAAAAATAACACTGCAGAGGGCAGGCAGTCCTGAGTTCTGGCAGCAGCAAATGCTGGAGGATTCATTAGCCTCTGAGTTATGGCAGGATTTGGGTTTGCCAGTTTTCTTGGACTAGGCAGGAGCTAACAGATGCTTGGCTCAAAGGTGCTGTCAAGTGTGCTAGTCCTGGGAGGGAGAACGCACTGGAGGGCTGAGATACTCTTTTGCCAATTTTCCTTCATCTTTATGATCTCTTCTGTTCCATTCACGCTCTTCCTCTCATGCCAGCAGGGCTGCTCTGCTCTGTGAGCTGAGGGACAGGGTGATCCCATCGCAGGCTATGCCCTTAGGGATGGGGTGCTGTCCCCTGGTGTCTGAGGCAGGCAGGTGGCATATTTGAGCAGGGAGCTCACACAAATGCTGGGCCTCCCACACTGTAGCTGACAGCCTGTGGAAGAGATGAAGCATTGACTCAAAATTCCCTGTCCCAACGAAAAAGGAAACTGATGCCTCCTGCTAACAGGGAGACTAGAGAGGAGGCAGTAAAAGATTGGAGTAACAGGAGACAATTGCAAAACCTAGTTCTGAGGTCCCTAACCTTCCCTGATGATTGATTCTGGAGCTGCACTCCTGTGGGAATTCTACGTGTGTGGTTAACTCATTGATAGGCATTGCAGTTACCTCTGTATATCCAGATGTAGTTCTGGGCATGCCTGCTCCTCTTTCTCCTGCATAACAGCAAAAAGGGGAACATGGGAGGAGAGGCTACTGGACCACTGAACATATTTTATATTTGTGCATAAGTGGTTTCGTGTGTTACATGGCAAAGTTAGTTAATTGACATTTCTGGCAGGTTTAACTATCTGGAATACATTTTTAATTGCTAAATTCTTATAAATGCAAGCCCAATTGTGTTGCATTAATAGAGGTGCTGGAGAGCAGCAGGGAGCAATATTTTGACAGACTATCTGGCTCACTTACATGACTAAAGGTGTGGAGACTGTATACTCGAAAGTAAATGTCAAAAGCTTTCCATTTCTGAGACAAAGTAGCACCTGGATTATGTGATACTGTGAAAAAAATAGAGGAAGTTTTTACAGATGAAGCAGAAGATGTGTTGTGAAAACAAAAAGGGTCATCGGTATGAGCCAGAGTGGCATATGCCATGCCTTCATATGCTCAGGGCTTATGTCAGAGGTGTAGGCAAAAAGTCGTGATAAATATTGCACTCTTATTGTTGGATAGCAAAGAAAAAATGCCATTAGGTCTAAGAAAGAGGTGAATAAGTTTTCAAGAACTGAAACATGCACAGCAGACAAATAATGGAATAATGGAAAAATAATGAATATGGTTGGGATGGGAGAGGTATTGTTAATGCTTCTACCAGAAAAGTGACATTAACAGTTGCAGAGGGAAACTGTTAAATGCATCTTGTATATGAGAAGAAACTCAATTTTTTTTTTTGGGGGGGGGCGGTGGGGTGGGGGAATTTATGTAGTGGTCCAGATCTATTTTGTAAACTTTATGCTTCCATTTAGTTGTGAGGACTTTGGATGAGGTCACATTTAACCAATGCCTTTTTCTCTCGCTGCCCCCAACAGGGAGACCTCTTTTAAAGATCATAGACTTGTTGAGGTAGGAAAAAACCTCTAAGATCATCGGGTCCAGCCATTAAAGGTCTTAGATTCTTACCTCTGGGTAAGATGTTTTGCTGGATGTTAGTGACCTTGTGACCTTGTTAGTCACCTTTGCTTTCTTGGTTTCCTTCTGTGGAGACTCTGACAGTACCAAGGATATGTTGATGATTCAGAATTTGACAGCGTGTATCTTTGGTCTCTGTTTTCCTGGAAAGCAAGTAGGAGTGTAATGGCAGGATAGGTCAGAATGGTTCTGACTGATTGTCAGTCTTTAAGAGCCTGGCTCTAACCAGCTGCTACTTACCTAACTGTGTTGAGGGATTGATAATTCCCCAACTAGAGGATAGTTCCAGCAGTGGCTGGCCCTAAGAACAGTTGTGGCTTTGTAGGGAGAAGTTATAATGCAGCCATTACATCTTTCTGGTGGAGGAGAGAGTGACATGTAGCCAGGAGACATAGTTTTAATAGAATAGTAATGCAGCTGCACTGAGGGATGGGATTTAGATATCAGATTGCAAGTGTACGACACATGTTTAATCAAAAACTCCAGAAAGTGAGAGGGAGAGGGGGAAAGGTGAGTGGGATGTTGAATATTTCCGAAGATATGCACAAAAAATCAGAGCTGAAATGGAACACAGGGTGTGCTCTCAGCTGCAGATCCATTACAGTGTTGGCACTTTTATTTTTATGGAACAACCATTGTCTCGTCACAGGAAGAAAATTGCACAGTCCTCATCCGTTCCAACACTGTAAAAGTTATATGGCCTGAGAAAAGGATCACAGCTTTGGTCAGACTGAAGAAGTATTTCATAGTGTAGAATGTAGAACTCCAGATCACCTGCATGTTCTTTGAGCCTAGATTTGGGAGACCAGAAGACTGTTCAGAGGTGCTCTGTATTTATTTACCAAGAAATTGTTCTGTGACAAGGAGAAAATTTAGGAAGTAGGGTTATTGAGAGATGATGGCATCTCATCAGACAAATGGGGGTCTTGTTGAGGAACATTTTCCTCTTTTTAGAACAGGCAAGGTATTCTATGTCTCTTGACCATTTCTGGTATGTTAGAAACCCACTGTATAAAGGTCATGAAGGTGTATTTCCAGTAAAGAGTCTTTTTTTTTCTTTTTTTTTTTTCATTTTTTACATACTTTCACTGAGCACTCAGAAAGAAAAAAAAAAAATCTGTTTTCTGTTTTGCTGAGAACTACATGTGACCATTGATAGATGTAACACTATGTGTGTATCACTAAACCCGGAATGCTGTATTCAGGAAGTCAGCCTTGTAAGGGAAGCAACAGCAGTGCCAGTCTGATGTTTGCTATTGTATATGTTGAAATGGAGTAATGCTGAGAAAAATGTACCTGGAGCTTCTTCCCTCTCTCTGGGAATCTGACCCTTTGTGTAAATTATCTGCATGAGAATGAACTGGGAAAGGCACAATTGGTCTCCCACAGAGGGTGAAGGAACAATTTTTTAGGATCCTTCATTGCAAGGGAACTGGAGATGGGAAACAGAAATTTGCAGTTTTATTGTCTTTTTCAGTACAACTTTTAAGCTCTTGTGTGTATTTTAAACAATAGATCAGCATGATATTCAACTCCCAGTCTAAACTAGAACTTGTAGAGTATTTGAGGCAAAGTCCATAGCTTTGGAAACAAAGAGTGAGGGAGGAGCCTTTACCCATTCTGTCTCTCTGAACTTTGAATTACTGCTGTCATGCTATACAAGAGTCATCACACATATAGGCCTATTTAGAGTAAATATAGCTGACAGTCTATGGCATTGTAGTGTAATAATGCAGCATGTGCTGGTGTGGTTGCCAAGCAGATAAAGTTAGAAGTGATTAGTTCCACCCTCTGAAAAGTCACATGAAAATTAGCACACAATGTCTCTGCTCAGCAGAAACAAGATGAGACACAAATTGGCTTGTCAAATTCAGAGAAGTAACCATGCTAACACAAAGCAACCACGCTAACACAAAGCAGAGAGTGATAGCAGGTCCACTATTTTATCACACTTTCATCTTCCTGACTCTTCAGGAGTCCGTGGATGACAGGTAGAGATGATTGTGTGTTGGGGAATTGGAGCAGAAAGGGGAAGGGGAAGATGTCAAAAAGCTCTACCTCTCTCTTTTTTTCTTTAGCTTCATAAATAATCTACTTTATGCATATGTTTTAAAAATTGCCTGGTCATTTATCTCCATGGTGTATTTAGGATACTTTATTCTGTTTGCAAGTGGCCCTGGTGCTGTCACCTGGGCTATCACACGATGCTTGTAAATGATATTATCTGATCAACATGTTTGATGACAAGTTGTGCACACTCTGATGTGTCAGTCTAGTTCTTTGCATGGCTTTAATGCCCAACACACACAAATGCCACCTTCTGTGCTACAAGGAGAGAGCTGAATGTATTAACTGGCAGACACCTTATTTAAGTCACCTAGACAACTACCCAAATTATTAATTTTTTTTAAAAAATTCATTTATAACCTCAATATTGTCAACATTGCATTAGAGAGCAACCACCTAAGAGCTCTTGCAATACTATGCAGAAAAATAAATTGTCATTAAGTATGATCAGCACCTGACTTCTTAGTAGTTAATGCCGCTAACATTGAAGACTTAAGCTCAGAGAACTTGCTGGACTTGTTCAGCCTTTCAAAGTCCCCACTTTTCTGAAAACAGTGTGTTTATATTCTCTGTAGAAAACAAGAGAGATAGATGTCCTCCCATGTGCATTCCAGCTTATTTTGGCATCATCTCAGCTGATTCTAGGTGATTAAGGCAGATATCTAAAAGAAGAGGAATGAGAGAACTAAAGAAAAAGGACAAGAAAAAGGAAATTGAACTTTCACCATAAGTGGGGCCTGTGGAAAGTTCAGGTCTTCATCTCTATCAAGCTGTATTTTGTTTTTCACTTGCAAGAAAACTTGCCAGGGTTCTGAGTATTTTCCCAGCTGTCGTCTCACTGTATGCACTGCCCTAAAGGTGGTGGGTGTGGGTGTTAATGGAAATTTAGTGTGCTTTCCCCACATCCACTGCAGCATACAGTTTACTTGCTTGGTTTGCTTGTGTGATTAAGGTAAGTGCTCCAAATGTTAGCAGCCTAGAACCATTACTTGTCTGAAAGTTGCTCTTCCCTCTCTTCTCTTCTTGTCTTGTGACATATGCTAGAATTTCCCTTACTAGAATTCTGCTGTTCTTCATGGTCTTAACTCTAAAAAGCCATTTGTTTGACATTGTTGGATGCTCTTATGCAAATTAAGACCCTGGTGAAACAGTTTAGTCATGGTCTGGTCTAGTCCACAAAGAATTTTAAAACAGTTAAGGCTAAATTAGAAGCATTTTTATGGTTCCTTGCCATATTTTATCTTCAATATGCATCTCTTAAATTACCCAAACCTTTAGTCAGTCCCACTGGATGATCATTTTTTCTCTTCTGGAGATTTTTTTTTTCCCAATACCTTGGATTTGATCTGGTCTCACACTCTGCCCCAAATTGACCAGCTAATAGTTTTCTATGTGGATTTCATAGCAGCAAGGTTAGTTCAGGGTAGCTGACAAAGTTTTTGAAGATTCTGGCTGTAAATAAAGAGAGGAAGAGGATGAGATCTCCCTCTCTCAGTTTTCTCTAACTCCACCTATGGTTTTGGTTGCAAAAAGTACAGGTATCTGAGTGTTCAAACAAATAGGTTTTGGGCATACTACCTGCTGCTGGAGAGGCATGGAATAGGAAAGCAGATAGAACCCCCCTTTCCATTTGTATGGGTCCTGTTTGACCTGTGAGTGCTTGAGACTGAAAGGGGCAATGGTACATGTGTCAGGCACTTTGTACTTCTTTATTTAGTGTAGGAATTGCTGATACAGCTCAATACAGTTTCTTACTGACATGTAAATTATGAAATCCTGGTTCTGGTCCAATCTTACTTCTGTCCTCTATAAGGGTTGCCCTCAGCTGTTGGGCAGGTGAACCACTTGTACTGATCAGAGGTTTTTTGGTTTTTTTTCCTAGTCCCTAGAATGGAGGATCTGTTCAGAAAATCTGGTGTTCAAGCTTTCCTCTGCATTTATTACTTGAGTGAGCTCCCAGTCCACAATCATTCAACAGCACAAACTGGAAAACAGATCTGGGTATCTCAGTTCACCTGGTCAGCAATAGAAAGGAAGTTCAGAGATCTAATGGGCAGGAAGAGACAAGAAGCTAGCCAAAGACAGCAGAGAATGCTGGCTATGTTAACTCTTCCTAGACACAGTGACTCCTGAAGCTGTGATCTGTTATCTGTTTTACAACAGATGGTGATAAGAAGTTGATGTACTGAAGTACTTTTATTGCTGTACATGGAAAGAGGAAATTAGCTGCAATGTCTAACAGGCTTCAGAGAGAAATAGACAAAAAGCCAGAGGGTATACCAGAAATTTTGTGGGCTTTTACTGGAAACATTAAAAAATATGTATATGAACTCTTTAATTGTTAAATGCTCTTTTGGATCTGTCATGGTTTAACCCCCATCAGGCACCAAGCCCTATGCAGCTACTCACTCACTCTCCCAACAGCAGGATTGTGGAGAGAATTGGAAGGATAAAAGCTAAAAAACTCATGGGTTGAGATAATTACAGTTTAATAAGGAAAGAAAAAGCTGTGCATGGAAGCAAAGCAGAACAAGGAATTAATTCACTGTTTCCCATGGACAGGCAGGTGTTCAGCCATCTCCAGGAGAACAGGGACTCATCACCCAAAGGGCTTGTGGGAACACAAGCACCACCACTCCAAATGTGCCCTCCTTCCTCCTTCTTCCCTCACTTTACATACTCAGCATGATGTCATATGGTCTGGAATATCCCCTTGGTCAGTTGGGGTCACCTGTTCTGGCTGTGTCTCCTCCCATGCATCCCCAGCCCCCTTCCAGTGTGGCAGCACAAAAAGCAGCAGAGGCCTTGGCTCTGTGTAAGCCCTGCTCAGCAATAACAAAATCATGTCTGTATTATCAACCCTGTGTCCAGCACAAATCCAAAATGTAACACCATACCAGCTGCTGCGAAGAAAATTAACTGTATCCCAGCCAAAACCAGCAGAGGATCCCAGGAGCTTTTGACTAAAACAATGTCTTTGACAGTTTCAATGCTGCTTTCTCTAAATCTCAGATGTAACACAGGGCTGATACAACTGTGATGGCAGAAATGAGACTCAGAATTATCCTGAGTTCAGACAGATGGATTTTTCTTTGGAAAAAAACCTCACCACCTTCTGTATTTACAAAAGTAATTTACTGTCCTAGTGATCTTTCAGAGAATTGTTTCTGGTTTTGAGGGTTTTTTTGTATTTGCCTCTTCACGTTCTTCAGTGACAATTTGATTTTTATTTTCATTTAAGACAATTACAGGATGGACATTTGGTTTATGGAGTGGTTTATGAAAGCTTTGCTTTCCCTGAAGGAATGTTGTGATCGGGCTGGTTTATGCAAGCAGTGAAGTGCAAACAACCACATTTGGGAGAGGCCTTGCCAACCATTTTGGGAACTGTAGCTGCCTCTGAGGACTCCTCTGAGGAAGCACAAGTGGAGGGAGTACTGTATTTACAAGTACAATTTGTTGTTGTGCAAAGAGAAGTGTCTCTACTTGATAAATACTCCAGTGAGGACAGCTGGTACTGTTTGGTTTAATTTCCAGACTGCTCTGCCTTGTGCTGGTGCAGTGGCCAGAGAATTGAGGAGTATAAGCCTGACATTCTTCAATAACTTTTTAGGAAGCCAACATATGTTACCTACAGCAAGGTAACAGAATAAATGTTACAAGGTAGTTTTAAGAGAAAGAGCTATATGGGGGACAGCTTAGCAAACGTGAATGGTAATTTTAGATAGCATATGGCCAGTGACTGAGGTAACTTTGTATTAGGGATGATTTAAAATTATTTTTAAAATGCCTTGTTTCTTGGATAGTGCACTTGTATTTTTACAGTTGTTCCCATCTGTCAATGTCCTAAACCTTTTTTCAGTTTTAAACTAAAAGCTTAAACTAACAGTTTGAAACTGGAGAACTTTGGATCTAAATTTAGGAAGACTTTTCCCTTAGCTACCTGCTAGTACTCTTCAAATAAATGTATTTGTTTAAAAATAGAAATCCATTTTCTGCAACACTTTTCTCACCTCACCTTAAAATCACAAATTTGTGCATTCAATGTTCCTGTAATACATTATTCTCTTGATTTTATTTTTATTATTATTTGCATGGTTTAGTCTTTGTATTGTACTATGTTGTATGTTAAAATTTTAATTAATGTTCTCTTTCCTCTAAAGTGAGAGGCTTTTCTCTGGGGCTGATTCCGTGAACACTCTCTGCAGATCCCTACTTGGATCCGAGGGGAAGAAAGGATCCATGACTAACCCATGACCAGGTATATGCTCTTCTGCTCAGAATAATTGCACAGAGCTTGCTCTTTACTTGGCAGTCTTCTACCCATCTTGTGACAGAGTATATCTTTCCAGATGAAACTAGTTATAGTTATTATGGTCTGTAGAGGGGCTAGGAAGAGAAATGTAGGGTCTTATCATGCAGTAGGTTCCTGGTAAGCATTCTTTCTTATCGTAAGTGTTTATTTTACTATCCTAGTAGTGTGTGTCAGGAGTTTGATGGTAAGGCAGTTCTAACACAGTGACCCCAGCAGTATTGTATGAGGCGTATGATGTCATCTGGTACTTAACAGGATGAGAGCGTCTTTCAGACCACACTTTGCTGAGCTCCTTTGTTTTATGCTCAGGTGAAGAGAACTGTGTCTGCATGGCTGATTCTTCCCTGGTTAGACTAGTGGAAATAACCAGGTACGTCCTCACTTGATGAGCCTGTGCCAAGGGACTCCTCCTTTACTGGGTCAGGCTGTGTTATTCCACAGCAGACCTCTCCATGTGCAGCTTCCTGCTGTTCCATCTGCCATTTGTACAGCCTTTTATTTCTAGTTACTTAGGCAACAAGTGCTGCACTCCAGCAGGAAAGTGTTCTGTCCACTACTCACAGTAGGCACTCCTGTGATACTACTGCACTCCAAAATATCCATGTCTTGTGCATGTACTCTTCCTTTTCCCCAGGTGCTTGCTGCGATGTTTCTGGCTGGACAGCCCTGAATTCTCTGCATTTTGCTTGCCCCAGATCCCAACAGCCCTCTCACCATCAAGACTGCAGCTTTCTGTGGCTCTCTTGCAGTATGGGGGCCCTTCATCATGCCCCTGTAGTCTTGGCTGTCCTCTGCTCATACCACAGGATGAGATCTAGGTAGGCATCACCCCCTTGCATGGCCATATCTATTTTTGAAGCAAAAGAGAGCAGGAGGGGGTAGGCACAGCACACATAGCCTCTGCCTTACCAGCAGATTGTCAAAGCAGGCCTTCAAGGTGCACTCCAAAGCTTAGCTGCTTCCAGAGTGAACATGTCCCTCTGTCTGACTTTGTGCACTGAGAGAATGTCACCCATGCCAGATGATATTCCCGGCACCTGCATGGGAAAGATGCTGCAGGACACACTGTGAAGCATAGTGTACAAAGAAGTTAATTTGGCCTTGGAAGGACTTTGAGGTGGTAGAGTTCTGCTCCTGTTCTCTACTGCTTCCATTTTCCACTAACTTTTTACTGTCTGACTTCATTTGAAGCAATTGAGTCACTACAAGTTCCTGCTGCTAATAACCCAATGCAGACATACCTGGGCTAGCTCAGCATGGAGCTGGGGTGAGCCCAGCACAGATTGTTAACTCTCCACTCCTGTCATGAGGAAGGTGCTGAACTGCTTCTCACCAGAACTGGTTCCAAGAGTTGTGTCAGTGAGTGAAGTCACACGGGAGGATTACAGGAACATTGCCATTATATGCAGGGATGTGATGAGGATGCCTAAAGCCCACTTGGATTTGAGTCTGGCAGGGGATATCTAGGACAACAAGAAAGGCTTCTACAAGTGCATCAGCAGCAAAAGCAATCTTGGGAAAAATGTGGGGTCACTGTTGAATCAGATGGATGTCCTGGTGGCAGAAGACAGAGAGAAGGAGGAATTACTGAATGCTTTCTTTGCATCAGCCCTCAGGGAAAACCCTGGTTAGACCAAGCTATCCATACAGCTGGCTCACTGCTGAAGAATTATTTATTCTGAGCAGGCACCTTGTCCTATTTGCTGTCTGTTGAGCTGAGTTCAGCTTGTCACATTGTAGATCACATTGGTTTCAGTCAGTGAGAGACAGTTTTAAAGTTACTGTACCACAAGGATGACATCTGAGCGCCCTGAGTGAGAGGTTTGAGTGCCATCACCTGAGATAACTGTTGTGTTTATTGCCTTCAGCGGTCTTTACTATGCTTGCATAGGATGCCTTCTATAGTTGTTTATAATCCCTGATCCTCTGTAGTTCAGGGTTCTTCGAAAATGAACTGAAACCCAAGAAAAGTTACCTAAATATGCCCAGTTGTAAACTGCTGCTTAGTGACAACACAAGTACTTTGAGGTGCCCCTTAATGGGAGATGGAAAACTAAGAGAGAGGTGAAATAGGAAGATGACAAAATCTCTTGCAGTCACCCAACTGTGATTCCAACTCCTAACTTCCCTCTTGCTCATCTCAATCTGTTTTGTGAGTGTGGGGATATGTTTTCCCTCACTATTTGTTTTTCAAGGTAGTTGCAGCCTCCAGGAGGTGATTCTGGCAATTCTGAGCTTAGCTGCAGTAGTGCCTATCTAAACTACCTTTCCTGGAATCTGTGGCATCTGATGATGAAGGGGATATCCGCTGGTATGCCACTCCTGAAATGTTTTTAGGCAATGAGGCCTATTTCAGATGTGAATTTCTCAGTGTAAGCCATGGACACTGGTTTCTGGGACCTGTCTTGCCCTTATCCCATGGAGGTCTTGGTCTCTGGCAGATTTCCTGCAGTCAAGGGAGCTGCTGCTTTGTCCTAGCTAAATAAATGTCATTGCAAATTGTTTTAACCTAACCAAGTTTGTGGTGATGAGTGAGAAATTGCTTACACAGCGAGCATTTCTCTCTCAATGTTCCTGACAGCTGATTTTACTAGGGCTAAGGCTGTAAGTTCTTATTACCATTGTTAAATTGTTACTTCAAAATGAAATGTGCCCATTACACAGATAAATAAAATACTTGAGCAGAGGCACATTGAGGAAAAATGTTGGTCATCTTGCCAGTTCATCCTGTTACAGTCTGTCACTTTATTTTCACTGGCTGAAGGAGATGTGTGGTGGTGGATAATTTGTTACTTAGTTTTCAGCTTTGCAAATTCCCTGTGTAACTGATGTCAGTGTCAATTCTTATTATGGGCCCACCAAAAAAAACCCCTTAAGTTTCCTGGCATAGTTAGCTTTTAAGAATATTTCCCTTGCTTTTACATGTCTATAGATAGTGAATAAATTCCATAACTATTGTAAGTAAATAGTTCCTTTCTTAACCTGCAGTAAACCGTGTGCTTAAATAAAGATAAGTGCAAAAAATTTTTGCAAGTGGAGTTTTGATACTAATAGCAAATCCTGTCACCAGTGTGAATAGAGAACAACTTGGCAGAAGTTCCTTACTAGGAGGCATTTTTGAGTTGTATGTCCTCATATAAACTGAGTATGTCATTAGATTAGTGTGGTTTTGGCACCAGGGCAGGGATCCTTTGTCTCTTCAGCCAGGCTTAATGTGCATTCCCCGCAACTGCTTTCAATCTTGGCCTCATCGGTTTATTAGCTGCTTTCCCATAGTGTACTAGAGTGATAATTTTTAGCTCAGTACTCTGACAGTTATTGATGTGAAGTTCTTAGAGCCCACTAAGCCTACTTATTGGAAGTCACTTTCCTCTTCCTCAGTCTCTCTCACTTTCCATCTTCCTTTTTGTCAGTGTCCCTCTCAGTTTGAGCTATTAATTTTATCATCATTTTTTTAAAAATTTAAATAAATAAATGATGAACAGAAGCAAACAAAGGAGTACCCAGAAAATATTTGGTGAAGGTTTGGGGTTGTGTCGCTTTGTTCCCATTAAAGTGATTTCCAATACAGCTGCTTTTTTAGCTGCTGCACCTGTTCTGCTTGAGTTGCTCTTTCACAAACTTGCAATGCATGAGAGGGAAAAACACACATATCAGCTATTTTTCACCTGTGCGGTAGGATTAATTTCTATTTGCCTAGTCATAATACCTGCTATTTGTGAGAACTCATGGGCCTTAAATTAGGTGTGATGGCTTCTTCTTGCTCCAAATCTGTAATAGATTTTAATGTTAAACTTTGCAAAGAATGAAACAAAGACATCGAGAACAAATAAGAGTGATTTCAAGTTCATAATACCCTCCATATGACTGCCAAATTGCTTGAAGATTAACTGTCAGCTCAACCTTTCTTTTCACTGTGGGAGTTATATATGATGGAAGTGGTTGTAAATTACTGTTGCTAGTGTAACTGTGTGGAGAATTTTCATCTGGGGCCATGTTTGACCTGAAGTTCCTGGAAAAGACAGAGTGCACTGCAGGGTAGAAGAGAACAGTCTTACTGCTGCAGAAAAAAAAAAAAAGGGTTACAGATTTTCTTTCATTATGCTGCTTATGTTGTTTCTGATGAGAATCATCTTGACCTGTAAAAGGATCCCCAGACTGAGAAGTGACCACTGTTGCCAGAAAGACACTAGAACACTTCTGGGATTTTTTAAAAATGGTTTTTAAAATTTAACTCTTTTGTGCAGACAAAAGGCAAATAATTTTTTGGTTTGTTGTTGTTGCTATTTGGTTTGGGTTTTTTAATTTTTGGTGATGGTGATACTTTTAAACAGAAGTAAGTTGTTCTGTCTTCTCAGAGCTTTTGGTAGGAGTATATGTGCTTCTTTGGACACACATTTTTGGGTTGGAAGGGTTAGGGAAGATGTAGTGGTGGTATTTTTGGTAGCTTTCTTTTCTATAGAAAGTTTCCATGAAACAGCAAACAAAAGCTGGACAAGGTGCTGGACTGAGATTGTGTTTTACCTGCTTGATTTTAGTGTTTGTTCTCCCTTCTTAGTTCATTCAATTTTTATTATTACTCTCTACAATGTGTCCCCTGGGCTCTGTTCCTTACCCCAACTGGATGGTTTTAGGAATTTCTACACCATATTTCCCAGTGGCAATCAGTGTTTTATGGAAGGATTTAGCTCAGTGCTTTGGGCAGTATCTCTTTCTCCTGCAAAAATGGAGGAAGTCCTGGCACACCTAAATCCCATAGGTTTACTAGTGGTCCAATTTTGGGATGGTGGAATTACGCCCTTTTCTTAACTGTCTTTAAACACCAAATTTTCTGATTCTTGGGAAGAAAATGTTGAGATGGGACCTAGTTAGCAGATCTCATAGCAAATGTAGTAAACTTTGGTGGTGGTATAAAACTGTCAGCACAGGAACCAAGTCCTCATAGCCTCAAAACTTGGAATGAATCCCACCACACCTCTGATGATAGGTGGCTAAAAGTTTTTGAAAGGGTAAAAAAAGTACTTGAGTCTGCCAAAGGGAGAAGGAACAGACAATGAGTGTAGCAGGGGGAGTTGTTAGAGAAGGGAACTCCAGGTCAGGATGACCAGGGAGCCCACACAGAACGTATCAGAGATGATTCTAGAGAAAATGTCATTTGCAACTAAAAAACTAGCACTGGGATCTGCTAACAGTGTATGTGAGTTGTAGCCTACCGTACAACTGTTAGATAACACTTTTGGAATGAATATTGCAGTTCTGGTAGCTTTTTACATGGATGATAATTTCTGTCTTCCAGCCAGAGTGCAGGTACAATAGGAGGAAGTCTGTGTTTCTGGAAACTTGATTCACATTCCAGTTTCAAAAAATAACTAAATGAAAGGGGAAAGAAATGGCCAATGGATTAAAATTTCAAGGCTGTTTATCAACATTGACTAAAGCAACAACTTCTGCATAGGAAGCTGAAATTAGGTCTTACTCTGTCATTCTTGGTTTTCTTTTTTTCTTAGGAAAAACAAAATAAAAAAGAAAGACCTCTGCTCCTCTACTGTTTCTGGATAATTTCATCTAGCTATTTCAAAGTCTTAGGTGAAGCTGGAAGGAGATTGGGATTACTTGCTTCACAGCAGGTTCTTCTGCCTCATGAAATAGGTATAAAATCACCTAGCATTTCCCAGAAACTTCATTGGACTGATAAGGCTAAAGATACTGACTATCTGGAAGGTAAGGGGGGAGGCAATGCCTACAATATTCTTCAGATTTTGGGTTTGGGAGGCTTCTGTCAGATACTTAGCCTCCCTGCCTTATTCTTCTGAATAGGAGAGCCACCTCAAAGCATTGTATTTGGTCACCTACCTATTTAAGCTCATTCCAAAAAATCAGCCTTGAAACTCTTTGCAACCTTTTGAACAAGTTTCTTTCTGTTGTATTATGCTTCTTTCCTACTTTGCTTCTTTATTTCTTAGATACAAAATACCACCTTTGTCTTTTTGATTTCCTACTATACTCCTGTCCGACTATTTGCCCCATGCTGTCCCAGCCAGAACTCTGATTGTCTATATTATGTTCTCCTGGGTTATTCTCCATGTTCCTGCTATTTGTGGGAAATCTTTAAGGGCTTTCATCAGATTGGCTGCATATTTCCTTCACCTGATTGTAATTTATCTTTTTCTTCTCTCTAACCTAGGATTCCAGTGTGTTATCAAGATCACATTATCCTTCTGTCTTCTCTGTAGGCTTTTGTTCCTGGTCTTCAACAGACATTCAAGTTTATTCTTGTGCTAATCACAGAGGAAATACATGCAACAAATGAAAATAAGAGATTCTTGAGGGGTTAACATTTTATTGGGAAAGGAATGGGGTGAGAATTAAGCAAATATATTTTTGGCATAAGTTTCTTAAAACAGAAGGGAACTTGCTGGGGAAGTTGTATACATGTTAATGTATAATCAATCAATGGATGCAATAAGGTTTTTTTTGGTTTTAATTTCACTTGCCTGAAAAGTGGCCAGCAGATTTCAGCTGGCTAAGACAGATTGTTTTGATAAATCTTTGGGAATTTTTCGGTATTTTATGTCTCAGTTGCATTCTCTGGCAAACACACAAAAGAGATGTCCCCTCTAACACCCAGCTCTCAGTTCGCCTTTTGTATGTGGATACGATTCTCCTTTCTGAATCTGCAAAACCTCTAAAATCTCCATTAAAATGCACTGTAAACCTCCTCTCCTTGGGAGTACCATGGATCTATGAAAAGATGACTATAAAAGCGAAGCCAGGATAAATAAACCTTATTCCAAATGAGTGTGGATTGGCAAGCTTAAGCCTCATTAATTTTGCCTTAGTGAAAAAAGAGGAAGATGGAAATCCACGGGAGAGAATTAAGTTGGTTCAAGCAATACACCACTGCTGTAACCCTAGTCTAGACCTGTGTGCAATACACCCATAGGGAAATAAGGCCTTACAGCATGGAGATTTTATCAACTCACATTTCTCTGACAGCCAGATTCCTTGTGAGTGGATGAAGCCAGAAAGAATTACTTGTGGTGTTCCAAATGAGTGTCACTAAGATCTTTGCACTGTCCCTATCTGGCCTCTCTTTGCCACATATAAAAAATGTATACCTATGGAAGAGGTACTGGTATTTTGGTTTGAAAACTTCTGCCAGCAAAGAGAGGCTCCAGGGCATTGTGTCTCCTATAACAGGCTCCTGTGGTGAGAACAAAAATTAAAAGCTAGGTTTGACCCTTTTTGCCCCAGCCATAAAAAGAAAATTAAGATCTGCTGTCTTAATGCCCTTCTTCTACTGTCAGTGCTTCTTGGTCCTGATGCAGGAAGGTGAGATGAGGAGGAGCCTCTCAGAATTCCAGGGATCTTTATTTACTTGGTTGGTTTACTTAGCATTCGACTGAAATATCTATTCAGTGGACTGGAACAGTGTTAGATGAAGACATGAATTGCTCAGTTTGGAAAGAACAGAGAATCTTTTGGTAAATCAGCGCTACCCAAAAAGGTTCCAAGGACAGCCTATTGGTAGGCAAGAGATGACTGTGTAAAGATTTGCATCCCATAGTCTTTCACAAAGGATACCGTGCTCCTCCAAACCTGTAACAACAGCTGAGGGCTGGGAAGGACAGGTTGTGTTTCTGCAAGGCAGAAAAACATCTTGGAGTTTCCTGCTTTTCATGTGAGTATTGTCATTTTTGGTTATGTCTACCACATAGACAGATTTATAGATTTCAAATGTGATTGCTTCTACAACAAAGATAGCTTGAACTAGAGACTCTTAGTCTCACCTTAGACAAAACTATGCTTTTCTTATCCCAGAGAAAGCTGAAATTTTCTGTTTCCCATTACACTAAACTTCCACTTTCACCCTTGAATTAAGCTGAAATTCAGGATTGTGGGTTGTTGCAAGTCCAGGAAACATTGTTTCCTGGTCTTGGCTTCTGGCTATTGCAGCAGTTTATTTGCTTGTTTAATCAGGTTGGCAATGGATTTGCTGGAAAGATTTGTATTTACTCCTAAGTTTTTGATTAATGCATCTTCTAATGTGTTCCTGGAGGAAAGCAAATTACATTCAGCTGCATGAGGGGCACAGATTTTCTGCTTTAGCTTCCTGTCTCAGGCTCACTTTGCTGTGATGTGCCTGGCACAGTTAGATTCTCCTTGTTTGTGAGAGTCAGTTTTTGACAGATCCTTATTTACCAGCCTCTAAAACCCAAACCCAGTCTACAGATCACTCTGGAGTCTCATCTTGCATACAACTCTACAAATGACCCTAAGCAATACTTGTGTGTGTGTAAAACAGGGGTTAAAGGAAGAGCAAAATTAGAAATGTGCTTGAGGCTCTGGGGAAGCAAGAGAATCCTAGCATCTCTTTCCTAATTATGTTTCTTTGTTTGACTCTCATTGACTTTAATGAAATATTACTTTCTATCTTTCAGTCTGCAGTCTCTCACCTAATCTTAGAAGTACTGGTGATATAGTAATTCTATTCTCATGTGATTTTAAATACATTGTGTAAAAATTTTAACAGAACCTTTTTTTTTCTTAATCCAGTGCAGTTGAGAAATTAAAATCCCCAAGCATTCACTTACCATATTTTTCTTAGAATTTATTTTTTTTACATACCAGCTGTAAAGACCAGAAAAAAAGAAGTTTTTTCTCAATTTGAAAACTCTTAATTTTGCTTGGTTTCATAAAAGATATTCTTTAAAAGTCTAAGTTTGCTTTTCCGTCATGGTGTAAGCAAGTGTTTGAAGTCTGCCATTAATGAAAAATAATGGTTTCTTTCCTGAATTTGTGTTCAATATTTAATATTGCATTACTTCTACTACTACTAGTAATAATAATAATAATGATAATTTTAGAGAGTTTAGTCTGGTTTTAGCAGTTATGAATTACGTCAGTTGTATTTTATCACTTGTGAAAGAAGTGACCTGCATTGGTTTCCCACACAAATAGATGAGAGGGTGAAATACGCATTCAGTTTTCTTTCCTACTGAAAGACATTCTCTCAAATATTAGACATGTAGTACACTGTATTGTTATGGAAGCACATAATTTCTCACATCTCTGATGGCTGCTGATACAGATGCAGGCTGATCTACACGTACTCTTACCAGGGTGATCAGAGTAGCTGCCTTGGGACGTCCAAGCTACCAGGAGTACGGGGAGTATTGTGCAAGTGTGGACATGGGCTTTCACAGCAGGCCAATAGTCACAGAATCACAGAATAAGCTGTGTGAGAAGCAACCCATCAGGATCATCAAGTCCAATCCCTGGCTCTGCATGGCACCATCCCACAGAGTCACCCTGTGTGCTTGACAGCATTGTCCAAACACTTCCTAAACTCTGTCAGGCTTGGTGCTGTAATCACTTCCCTGCAGAGCCTGTTCCAGTGCCCTGCCACTCTCTGTGTGAAGAACCTTTATCTAATAAATCTGACACAATTTCAGACCATTCCCTTGGTCCTGCCACTGGTCACCACAGACAAGAGATCAATGCCTGCCCTTCCTCTTCCCCTCACAAGGAAGTTGCAGGCCGCAATGAGGTCTCCCCTGAGTCTCCTCCAGGCTGAACAGACCAAGTGACCTCAGCTGCTCCTCACAAGGCTTCCCCTCCAGACCCTTCACCATCTTTTCTGTCTTCCTTTGGATAATATCTAATATTTTAATGTCTTTTTTATATTGTGGCACCCAAAACTGCCCCCAGCGCTGGAGGTGAGGCCACTCCAGTGCAGAGCAGAGTGGGACAATCCCCTCCCTTGCCTGGCTGGTGATGCTGTGCCTGACACACTCCAGGACAATGTTGATGGGAGCATGAATTGTGGTTGGCCCACTCTAACAGGCTGTGATGCCAAAAACTACTCTTCCTGGCCAGCACTGAGGAGCACCAAGGCAGCAATTCACAAAGATAACACTCAAATACGTGCATAGGGGAAGCTGATGAACTAAGGCACAGATTGATGACCTTTCCTGAAGCCTTTTACCAGGTCAGCAATTTCTAGATGTGTATTTTGTTTGAGGCCTACACCATTTGGCAGTCTTTATTTCTGCTTAATTAGCTTCATGATTTAAAACTATTTGTAGCGCCCTAATGAACTGGGAAAAACCCAGCAGTTGTTAGCAGCTGGCTGGGATTTTAACAGCAGCCATGTGCGTTTAGCAGAACAGCAATAAAGTAGTGAGAAGAAAAGTCTGGCAGTGCTGCCGGAGGTCAGGATATGTGAGGGCTATCCTCAGCTCTGTTAATGATCACCATGAGCACAGAACAGAATTACAGCTAAACAGCCTTGTTAAGTAACAGTGACAACAAAGGCTTTGACAGAAGGCCCTGCACCCTGTGAGAGGATTTGAACTAAGATGCTGGATGTGGACTGGAGCAGCTGAGGGTGTGTTCCATCGTATTTTCAACAACTCCTTAGCCATGACAAAATTTTTGAGGGAAAATCTGTCAAAACCCTTAGGCATTAAGTTGCCCAGCAATACTATACAGCCCTGTGGAGTTCACTGAGAGGTGGGACATGACTGCTACTGGGTGGTAGTAAATCTACTTGCTCTACTGTGCCTGTGCCTTACAGCTCAGCCCTCTGAAAATGTTTTGCTCCTCACCACTTCACTGCTTTCCCAGACAAAGCAACTGAGCCTGTATCCTGATTTCCCTGTGATATGGAGATGGTGTCTACCAATCTTTAATAGTATGTGGCCATACAGGTGATGATTTCCCACAGCTTGAGTCTGTTCCCTTGGATATTCCTCCTTCATATAGTAGTTCTCAATTATTTCTGTGATGCAAATTTTCACAGAATTGTTTTGTCCCCTTCTGAAACCCCAGATCATAAGTCTGCTCCATCTCTCATGATGATTTTTGGCACTAGTCTGTCAAAAGATATAATATATCCTTATAATTAAGACAGGCATATTGAAATGTAGTCTATGACACTTAATGCTCCATTTTAACCAATCTGCAATTTAACAAAACTAAATACAGACCACAGTCTCAGCATGCCTACTTTTTGCAGCCAACTTTCCTGTTTGGATTATATATTCCTAAATTTAGAGGTAATGGAAAACAGCTACAATATTGCTGAACTTGTCCTTCAGTCATGATTACTTCAGGAAAAAAGCACTATGTATGAAAGAAACTAAATGTAGTCTAGTCAAAATGCTGTTCAGATGCATAAAAGACTTGGTTAGCTGAGATATCTGTAGGAAGGCTGATGGCAGGGGCTAAGAGCATTCACTTAGATCATTCTAGCTCTTTAGGAAGCCCACAACATCTCTGCTCTGGAGAGAGATTTTTTTTTTTCCCATATCACAAATGTGAATTCTTCTGTGAGAGTCAGATTACACTTTGGATATATGTGATGAAAGGTAAAGAGTTGCCTTACTGCCTGTCAGTGCACCTTTGAGGCCAGTATAAAGTACATCTGACTGGGTTTAGGTTTTTCAACCCATAAATGATCTTCACGTGTCCTTATAACCCATATTTATAGGATATTTTGGTGCCTTTGAACAAAATTGTCTCTGGAGATCTGTGCACACTTCCTTTTTCTATCTCAGGTGCTAATTATATTATTCTGAGTCTCCTCCCAGGATGCTTTATTTTTAGGGGCAGATGGATTTCTTATGTTTTGTTTTAATCAGGTCAATATGCACATAATACAGTGACATTTACTTTACTGTGGTTTTTTTTAAGTGGTCTGAAAAATCTCTCTGCAGCCACTATAGAATACCCTGGTGTGGTTTTGTTATGAAAATGGTACTTAAAGGAAACAGAAATAGCGAAGAATAACTGCATCCCTGTAGGAATTTAAATGTGTCTCTTCTAGGTAGGCTTTCATAGTTCAAGCCAGGGTTTCTTAGGTCTCTTTCCTTGAATAATTTTTCAGGACTTGACATCAGCAGAGCCCCTTGCTAAGCCAAGGAAAGTATCACAAGAAATCAAAGCAATGTGCGGGAGTTTTAGCATACAAGGTACTTCAAGAAAAGACATGTGAAATTTGAGAGTTTATCAGTCCCTTTGATTTTCAGGCAATGGAATTGGGGATGAACCTCTCATTCACAGCAATGGAAGGTTTCTCAGGTAGGGGAGATGTAGTGTTCTCTGCAAAACTGAGATTGCTTCTTCTGAGCACCTTTTTGCTGCCATAGTTTGCCTTTCCTGGAGGATGACTGCCTCCATGATCTCCAGATGTGTCAGTGGTTGCTGCTGTTCTGGTGTGGGAATAACAGAAAATTTGCATTCCTATATCAAAACTAAGACACTATTAATCTGCTTTTTCCTCACTGCAACCAGAAATACCTTTCCCTGACCTTGCCTGTCTTCCAGTCATCAGGGGTTTGTGAGTCTTGAGGAAGGAAAGCTGACCTGAAACTGATAACCTCTTTCAGTTGCCTACTTTGTATAGTAAATAACCTTGCTAAAAGGATCGATGAAGTTTTCATGCATTTGAGGATTTTTCTCCTTTGCTGCCACGGTTTGTATCCTTCTCCATTTATTTATCTGGCTGGTTTGGACAGACTTGTTTAATGAGTGAGAAACATCACCACTAGAGGATCTCTGTTTTACTTCTCCACCTTTAATTGACTGTGGTTTTGTTTTTCCTTTTCATGCCTTCTCCCATGCTTAGTATAAAACTTTCTGACAGTTCTTGATAGATAGATATCTACATTTTGAAAGTAAGTTGAACTTTAAGAATTGTCTTTTGCCTTTCAGTGAGGATAGTCTAATCAACCTTGACTGCAGTTTTACCCCCTGTCCCAGCAAGTCAGTTGTGCTGTCTTTATCTTTTCATTCATGATGTGTACTTCTGGTTTTTGCAACGTGTTGATCCTCTTCAGAATAGTGGCATCTGCCAACCAATTTGAACAAGCTGCTTCTGGGAGAGACAGCAGCAACAGAGAGGAATATCTTATGGAAGCAGCTTTTCACAACCATTTCTGTTGAAGAGGGAAAAACCACCTACAGCAAAAACTTTGTTTTCTGTGGTCTAAGTATCCTCCCCAGCCCCTTCTGGAGCTCTTCCTTTGGGAAACAGTTCTTTGGCCAAATGTCTACCCCAATTCTTTCCCCTATTTTTTTCCTATTTTCCTTCTAGAGAGAACTCTTGTACAAAAAGGAAATCTATGACAGTATATGAAGTGCAAGGTTCCTTGGCTTTCTGTAATGCAACTTCATATTCAGTCTTTGAGGAAACTGAAAGAGTTTTAAAAGTCCTCATACAAGCTGTCAAAAATTGCCTTACCTTCAAAAAACATTTTGTGTATGTTTATATCATCAAAACTGATACGTCTGTTTTTAAATCCCTGTTTCCCCACTCTGAGAGTATTTCAGCTCTATTGGAGCTTTGAACCACTCTGGGTTTTCTAGTTCACTTTAGTCTAACTAATTTGTGGCAGTCTGTAATCTCTCAAAGTCTAAAAGAGACCAGTTTCATTTTTGCACAGTGGAGCAGCTCACTCCAACTGAAATTTACGTCAGCCATCAAAAATACACACCCTCACAAATGTTACTTTTTGCTCTTTTATTTTTACTTGCCTGACAGGGAAGTCACAGTAACAACTCTTCTTTCTTGAAAATTAGAGACAGAAATGGGATTTTAAAGCATAGTTAATATCTGTCCTGAAAGTATCTTTCATCTATTGTTGACCCTTCATGTATTGCTGATGCATATTCATAGCTGCTCATAGCTGGGGGACTATTATGGTTCTGGAATCTGACTTAATAATTCCTATATTAATCTAAATAATTTATGGCAGGATGCAGAAATATTATTTTAAAAAGGCTTAAGGTCAGCTTAAGCCTTTTTTGTAACCGATAGGCGAACTGATGTCCTTTTGTGATACTCAAAATTGTAGTGAATGATGGGTCTTCCTCACAGAACAAAACTGTTGAAATTGTAACAGCTTTGACAGAAACGTCAAGCATATATCATTGCTTGCAAAAATGTTTATGTGTGTATAGACTGGGCAACGAGATGCTGGAGAGAAGTGCCATGGAAAAGGACCTGGGGGTCCTGGTTTATGGCAAGTTCACCATGAGTCAGCAGTGCCTTGGCAGCCAGGAGGGCCACCCGTGTCCTGGGGGACATCAGGCGCAGCATGGCCAGTGGGGACAGGGAGGGGATTATCCTGCTCTGTTCTGAGGCTGGGGCAGCTTCACCTTGAGTGCTGGGGGCAGTTTTGGGTNGGTACAAGAAAAAAAAAAAAAAAAAAAAAAAAAAAAAATCAGCTATTGAGGGGAAGCCATGTGAGAAACAGCTGAGGTCTGCTCAGCCTGGAGGAGACTGAGGCAAGACCTCATCACAATGAGTTACAAATGCCTCGTGAGGGGAAGAGGAGGGGCAGGCACTGATCTCTTCTCTGTGGTGACAGTGACAGGACCCAAGGGAATGGCCTGAAGTCAGGGGAGTTTTAGATTGGATATGAGAAAAAGGTTCTTCACTCAGAGGATGGTTGGGCACTGGAACAGGCTCCCCAGGGAAGTGGTTGCAGCCCCAAGATTGACAGAGTTCAGGAAGTGTTTGGACACTGCTCTCAGATACATGGTGTGATTCTTGGGGTGCCCTGTGCAGGGCCAGGAATTGGACTCAATGATCGTGATGGGTCCCTTCCAACTCAGCAGAATCTGTGATTCTTTGATTATACTTTTTGTCTCACTATAAAAAAAAAGCAATTATAACTGCAGACCAGTGGACAGAAGAGATGCAAGAAGTCAAGCAAAGCAAGCATTAAGTGAAAATCCTGAGGGATGAAAGGCAACTTACAAAGAGAGGGGGTTGAGTTCATTGTCAGCTAGATGGAAGTTGAGCGCAGTGAGCAAATAAGCTATCTCCTACTGCGTTCAGGGAAATAGATTTTCTAGTACATTCATTGTAAATAACAAGACCATATAAGAGATGTGCATCCTCTATATAAACTTCTTTTTTAGAATAAAATGACATTTTGACCCTGAATTTCTGCTAACTCCTTGGGTGAGAAGGGAGTAACAATATTTATGCCTAAACAATCTGGTTCTGATTTTGAATGTATTTACTGCTGGAAAATCTGACACCTTGTGATAAACTGTTTGTTCAAATCATTACATATTCCCACTGTTTAAAAATATGTACTGTAGTTAAAGAACTTAAAAAGAAATTGAGAATGGCCTGAGGGAAGAACTGGTGAGAAATCTGTAGTTATCTGCATTTAGAAACAAATGAATATTTGGAAACCTTTTTTGGCTGCTGTTTGCCTTTTATGCTTGTATATATATTTTTTTCCAGGTTGTAACTTTTTTTCTTGAAAAACACCATCTCTTTATTTGACAGGCTGCCACTCACACACCTTCCCCCAAAAAGTCAGCCATTGACACTTTCTTCTTCATTCTTATTTGCAGCCAAAAATGTTTGGATTAAGCTTTTGACAGTAGTCAAGAAATTCTGAAGATGGTAGACACTTCCGATGAAAGCAGTTATTTCTGTAAGCCTGTTTATTTCTGTCTGAACCTTGCTGAATAGTATCAGAACTCATTTTCATCACTGCCAAAATCTGAATTCTGGAGGTGTCACTAAGCAGATCTCTGATTGGAGTTTTATTTCCATGCTATTTGATTTCTGAAGTCATTCCAAACACATTAAGATGGGGAAAGAAGAAGTTGAAAGATATAAACAGAGTAAGGAGAGCAAAATTGACAGAGAAAGGAAAATTAGGAAAGAATGCTTTCTGTAAAATAGAAACACAGTGGATCTATTTATCTGCAGAAGATAGATGGGCTTTGGTTAGTGGTTGGTAAAAGACTACTACCATCTCTTTTTTTTTTTTTGGATAATCTATTTTTTTTTTGTATTCTTAAATTCTTTTAATCCCCTTTATGTCTTATTTGCTTACTTTTCAGTCTATGTCTCTCCTTTTGTGGGCAGGTAGTTTTAGACACAACTTATCACTGCTGGCTTGCCAGACTCTTAGCCTTTTGACAAGTTTTTCAAAGTCAAATATAAATTTATAGTGACTAAGAAACTGCTGCTGTGTGGGGTGGTTATGTTGGCTTTTTTCTAGCTTGTAAATTACAGGTGCAATTCATGCCTGTACTTTCCCAAACTCACATTTGTGGTTATAAATGAGTATTAGTTGATTTGGGCCAGTAATTTACCTATTCATTTTCCATTCTCTACAAAATTGAAGTTAGAAATAGCTGCCCCAAATTTTAACCTTGGCTAGTGGAATCTCTCATTGTCAATGAGAAGCTGAAATCTTCTATTAGAACTTTGTTACATTTTTATGACAGGACGTGGTGTTACGGTTTAATGTCAGACAGCAGCTAAGCCCCATGCAGTCACTAGCTCACTCTTCTCCAGGTGGGATGCTGGAGAGAATTGGAAGGGTTAAAGTGAGAAAAAACTTGTAGGTTTAGAATGATATAAGTAAATTATATAAGTAGAATGATATAAGTAAAGTAAAACAAGGAATTTCTTCACCATTTCCCATGGGAAGGCAGGTGTTTGGTCGTCCGCAGGAAAGCAGAGCTCCCTGATTTCAGAAGACAAATGCCATTCCTCTGAACATCCCTCCTTACTCCCTTCTTCCCCAGCTCTCTAGGCTGAGCATGATGTCATGGGGGCATGGAATGTGCCTTGGGCCAGTTGGGATCAGCTGTCTGGGCTGTGTCCCCTCCCCACTTCTTGTGCACCTCCAGCCTCTTTGCTGGTGGGATGGGGTGAGAAGCTGAAGAGCTCTTGGCTCAGCACCAACCAAAACAGCAATGTGTCATGAATATTATTCTTATCCTCAGTCCAAAACGTAGTGCTGTACCAGCTACTGGGAGGTAAATTTACTCTATCCCAGCTGAAACCTGGATATGTGCTAATGCCTTTATTGTGGAGTGGAAGTAGTTCACGTTTCCTAGGCCACACTCACATCAGTACCAGGGATTTATTTCATTTGTTGTTTCCCCCCTCAGTGCACCGTGCATTTCTCGCTCATTCTGTCTCTTCCTTGGGCTCTCTGCCATCCCCCAGTCTGTTCCAGAAGCTCTGTGTTATCATGTCATCATGGTTGCTAATCTTTTCTTCTCAGCCATCTGGAAGATAGGAGTTCTTTTGCTGAGTATCTAAACAAAACAGTCTCTTCCTTCTGCTAGCCCATCGGTGACATCTGAAGTGAAATACTTCATTGGTTTATCTCTGGTACTCCAGACTAATTTTAGTTAAGAATTTGGTCAATGCGCTAAAGTTTGTGTGATGATTTTCTTTATTTAAAAAAAATAATAAAAAAAATTGGGGAGAGCAAACTCTTTCCAAGGGTGGTATGATAGGAGATTACTTGCCCCTTTCCAGTGACATCCTTGTTCCAGTACTGTGCTTGACCTTTTCCTAGCAGTATGACAAAGTTTTAGGTAAATCAGAGGAAGTCCAGAATGCAACAACAGGAACGACAAGAGATTTAGAAGTGACCTATGAGGAAAACATGAAGAATTTTCCTTTTTTTTTTAACCCTTTTCCCATCCAAAAAAGAGAAGATGGTGGCACTTATGGCCTCCAGTATAGCAAGGTCTGTCATAAAGAGGTCAGCAATTACTTGTTCTGCAGGTTCGTGATCACAGGGGAAAAAAAAACCAGTGAGTTTGCGACAGAGATTAGCTCCTATATTAGAAAAACTGCATTTAAAAGGGTGGCAAAGTGGTGAAACAGACTGACTAGGAAGATTGTGAACTTGCCTCAGGAAGAACCAGTGTAAGACAGTGTTGTCACGGATGCTCTAGGAAGCCTTTTGCCTGCTTTGTGTGAGGGGAACTGTTCCCTCTCTGCAGTTCTGTGGGGAGAAGAGTGGTTGCACTGGAGGCAGCACACTGATGGTTGCCATCAGCCAGTTCTTTGATCTACAGGCAATTCCTCTCCTGGCTGAAATTGATGGCAATACTGACAAGTTGCCATGAGCTCAAATCGACTCATTTCCCACATCGACATTAACAAGCTGCTGATCTCTCCTGCCTGGAGTATCCCCTTACATTCTGTACTCTTCAAGGCGTGCTGGGTTACTGCTAAGCAGACGAAAAAGTGCTGCTAGAGCAAAGAGCAGACTGGATTTGTTCCTCCTTCAGTAGTTAGCAGTCATCATCATTACCAGGAGACTGGGTGTCAACATGTAGCTCAGTCAATGAGGAGCACTGAAATATGTTCTGGCCCAGATTCAGGTGGAAGAAATGCTACCTTGGTCCCAGAGCCAACCATTAGGACAGAAGGACAATGGTGGCATTCAGGCTGTCTGACACTGTGTTCCTGTGTCTCTGCCAAAGACATCCTGGTACCATGACTTTAGCAAACCTTGTGAAGTCCTGGGATCACTGATTCACTGATCTTTCTCTATGAATAAAACTCCCCTGTTTTTCCCCAGGATTCATCTTTCTAATTATTTTTTTTCCTGTCTCCAGTTGAAGGATAGAAGGATAGTATTGCAGAAAGATTTTCACTGGAGAAAGGGCTGAATCAAGTACCCTTTTATGGTTGTTCTTGTTTGATTGAGTTTTGTTTTTGTTGTGGGTTTTTTTGTAATTAAGCAGTGAGTGCTCAGGAATTCATATCCCACTGCCGCGGTGAATATTAGCTCTCCAGTTATTGAACATTGGCCCTCTGCTCTGTAACACTGCTTTGGTTAGGAATGGTGCTGTTTGGATCCTGTTCCCTCTTGGTTTGCTGCTATTAAAACTGTGCTTCTAATGAAAGTAAGATTTTGTTGTCTACAGGCCTGAGGTGCTAATGTTTTCCTTCTTTGATTTTCTCAGGAAGGGATGAATGTGCATGTTTTAGTTCCTATCATTAATTACAAATTCTATACCTGTACTTTTTTCTGCTACTTATTTGGGCACTTGCTTTCCCTCAATGGATCCCACTCTCCAGAATGGTAAAGTGTGGGAGATAATCCATCACCTTACCTAAGGAATCTTTCAGATCAAGAGCCAGCCTGGTGGTGACCTACTCAGTGTCTGCATTGCTGTGCATGTGATGGATCATACATTCCTGACTTGCTTGCAGATGGACTGATCCACTTGCCTTGTCTGCAGACATGAGTGAAAGCTTCCTGCCATCAACTGTCTCAAGAAATCCTCCCTGTCATATCATTCAGGGAAGCATTTTTTCATTGGGGGAAAGCAGTGAAAACACATGTCCAGCACCTGCTGCCCGTAGAGCATGACTCCCATGAGTGATGGCATGAGGAGACAGTCCCAGCTCTGCTCTCCATGTCAAAAATACAGACACCAGAGGGAGACAAAGTGAGGGAGAAAGTAAGGTCAACAGCTAGGACAAGTGAATTAGGAGAGTGGAAGTAGGGAGGGTTGTAAATGTCTGTGGGAAGGGGAAAGTGGCAGAGATGCTTGAAAGAGGAAGAGAACTAAGAGAAGAACATATATGAAAGCCAGCAAGGAGTAAAAAAACCCAAGGGACTGGCTGATACCTAGCAGCTGGATACGTGGTATGCTCCCAGCTAAATTTATATATTAATTTATTATGTAAATCCCATGTTGCTGTTTTTCCTATCTTGATATTTTCTTGGCGTAAACTCAAATTTTAGGACTCTTCTTCAGGAAAAAGAGTAAAATAGAAAACCAATAATTAAGAGTTGCTATTAGACAGAAAAAACTATCAGCGTTTCAAAGCTTCTTTCACAGGTGAAAATGTTTAGAAGGGAGTATGTTTTTCATCTGTCACTTAGATGCCTTGTTCACCTTATGTTACTTCCTTGAAAGTGGATCTCCAGCCAACCATTCATCACCTGCTTTCCTAGCATTCTTTCCAGCATTTCTAAGCCTTGGCACTTCTCCATTTCTGTACTCTCATTTAAAAAAGTTACTTCTGTTGTTACATATCCAGAATAGTAATCTTTCTGATACCAAACGGAAATATATTTTCAGGAATGGTTGCTTAACTGCTTAAAAAGCAACAGTTCATGTTTCACTATTGCTTTAAAAAATGTTTTGTTAGCAGGTCTTCATGGCTATTATTTTTGGAACATTCTAGAACACAATATTTTGGGTGTTTGTCTTTTTCTTTGATGATTCTTTGAGTAGTTATAGAGTCTGCAAAACCCACATTAAAAACCGTAGTTAATGAAATGGGGAAAAGCGAGACTCTGAGGGTAAGAAGCAGAGCAGGTGAGCTGAGAGGCCAAGAAACTGGGTGGTTTGGCAAAGGAGCTTGATGGCTGGAAATTTCAAGACAAATTAGGAGGAGCTCTGGGATCTAGACATGCAGTCTGCACTAAATATCTTTGTCTCCTGTTCTCCCACCCTACAAATGAGTAATCTCCAGTGATGTCAGTGGGTGTTATCCTCATGTCCTGAGGGTAACATATTGGGCCCCTGTCGTGTAAGTAATGCCTCATTTTTCTCTTAAGCTGGAAAGTCATCTGAGTTTCCCTTAAATGTTCCACAAGGGAGCTGAGAGGGAGGAACAAAGGTTTAATATTCCTTTCTAGTTGCATCACTTGCGTGTTTCGCAGTCGAGCTGCAGAGTACAAACGCAGATTTGGAATTGTTTGAATGACAAGAGCTATTGCTCAGCTTCTCAAATATTTTGGCTGTTTAGATACTCAGTCAAGCTGCAGTTCTTCCCCCAGCAAATGCACTCATGGGAGAGCAAATGGTAAAGAACACGAACAGCCTGAAGTTGAGTGACTGTGCTTTTGGCAGGGAGGTGCCAGCTGTCATTGGAAACAAGTCCAGAATTTGTTGTGAGGATCTTCCTAAGGAAAGCGGATCTTCAAAAAGGTTATAAAAGGAATGCAGCAATTCAGCAGTGTTTAGTAATGATGTTTATGCTACTTTATATTGGAAAAAGGTTAGTTCATAAACTACTCCTGACAATGAAAGTCGACGTTCTCTACCAACATACACACACAAAATTTGGGGGGGAAAAGGTGTCCTGATTCTTTAAGCTCATGACTCTTGAGTAAATTTAATTTTTTAAAAAGGAAAAAAAATCCTGAAGTGTGTGCTCAGAGAACATAAAAGCCTAAATGTGAAATTTTTATGAATTATGAAAATGGGTACTGCACTGTAGGAAATATCCAAGGAAATTCTGTTGCTTTTTAGAGGAAGTCTAGCACTGAGCTAGATGCTTTTCAGGTCTTTAAGGGTCCATCCTTCGTGTAAATGTTTAGTTTCACTTAAAAAAGAAGAAAAGGGAGGCTGGGAAAGATGGGAAGAAATTACTAGAACAAATGTAAGCTTTGCATATCCCAAATGGAAGCAACAGAGAGAGTAATTTCAGACCTGACTCTTCCAGGAGCTGAAGCTCTGCCCTGGACTAGATAAAGGTGGCTGAACATCAGCCCTAGCACATGCAGAGTGACATGCCACATTAAAATGAAATTAGAGAGGGCTCAGAACAGCCCATTGCTCCCTCTCTTTTTATTGAATGATCTTCTTAGCTGTCCTGCAGTTTTGGCTTAAGTTTACCAGAGCTCACTCGAAGTAAGAGTATTTTTCTTTGATGTGAGTAAAGCACATCCATAGCCCATGCGTACTGAAGTTTAATAAAATATATCCTTTATTCATAACTGCCTTTCCAGCATTGCTGCAGCAATTCAAATTTAATTTGTGGGTAGGAATGATTTACATGCAAAGAACAAGTACTTCAAAGTATGTGAAGATAAGAGACTTATATAAAAATTAGGCAGTCTACTGTCCGCAGGATAACTGTGGTAGTTTTGCATCCCAGTCAGAAACCTCAGAGAAGTACAAGACTGAGAGAACACTCCAACTGGAACAGCACAAAACAGATCTTTAATGAAAGCAATTGAAATAATGCTAAATAAACTGTTTTAATGCAGCTCCAAAGAGATGTGTAAAAGCTGCTAGTAAAGTCAATCGAAGGCCTGTCACAGTGCCTCAAAAATCCCTTCACAGCCCTCCTGCTGGCAGCAGTTCAAGTCTCTTTACAGCACATTAGAGGTAAGTGCAGCAGTATTATAACAGGCCTTTTGAAAAACTAATAAAAATATTCTCCCTGTGAGTGAAACCCACTGCTGCTAGGAGAGGAACTGTGTGCCCTTTGGTCTGGGAGCCATTTGTTTCTTCAGCTGGGATAAGGAAGAGTCTTTAATAATTCTCAAAGCTATTGTTAATAGTTGTATTCCCCATGCTTGCCTCCTAATAGCAAGAGACATCCATTAAAACGTGCTGCTCAAAATCAGGCCTAAACAATACAGTTCAGCGGCCCAAAAGTCTTCCTTAGAATTGTGCCCTGCCTTGGGTAGGTTAAACTGCAGCTTATGCCGAGTGGCACTAACCTGCTGTGAGACCACGCTCAGAAGTTCTCATGCAGAAAGCTTTTTGCTTGACCAATGATTTCATGCAGTGTGAGGATGTGAACATGGGTGAAATGTATGAGGTGAAGTTCTGGTCCTTTTTTTTTTAATGTCAGTACCTGCCCTGTGCCAAAGGGAGGCTTCTGTGAGAGCGAGGTGCAGGGAGCAGTGCCTTTCCCCTTTGGGGATGGCTCACCTGGGAGAGCACAGTTCCTGCAGCATCTGTAATGGGTGGCCACCTTAAAAATTAACAGTAGATTGCCTCTGCTATGGAAACTGCTGTTTTCCCTTACCACATACCTAGACCTATAAAAAAACCTTATCTAATAGGATTTTTTTGTCCAGGCTCATAAAACCAACATAGCAGCATTAAATCTTCTGTCTCCTGGGAGTGCTGGAAGCTTCTGTGACTGCTGGGAAGATGACCCCACACTAGGCATGAATGCAAAAGCTGTTGAAAGTGCATCTGTATTACTGACACTGTGTATGTATTGCTACATTGGATGCAGAGTATGAGAAGATTCATGGTGTCAAATGAAAGATTTTGAACTAGCAAATGTAGTTTGAACAGAGAAACAGGAGACCAATTTGCACAATATTTTAAGCAAAAGATTTTAAAAAAGAGTGTTTGTTTTAATTTAATTGTCAATATTTTACCTTTCATTTTAATATTTCTATTCTGATATGTGATAGCACAAATTATTTTTACTGATCATAAAAAGAATGTTGGATAATTTCATTCCAAAACAAAAAAATTATGCACATTTTCTGCTAAATGTTTTAATTCCTGTCAGGGCAGAATTTTTTTTATACATGGAGTAGTTCACATGGCAAGAATTCAGGTGGCCCTATGGACAGTCATTTGGAACAGCTACTTTGCCAAAAACTGAAAGAGCCTTGGAAAAAGTCTTCTTAAATAAGGGCCAAAAAAAATCCTTTCTGCCATAATCATTGCATTCTGTACAATTCACATATTTTTCTAAATTTATTCAAGTTATGGTATAGAAACATTTTAAAGAATCATTTTTAAATCTCTTCTTGTGAACCTATGCTCTTCCTAATACTATAAGCTGCATAGCCTTAGCAAGAAGGAAGACATTAAACAAGCTAATATTAAGCTTCTCAAAGTTGAATTGTTTTCAACAGGAAAGAAATTTGAAGACGCTAGACATTAGGCCAAGCTAAAAGCAAGGATAGTTGGATATGTTATGAGATGTGGGGCATGGGAAGAGGATGCTGGTTTGTAGTTGCTCTGTCTAACATCTGGCCTGTGTCTGGTGGAAGGGGATTAGTGTTTCGGATTCTAGTAAAAAGGCTTATTTTTTACTGGGGAAAAGAGAGACAAGTGGTGGCCAAAAGGATGGCAGGCGTTGGGCTGCCCAGAGCCCTGCACAGTCACAGAATAACTTTCTCACGGGCACTGGGTTAGCAGGTTTGCACTGAGAAGAGGAAAATAATCAGTGTCTATAGTAAATGCATTCATCTCATGGCTGCTGCTGTTTTAGTTCCAAATTTGTATGCACACATGATTCTGTTTAGATCCAGACAGATGGAGAAAACTTTTAGCTGTCATTTTTGTTGCATTTTAGACAATCAAAGTATCTCCCTGTGGCCTCTTCTGCTGCACCCAGCCTAGGATATGGATCACTAGTGGCACATAAAGATACATGCCTAGGCTGTGTGATTCTGTATCTTTGTTTTTACTATCTGCCATAACCAGTAACAAAGAGATTTGTGCAGATGACTATCAACAGTTGCTGGAAAGACATTGAAGCCCCAAGGTCCTAGCAAACCTGGTATCTCCCCTAGCAGGCTGGCTGAATTTGAGCTGTGATCTGGTTTCCTCATCTCCAAGTGCACAACACGTAAGCTGATTAATGGAGTGGATAGCATTGCCACAGCCTCCCAAGGCCTCCACGTTTTACATACACAATAGATCTCCTTGGTCGAAATAGGGGGTGAGAAAAGACCAACAGACATCTGTTGTTTGTGTTTGTATTGCCTTGGGTGGGCAAATTGTGTTCCCTTCACCTTTGCAGTGATGTACAATTGTCCATTTGATTGTATTATGATAAACTACATCAGGGAAAAGAGGCATAAGACATCTGTACATTTGGAAAATGGGGAATTAAATCGTGGGAGTGAGCAGCTTAAAGACCTCAGTGTACGTACCTGCTGATGCTGTATACTACTTTTGGGCTGCATGTGGTGGCATCTGGATTTATAATTCATTGTGATCTTAAAAAGGAGATCTTAAAAACTACATGTGTTAAAAAAAATATTCCATAGTAGTGATGAAGCAGTTCAGAAAAAGCATCAGAAGACTTTTTTTCTCTCCACATTTAAGATGAAAGCAGGACGGTATTGAGCTAAAAATTGGCAAAGGCACTGGGAGAGAGCAGATTTGGGCAAGGCTTTGGATGTCATTCTTTGGCTTTTTGCTGCTGGGGTGCAGCATCCAGCCATTGTGCTGCCTGGCACACGTGGCACGTGTGTGGCAGGTGGGCACCAGCACACTGTCACCCTGCCAGCGAGCACTTGGTGCCTCTCCACTGCGCTGTGGCAAAAGCCCTGTGCTCTGGCAACCCTTCTTCCGTGCAAAACGCTTTTGAGCCTCTCAGAATAATTGGATGGGAGGATTATGTGTTTAAGATGAACTTGGATTTGTTCCATTTCAACTGTAAACACAGGGCTTATTTAAATGTCCTATGCTGGAAAAGACCTATTGCCTTGTAGCTATTGTACAAGCAAGTCTATACTTGATAAAAGACATGAAAACTGACGGAAAGCTTAGATTATTTGTAGGCTCAGGTGATAAATAAGATGAATAATTTAAAAAAAAATTGGAAAACTCATTCTCAAATGCACCCATTGTTTGCCCGTTCCTGAAAAAATAGGTGTGAGAGTAGTTCTTCCTGCTGTACATCTCTCTTCCCTTTGGTTTTTTTCCAGTCTCCTTTTCCTTGCAAAATCTTTAAAGGATAAAGGCTGATGTCCTTCCTGCTTGACTCTTTTGATGTTGATTTCCCTTATACCTTTGCTTTGGCCATTTCAAACTTGAATCCTAAAAAAATGCCAAATGTCATGGAAACAAAGTCAGCCCTCATGTAATGGGCTTGACCATTAGCCTCCTGTCTTACTGACATCTCAGCAGAAGGAATTGAGAAGTTGAGCCATGGCAAAACTCCAAAAGCAGAAAAGGACAAATATTGAGGGCATTTTTAAATGCTATTCTGCTGACAAAAAACACAATAAATAATAGAGGCGAAAGGTCCTCTATGACCTCAGCTGAGGAGACACCGGAAATGCCAGGTTAGATGAATCCTGCTTGCTGCTTTCAAAACATTTTTTTTTACCCTAAGGAAAAGGGTTTTATTCCTCCAGAAATGCTCTAAACCTTTTTTTTTTCCTTTTCTGTTTACTTTTATTTTGTTCTGGGCCATCCGATGTGCATGAGCAGCCACAACAGTTTTCATGGAATCCCACTGACTTCTTGTTAACAGCTGAGTAAATGCTCATTTTGGCCCTACAGCGGTACTGCATTAAATCCTACAGAATAAAGTTTAAAAACTTACTTACTAGTGCACTATAGGTAAAAAAAAAAAAGCATTTGTATGTTGCACGTACAGTTGAGCTGTAAGTGCCTGAAAGTTGATAGCAAATAATCATTAAAGCATGGTGGAGGTGGTGTCAAATGGATGACCTAAGGTTTACAATCCATGACCAAGACTATAGATGTTGAATGGGAACTTGCACTGTATTTTACATAATAAGTTTCTTAAACTTCTTGACAGAATTTTGATCAAGTTGATCAACAAAGATCAACTTCTTTCAGTCTTTACCTGATATTTCTCCTCTTTTTTGTGTATTTAGTTTGTGAGTGTATTCTCGGTGCTCTGACTTTTAGCTGCTGTCCTTGCTCTTTGTGCACGAGCAAGAATTTAATTATCTTTTCAGGAGAAAAATTATTTGAAGACAGAAACATCTTCTGCTTCTGCAGGAGTCAAAAAAATCTTCCAGAAGATAGATTCTGTCCATCCAATTCAGAGGTGATTTTCTGTCTAAAAACTGGTTTAGAAAACAAACAAACACGATGTGCTGAATTTTCATTAGAAGTGACACGCATGTCTTTGTGTAGTTCAAATCAGTAGTGCAGTGAACTAAGTTGTTGCTTAAATAAACGTCTCAAAGGAGAAGAAAGGCAAGTGTATTGTCTCCTTTCAAAACTGCTGAAGTCTGGGGCTTGTCCAGCTTAGGTGATTGCTGGATGTGTTCTCTAACTAGACATATATGTGTGCTCGCTAGTAGGTCGCACAAATCTCTGTGATGCAACTCTTTTCTCTTGTTTAAAGTGGATTGATTGGCATCAGTGCGTGTTTCATGCTGGAGATTGGAATGCAAAAGCTGTCTTTTGGATCATGTTTGCAGACTTCAGCCTCTCCCAGGCTCTTATTTCATCCTACTAATGAAAGTGTAGATTTTGAGGCCACTCTTCTAAATAGCTTTCCCACATCCCAGAATACTAACGTAGTCTATAGCATGGGGCCCTTACAGACATCCTGTATTTTCATCAGGGTTCTGTGATCACTAAATGTTGACTCAACAGAGAGACTGGTAAGAAACAGTTCTTCTATCTCTTGGTTGAACATCTTGATTCAAAAAGGATATAAAAGCCTATGTATTTTATTGCCTGATATGGCTTTCCTGGAAATACTTAGATTTCTAGAGAAATGTCACTCGGGGGTAGAAATCTCTAATTTTGATAATTGACCATTTTGCTCAGTTGTGAGCCACATTTTGATGAAGTGGTTATTGTTTCCCACTGTTGTAACAGAAAGGTAACTGAGGATTTCTGCCAGGTGTCACACAATTAAAATCACTCTCCTGGCTTTTTGTCAACTTTGTCAAAAAAGAATAAACATAGGAAATTATAATTTTATACTCTTAAATAAATCCAATATTGAGTACAAGAATAACAGATCATTAAATAGTTCTACTGTTTTATTGAAATTATTGAAATGAATGCTTGTTAAAAAAGAATTGTGTGATAGCAACAAGTACATAAATGCCATGTGAGGAATTACTATTTGGACCTTACAGAGCATTTTTCACTGGTATCTTACTTCACACCTTTCAACAAACACTGCTTCAACATACAGGGGGGGAAACAGAACAATAAAATTACACCTTATAACACTTCCTTTAAAGTATGTCCTGAGAAGAGATACTTCCTTAAAAATACCATGTGTACTTTCAGCTTCTACAGGGAACAAAAAGAGAAGCACTCTGCCCCTTCACTTTGTCTGGTGTTGGATTAGTTTGCTGTGCACATTAGTGCTGACATAGCTCATTCTTTCAGATTCCCATCTCATTGCTATTCATACTGGGAAAAACCCTTGGTTCTTTTCTTGTCCTAGACCTACTCTAGTTGAAATAGTGTGATGTGGGAAGATGAGAAGCAGAAGCATCCTCTACTTTCTGTACAGTATACTTGAGAGGGAAGAAGAACATGTCTGGGAAGGTACAGAATGAAGAAATGCTACAAATGTGGCGAACAGAGTAAAACCCCACCATTTAAAAATGCATTTAAAGTAAGTTCTCTTTAATGTAGCATATAATCTATTTTTGGAGTTTTATGTCAAAAGATGTTACTTAGCCAAATAAATAAGTTTTTTTAAAAAAAATTAAGAATTAGGCACTTCTATAAAAAGTAGCAGCAGCTGAGGCTTTATTGGGTAAACCAAAAACTTATAATGGTCTTGGCAAGTCTTTCTTTTCAGGGCATAAACTGAAAAGACAGGCTTTTCTGGCTTTTAGCCAGAAACTCGGGAATTTGACCTAGTCCAAAGACCCAGACCCTAAAGCACCAGCAGAGATCAGTCTCACAAACTAGACCATGAGCTGGTGGGGATAGTTGCTTCTTTAAATGTGTTGCTCCCTGCTTTTCCCTAAGAAGTGGTTTTGGGGCAGAGGGCCATGGAATGGATTGAAATTATAGAAGTTGGTAGTGAATCACTGAGAATTTCTGTCACTCAGTGTTATAAAATTGACTGCACCTTTTATTGGCTTACTGTTTGTTGATTGTTGGTATGGAGCCAGCAGTAGTTACTGAGTGAATGAGCTGGGTGAAGATGATCTGCTAACAAACACAACATGAAACTAAATGCTGTTTTGAATGCCACTTTCTAGATTGCAGAAACTTCCAAAGCCTGACTAGGTTCTAGCCAGGTTAATTTCATTCTTCCTGTCTCATGTTTTATTTTGTGAGTTGAACCAGAGTGTGTACACATCAGTGAAAGCTGTGAAGTGGACCCTCTTTTACCTTTTCTATAAGTTAATCTCACCAAGGACCAAAAAAAAGAGAAACAGGCTTCTGTGAGAATGTCTTTTCCAGGAAGAACTTAAAACTAAGAATTTTTCAAACTCAGAGTAACTAAGTCAGTGTAGAAACTAGAAACACGATTTCCAAATAACCTTCTTCCCTTACCTACTGTGATCTTGTAGCTGGTCTCAGCTCCCAGCATTTATTTTAATCAATATAGTGACTTAGTGACTTTTTCTAGTTGCTTTAAATTATGCGAAGATGGTTCTGATATGTAGGAAGGTCTTGCCATTGCTCCTAAGGCCTGTCTTCCTCTCTGCCTCTCTCAGGGGTTTCTCAATATCCTCTATAACTGCAGGCTCCCAACTTGATGCTGCAGCTCTCTCCTTCCAAGTCACCCTGCAATTTACAGTCTACTCTCCCCTCTGAACACTCGATTACTCACCAAGGAGGGAGTAATCCTATGTCCTTTCAGCACACTCTGTTGCTTTTAAGTGAAAAAAGCACTCAAAGAGAGGGGGGAAATACCCAAGAAATTAAACAGGTAACTTTCATTAAAATGTAGCAGAGTCTTAATTTCTTTTTGCCTTTTTCTAAATCTCATTGTAGCATTTGTGGGTTTTGAGAACACATATGACTTCTAGGTAGTGAGATATAGAAAAGAGATGCCTGATCTGCATGTTCTTGCCCAGGCTTGAGTGTGGAGACAGAAGAGGCATAAAGAGCTCAGGCCTTTGTATTGTTAAGAGGCCAAGCTTGCTAGCTTAGTGCAGCACAGAAGTCATCACAAGTCATCCCAAATAAGCCAGTATGTCAGCATCACACGCAGTGTTTAGTCAAACTGGTTCAGCAGATTTTACTGAGCAGGAGGGTGACTCTGTACCCCTAACATCTGTGGTCTGGATTAAAAATAAGAGTTCATGAATCTTAATCCAGGTTGCATTTTCAGACATAAGAAAATAGTGTTGAGTATAGCTCATAGCATTTATGAGGAAGACATGAATTTTTTTTGGTGTAGTAAACTAGGCTAGAAGTAAAAGTAGTGGCTGGATCATGACCAATTTGAATTTTCCATGGTGTTTCCTGCATTAGCCAACATTTCATAGCAGGACACCTTTAATTTAGAGGTACCAATGTTCACTTAGTATATTGCTGTATATGTTGACTTTAAGATTTATGGGGACTTAAAGTGGTCTCTAGAAAAAGTCACATATTAACTACCTGATAGTAAAAATGAAAATTTTTCTTAGGAGCATGTTCAGGCCAGTACAGCTCAATTTAAATGAATTTATATTGGCATTCCTTTATTTGAGAAGAAGAGAAACACACAACTGGTGAAGTAATGGAGATGAACTCTTTGGAAACTTTCTGTGATCTGGGGCACACAGGAACAAGGATGGCATGCTGCACCTAAAGATAGTCACATGCTTTTATGGCCAAATGGTGCCTTCAGCAGACTCTTATGCCAATGGATAGTTTGGCAATGACATGCCAAATAAATGCAAACTAAGTTTAAATTCATTATGGATAGAAATGAATAGGACAGTCTTTGTGCGTTTGTCTGTAGGATGGAAATTCTGATTTCACCTTCTCAGCACCTCGTCTTCATCACTTCTTCAAAGTTAATTTGAAGCTGCTGGGTAAAAGGAGGGGTGATCCATTCTTTACTCATTTATCTTGCTATAAATTTGTGCTTATGAAGAACTAGAGGATTACATCTAAATATGAGCCTGGCTCCCTGGCTGATGCACATCTTTCCTTTGTTTCTCTTTGTAAGCAGAGGTTAGCTTGCAGGGTGCTGTGAGAAGTTGTGAGATAATGCGCTTGTCTCCTTCAGTGCTCTTCCACCTACTTGTAGAAGGATTGAATTAATGAGTATCTGAAGAATTGCTTAACTGAATACTTAAAGCTGAATGTCAGAGTCCTTAAAGTATGACAATCATGTCAACTATTCCTGGTAACAGAGAGCCATGATCCTGGTGGGCAGGGGAGAAAAGCTTGGAAAAGTGTTGAGCTACAGGTAAAAGTCACCTCCTCAGACTGCAGACATAATCTGCTGCAAATGTGTGAAAAAGCAAACATAAATCATTCCTGTTGTTCTTGTCCCAGAGAAACGTGAGTGCTGTACAAAAGACAATGTTCATGCTTGTAAGAGAAAGCTTTGTAGTATGTACACTCTTATCTAACATACCCACAGTATTCTGCATGTAACACTAGACAGATTTCTATATAATTATTTGTGAGAAACCTGCATCTTTAGAGAACTGCTGTGATTTTACTGTGATGTGTCGCAGCAAATGCAAAAATAAAATATGATTTATGTCATGGTAACACTAATTTTGTTGTTGTTCACTTGCAACAGCTATTCATTATACAGCTCTATGGACATGTACAAACTGAAGCAAACCCATCTGCAAATTCACAGCAAATTTGAATCAAATTAGTTGAAGGATTTACATTTTACGAAAGTTTGAAAACTGCATCACTTTTTCAGTGTTTCCCTAACTTTCTATTGGCTCATTATAACTATGGAATGGCTTGTCCTAGAAATTTAAATTTATTTAATCTGTTGGTTTTGGCAAAGACTGATGTCTTGACTAGTTGCAGAGGCCTTGTTGGCAGAATTAATTAGCACTAATAGCATTAATAACATGGTTTCTTGCATACCTCAAGGGCATGACAGTGCCGACGAGTTCCACATGTTCCTAAAAAGGAATAAAGCAGTAGAGCAAATAAAAAGGGGGTATACAGCCTCATTCTTCCTTATCATTGACATACATGCTTGAAAGCCAAAATCATAAACTATGTTTTCTGGAGCATAGCTCATTGGGAAATTTATGCTGACAAAATGTCTTTAGTGCATTCAAAGTGGCTACAGTGTGTGGGAGATTTAGTTATGATGAATGGATGAACTGAGGATTAGTGTTACAGGAGCAGAGTCAAGGATGTGGAAACAACCTTAATTATGTCTCTTCTTGACTCATAGTATTTGAGTTCATGAGTAAGTGTGCAGATGAATGTTCATTTATAAGATTGCTACATTCTTCTAAATATTTTCCCTTGAACAGTATTTAAATTGATTGACAATTTTAGTAGGTTTTTTCTCTCCATTTATTCACACCCAGGTGAAACAGAAAATGAATTAGCTCTTAGGATGCAATTCAGTCCCACTCTGTAACCCAGGGCATGCCCACTTGCTTTTCTGTGCATCCATTTGTTCCTTTTCTAACTTGCTTTACGATTTGATTATGAGGATTTATTCGCCCACATCTAGACATCTCTTCAATACCTTAAATGCCAGGGTACTGTAGCAGAGCAGATCAATGCAGCATTTTAAATATATTTTGTGAAGTATTTCTGTGACAAGGCTTTGAGTTTATGCAATGCTATGAAGCCCTTAACAAGTGGAAAGTCTTGTTAGTGGTGCCAGGCAACTCAGGTAGTAAGTCTGAAGTGTGACATGAGCAATTAGATGCTGCACAAACAAGCAGGGTGTCTCTGGTTTGGAGAAGGATTATTAAGGGTCTGTCCAAAGTGCTAATAGAGTTGTATAGATTTGGAACATCTAAGAGCAGTCTTGAAAGGAAAAACTGGGAATTATTCTGATGATATTGCTGAAGACTGGAATGGGTGCTCAGTATGCAGGTAAAGTTTCCTCTCAATTAGAAAGCTCATAGTAGAGGATAACTGCTGCACAACGTGTGGTGTAAGGAAGCAATGAAATATTTATAAAGGTTAGTCAGAGATGGAAATACTGGAACTGTACTTACAGGACCATTAGACCCTAAAATAAGCAGTTTGATTGTGGTCATGCTCGGCTGATCCAGGGTTGACCCTATCTACATGTCTGGGTGAGCTCACTGAGATTTCTTCCTAAAGGCAAGAGGACCAGAAAGAGGCTCTGGAGTGGCCAGTTATGGTGTGTGGATCAGCTGTACCCTGACATGGTGTTATGAGTTAGTGGAAAGGTCAAAGAAAGGCCCTGGAAGATGCAGTGAGTGACAAGGATTGGAAGAACATGCCTAACATACACGTTTTTGCAGTACCATCCAGGTTTGGGTAAGTGTGAGAGAAAGAATAGTCTCCTGATGTTCTTCAATATGTGTTTTGTATTAAAGGAAGAATTACTGCTTTCCTGCAAGTGTCAGGCCAGCTCAGATGTTAACTAGCCTGTGGGCTGGAAGGGCTAATATTTAGGTTCCAAAAAGGGAGTTCCTAAGTTTAATGAGCTCCGGAGCTGCACTTGTGCAAAATCAGATCTGAAATAGAAATCCTTAAATTTCACATGAACAAATATCTTGATTTTTCTGATGCTAATTGATGCATTTCAGACAGAATCTTCTAAAGAATAACGCACAACATATAATCTGATCTGTCCTCAAGAAAGTTTTGCAAGTGTGGGCTTTGCGTCTTATTTTGAGCCCAAAAACCTAAAAATCCAAGTGTACAATAATTCACCTTGGCAACAAACTGTCTTTTGATTATGACATATGGTGCTAACATGATGAAGCATGGAAAAAAAAAACTTCACAGAAGGTCTCCAAAATATGATGTTGTAGTCTGTGGATCAGTAAGCTACCAGTTATGCACAGTGGGAGGAAATTAATAGTCTTCTTTATGAAAAGAACTCAAGTCTGTTTATACTATTTATTGGTGCTTTGTGGGGATGCATGTTTATTATCTGGCACTGATCCTAGCTCTTGCTCAACTCACTCTACTAATGGTACTTTTCCTACCTGCCAATGCAGTGAACTCAGTGCTAGAGTCAGTCAGTAAAACTGTTTCTACCTCATGCATCATTCTGAGAAGCAAAAGAGAGGGCTTCTAGCAAAGCGAAGTGCCATCAGCTAGGAGACTGATTTACAAAATATCTCCACAGTACAAAGCCTATGACTGTCTAACCATCTCTGCACGAGCATCACAGAATGAGTATTGCAGGAAAGCAATGAGGCAGAGAGTGACCTTCTTACACCAGCTAAGAGCTCAGCCCACAGGCTTTTTTTTTGTCATAACGCTGTCAGCCACACAGTTCACTGCGTTTCATCATGATTGATTAATCAGGTTCTAAGAAAAATTATATTAAGCCAGAAGTGGGAGTTTTTATTGTTGGTTTTGGTCTTGGGGGGGATTTTTTAGGATTATTATCTTAATCTTTGTCCACTGCAGGCTTTCATTGATGAAAACAGCATTCATACAGTGGTGAAAATATAAGCACATCATGAGAATATTTGAAAGTATCAAGTGAACAGCACATTTCTTCTGACAGCATCCTCAGAAGCTCTTAATCCATGCTGCCTGCTGTTCTGCATATCAGCTGTTACTGGCAGGAGAGACCAGCTCCTGCTCCAAAGCACTGCAAGTGCTGTCCCCAGCCGTGGCTGCCACTAGACAATGCCTGGGCAGCACTGGTGGGGTGTCAGGTGGGTCTATATCCTTCCTGTTCAAAAATCATCCCTGGTGAGGGATGTGCCAAGCCTCTGGAAGGAGCAGAGTTCCCTGGCATTATCTCTGGCTTGCTTTTGTTTAGGATTTTCCCTCTTTGTGCAAGCAGCTTTGAATGGAATGACTTTTGATGCATTGGATGGGCCTATAGATCCCATGGTTTATGCAAGCATACCAGGCTCATGCCAGTAGTAGTCGGGGGGAGCTGGTGGGGAAAGAGTCAACAGTGTTCTCTCCTATCCTTGAAATACTCTCTGCTTTTTCGCAGTTTTATAAAGATGTGTTTTGCAAAGGTTAATTATCATCTCAAGTCACAGATCTGTCACTAAGGTGGGATCTTCCACTTGTGAAGAAAAGGGATAAGACTGCTGGGAATAGAATAAAAAGGCACAGAAAAAAATCAGATATCTGAATGCAGTCAGACCTCTTACAGCTGGGGAATTATCTTGAAAGTCTTTTATTTCAACAGCTTGACAAATCCAGAGAAGACAAAGAAGTTGTTCTTTTTCTCTAAACAGTTCTATCTGTTTTCCTTAGTTGTTCTTTTTTTCTCATGTGGTTCCTCTCCTTGTCCCCCACCGGCATATATAGTTTACCAGGAAGTCAGCAAGTCAGGAAATGAGACATAGTATAGTTTCTGGAAATACCTCAGATTAGAAGTTGAGGATGAGGGTATAATGTCAGCAAGCTTTTGTGAAAATCTACAGTCTTCATGACTGATTTTGGTGGACTTTTTTAATTTTCCGAATTATTTCTAAGGACAAAAGCTAGTAACACTTTATTTTTAAAAAAACGGGGGTTAGCCTTTAAATTTTGCCTAAAGTAGGCTGACCCATCACCTGCTAGCTCTCTGTGTTTACCTGTCCGTTTCCACAAATCCATTACCAACAGCTGTGAAGGAACCACTTTTCCTGCTTGAGGATTCTGAAGGTTTCCCTGCTTCACTTTGGCCTCCAATGCTCTTGCTAAATTATTCACAATGGTCTGAAGCCTACTGGTTTTGTTGCACTTCACATCCAAGGGTTGCAAGAAAAATCCAGTACTACATTTCTAAATATTTTTGCTGCATTGCCAGTCTTTGGCATGCAGTTCATGAAAGACTTCTTAGCAGAACCTGTGTGCCTCTCCAGGTGCTGAGTGGAGGGTACAAGTGCTAGAAATCCCTTGGGGCAGTTCTGTTGTGAGATCCAGTGTGGTTCTCTTGCCCTTTTCTCAGATGGATGATGTTCCCTAGTACCAATGCACAGACCATGTCACTCACAGTGACATCCTCTTTGTAGGATCTCCTGCACCAACTCTTACACTTTGAGTTAAGTTAAATAGTAGCCATTCGTTACTATATGGTGCACTTCCAACAGCTCTAATCCATTTGGAGAAGAAATCCAGAAGAGAAAGTGCTTTCAGAGATGCTATTAATGGCTGTAGCATTTATTCTCCATCAGACCCTTAATTTAGTTTGACAAAACTGCTCTTGCTTTATTGATGACTCAGTCTGTGCTGGTTTTGCTGCTTCTTGTAGCAGCCGGTATATCAACCGGTTAAGCCTGTCCCCCAGGGCAGGAGAGAGACACAAACTACAAGTGCCAGGTCATGTGGGGGCAGGTTCTAAAGGCTTCCATCTATTCAAATGGGAGACAGACACCTTAGTACTTAAAAAGATATCTGGGCCTTATTTCTTAGTGTATGTATCATGTATAGCAAACACTCATTTTCCCTAGATCTTGAAAGAACAAGACACGATCTGTGGATAAAGAAATGCAAGTGATGTGTTTGGAACAAAAAAAAATTATGACTGGCAATGACCATCTAATTGAAGGAACCTCATTTGTTAAGCCACACAGGAGCTCGTTGCAACAAACTGTAAACTAATTGCTACCCTTGTGTAAAAATTAGGGGAATAATTAGGGCTTTGTTTTATTTTGGACACTTGTATTTTTGCGTACCAAATTTGAGAGGGACTACCATGATGAGGTCAAAAGATCAAGGGAGAAGCAGAAACTTGGATGGAGAAATCTGTACTCTAAATTATGTATATGCTGGTGTAAGAGGATCTTGCCAAAGCCATAGATAATATAAGCAGGAATCCACGGTTGTACCATTGGATTTTTTTTTTCTTTTTGTGCTGACTACTCTCTCTGTTGCTATTGAAATGTATTATGTCTTCAACAGAATGGTTGGGGATCCCTGCATAAGAGAAGGAAGTGTTGGTGGGTGAGCTTTGCAGATTGCACGTATGGTTAGTTTTTATGGTTCTTGACCTAGAACTGAAGTTCCACCTCAGGAAAGAAAAGAGTCACAGACCAAAACCACAGCAAACCAGACCAAACACATTCAAACCAGACCAGAAATAGGTACAGGGTGTCTCAACTCCCTCTAACTCATGACAGGTGGCTTGATGTGAGCATGCCTTGATGAAGACAGAAGTTGCCCCTGCTGCCATACTCACCTGAGTCTCATGTTTAAATACCTTCTAGGCAGTTGTTTTGCCAAGGGGGGGTTCTGTGCTTCATACTTGGATAAAATCTTGTAACTTTTCTTCAAGACTCATTTTTCTGCATGAATGGCATGTCTGGCCAAGACAGTTGTTTTACTGAGTAAATGGGAGGAAGAAGACAAGAAGCCTTGGAGATACCAGTTAGTCACCAGAAAAAAAGGTGATGCTGCTGCAGGCTGGATTTTTCATTCAGATTTTCTCCAGTCCCTTCAGAGCTGGAATCAGCTCAATTCAGCAGTGCTGCTGTCATTTTACTTGCTGCAGCTCAGTGCTGAGTTGCACCTCGCAAATTTGCACATTTTCCCCCTGGAAGGTCTGCAAATGCTGACCAAGGTGATGAAAGTTTATGTCAAGCCTGGGGCAGACCAATTAAAATTTGAAGCCTGTTTCAAATATGTGTTTCTGTTTTTCAATGGAGTTGCCTTGGTAGTGAGGAACTAAACTTCCCTTCCGAGTAGTTCTCATGGGCACTGTAGTGATTAAATTATATAGCCATATCTTTTGATCTGGAATCAAAGTGCTTCTCAGCCTCACAGTGTTCTGGATAAGAGAATAGATCGAGGGAGTGTTGCTTTGGTCATTACATAACCAACAGTTGGCAAGGATGGCATTTGTTTCTGGTGATTACACAGTAATTGCATTTAGCTGATTCCAAATAAAAAAAAAAATTAATAGTTCTTTGCAACACTAATGAAAAAGTTAATAGTTATACTGTGTAATTTGCTTGTGATGAGAGTGTACACTGAGGGTCAGTTAGAGCAGTTAGAGCTGCTGCTCACTTGGGTTTTGGCTCATAAAATTGAAATGATATAGCTATATTGAGTCTCATCTGGCTTTTAGGATTCATTGAGCTGGAATCTAGTTTCGGTTCCCTTAAAATAATTACTCAGAATTGCATAGTTTTGTGATGTTAGTCAGGATTTATGCTGATGTAGCTGAGATCATTTTCAAGCTCAAAGGTTTGCAATTACAGTGGGAAAGGATGTAGGAGTATTTGGGGTTGATTACTTACTGCATGGGTTGTGGTTGGCCTCTCTTTTTAGGCTGGCAGTGACAGATTGCTGTGTCAGACCAGCTCGAGACTAAGTCAGAGATCCTGGGCTTGCAGTGTTGGATTTCCCAAGGAAAAGGCTGGGTGGTAATGGCAAGATTACTCCCCACTATCTCAATATCCATTCCTATCAGGGAGGGGACACTGAGAGACACTTACTGAGGTACAAGCCACATTGAATACATGAGTCTTCTTTGACCCTGACTTTGTTCTAATTTTGCATATGATGGAACATTTTGAGGACACTTTTTGTTTGCTTTATAACGAGTGAGAGCCTTGACAGGAATTATATTCTCCTTGTGTATGCTTCTAAACAAAGATGTGGCAGAATGTCAGTATCCCAACAGGATACTATCTGAACACAACAGAAAAGCAGTGTCTGGAAGGGATTCTGAGGACAAAAAGAGACTGAACACAATTAAATTATAATAGGATGGCGATTAAAATCCCCCTGGGTTCTGAAATGAATGTATAATGTGGTCCTAACCAAAGGCAAGTGTCCATTTCCTAAGACAATAGTTAAGACAGCTGAGTGAAAATGGGCCATTCATGTCTCTGACTTGCGTTGCAGATGTGCATACCTGAGTACTAGTGAATCTTCTATCACCTTTCCATTTTGGAAAGAAAATAAAACCAAACCCAGAATACTAGCCTTATTATCAGTCCAGAGTTGCAGTGTTCTCTTTCTACTTGATGTAAATCTACTTTATCCATAAAGTAGAAGTAAATGGAGATGTCAATGTATTAAAAAAGAGAAATCTAACTCTCTGAAGACGAATTAAACTGTAAGATATTACAGGAATTTGTAAGTCTTTCAACACAGTAGAGCTGCATTTCCTCTCCAATACATTATTTTATATTAGCTTTATTGGGAGAAAAAATTAGTTAAAAATAAAGCATTCTACTTCACGCAGTAAAGCTAGTGAGAAAAGGTTTCATAGTGTTACAGCAATTTCTGATTCAAAATCCATAATGCTGTGAGACATCTGGGTAATTTTTTTCCTCTAAATAGGCTGACCCTTCTGCAGTTCTCTTGAATGAATTTCTGGCTTCATTAAAATCAAAAGCAAAATTCTTACTGACTTCGGTGGGCCAGGATTTTGTCTTGGCACACTTTGCTTAAGAACCTTTCATCTTTCAGACCATGGCTCTGTGGAGCACTTAAACATATGGTTACCTCTCACAATGTCTATTTGTTAGCAGAAAAATGCTCTTGGAAATATGTTCATCATCAAGATAGGTAATACTAGCACCACTCAGAGACATCAGCTGGGAGAAAATACATTTTGAGGGAAATGGTCCTATTTTATTTATTTTATCCCGTGAATATTTAGTCTGCTTGTAAGAACCCAATGGGTGCACTTTTTCTTTAGACTTGCCTAGTAACTTTTCATCCCTGGCTTCCATAGAAGCAGGAGTGCTTTGATGAATATTGCTGTGGAGATAATTAATTTCAGTATTTCATCAGCTTGTAATACAAGTAGAAGAAAGAAGGGAGGCTAAAGAATCAGAAAGTTAAATAGCCAGATTAAAAGAATGTGGCTCATAAAAAGATTATGCTGCTGCTGTAGTTCTTCCAAGGTAGAATTTAATTAGTAGCCTGTTCGCTACATGCTTTATTATGCTGTTCAGATTTATGAGACAAAAAA
>VZDJ01007755.1:35217391-35370773 GCA_008694505.1 Cyanoderma ruficeps
AAAAAAAAAAAAAAAAAAAAAAAAAGGAACATTTAGGTCAAAAGTTACTGTTCTGCTGAAGAAAGGGAATTGCAGATTGCTGAGGGCATCTCATTAGCATCAGTATCTGCCTCTCTGCATGAATGGCAATAAGTGGATGTCACAGCTGAAGAACAAATGAGAACATACTGCACCAAATATCATCTTCCCTGATGCAGCTTTTTACCTCTGCTGAAAGCCTGATGATTTGTGGAACTTCCTCTCTGACAAGCTTTGGACTGTTGCTTTGCAGTCCTTGCAGTGGAGTGTTTAGGAGAACTCAGCGTGACGCAGAACCAAGGGCAGTCACAGGCCTTGCTACAAGAGACTCAGTGTGAGACAGTGCTCAGCTCTGTAGGCAGCACGACTGATCATACAGCCAGGCACTGCAGGTCAGCAATGGTTGGTGGCAAGAACCTGGCTCAGGAATACAGGCAGAGCTGACCCCAAGGAGCTGCTCTGAAGAAAGCCACTTAATGCCACCAAAGGTCTACTGCTGGTTCCTAAATTTTTAATTTAAAAATATCTCTATGTAAGTATAGCCAAACAGGCAAATTGCGCATCTCTTGGAAGAAATGTGAATATTTTATTTAAATTAACAAAAATTGTAGTTCTGATTTGGAAACATAACTCCATGTATTCCTTCTGCACATACAGGCCTTTGCATTGAAATGTCTGTGGTAGAAGGAATGGCTGCTATAATTTGCATTCATCTCATTAGTTTGCATATAGAATGCCCTGAAGAGAAACTTTTTTGTGGGAGTCAGTCTGAGCAGATGGAAATAAGAGACCTAATAATAAAATGCATGCTTAAGAATGACATAAAATTTTACATGGAAGCAAAGAAAATTGAACATGGATCTCAGCTACTTTTAAGCCAGGAACAGTTGTACCAGTGTGAGGGGAAGAAATTTGACCCAGTGGATATTGCTAATTTGATTTTATGTACAAATACAGATATGCTGGGAGCACACAGTATTGATAATTAGGGCTTTAGGGTACTGGTTATACTGCAGAACTCCTCTGGGCTATGGAGTGCATACACGCTGAAACCAAAAGTTAAAACAATACAAGCAGTGAAGAATTTAGGCAATCTACTTTTTCCCCATTTTCGTGTGAGAACATGCCACTTAAATTCTAAGAAGGCACTCCCCTGATATTTCCATTAACTGAACTCAGTCTCCCAGGAGGAGGTGGATGGGAGGAGAAGGGTGTTCACTTTTCCTGTCTACAGTGAAGCATTTTCTCATACCTATGACTAAGGAGGGAATTTTGCAGCTGAGGCTGGTTTTCCTTTCTGTCTACTGTCCTTCTTAGTACAGTGGTAGGAGCAAACATTGCTTAACTTTGGTCACTTGGCCTGGGGAGGAAAGGGGGAAGGGAGGCTGTGCATGTTGGCCCAGTGTCTGGTGCAGGTGTGAAGGGTAGACTTGTGACTCCGCAAAATTTTTCCAAGGAGATTCAACATGGTTTCGAGTCTTTCTGTATTCACTCTGACTTTTAACTTCCTCTCAGATCAGTGATTGTGCAAGAGATTTGCTGGGTCTTGGTCTCCTGGTCATCCTTTTTCTTTGGTCCTGAGTTAATGCAGTCTGTGGCAAGATGCTGCTGGTTATTTCAGTGCCTCCTTGTCTGCTACACTTTTCCTGGACTCTTCCTAGGCTGTTCCTAGGCCTTTCTTACTGCCTGTACTCCCTGTACCTGCATGAAGATCCCTGGAGATGGGACAAGCATGGAGCCTCTAAATATTCAGAAGCTTTTGAGAGGCTCTTTGCACTTGTTCAAGGCATTTTTTTGTCTTCCCTCATGCCAAAAGTAATGCGCTTCAACTGTCTCAAACCAGTGTATTGCTCAAAAAGCCTTGGTTTATTCTATCCAAGTGGTAAAGTTACACCACTAAACTTCACATCAGACACAAACTGTTTGAACACAAACCTGAAGGATGTATGTTTCTAAGAAGACAAACCCTGTTCTAAAAATGTGTTAAACATCACCATATACAGGCCTCAGGCCATATTTAGATCTTGAGCTTTTGAAGCTGAACTGGGGCAGGGTGCCCAGCATGGAGAAGTGTCTGCCCTTTAGCATAAGCAGATTAGCTGATACACAGCCTGATATAAAAGAAGGGAATACAGTCTATTCTTAGTCGTGGCATCCCCCTTAAGAGAAAGAAAGCCAAACAAAATCTGCTTACGTGTGGCTCACAGCACAGCTCACGTCTTAATAGACAAATTGTCTCATGGATACCTCACAACCCATTCAAGATTATTTATATCCTCTCCCACGTGAGATTACAACATTTCCCCTGATGGCAATTGGAGCAAAGGCCTACCTGGAGCAGCAGTATGAAAGTCTCTGATCCTTCATTTCACAGGCAGTAGCCAGAGACAGGGAGCAGAGCCAGCTAGCTGGTCCAGGGGATCTGTCTCCCCTTGGTCTACAACACCTGCATTGAGAGGTTCTGTTTTTCACAGTGGTCTTCTGAACTGTGCACACAAGCATGAGGGAGGCAAACCTGTCTGCTGCTGGATCTCGAGCACAGGGAAATTTGAAGACTTTTAAGAAATTGTACCTCTAATGAATTTAAATAATATAAATACTGCATTAACCTGTTGGCTACTTAGTTATTTATGAACTCAAAGGAGTTTAATTCCTGAAGCAGGAAAAACTCAAACCTCAGGAGCTTTCTGCTCCCGAGCCCTCTGACTTGAGGTCATTGAATAATTGGACTATCAATATTTCCTTTGGCTGCAGAACCTACACCCAAAGATCTGGAAGTCTTCTCAGGAAGGATTTGTAGATACTGCATATGTGACTGGGTATTAAGCACACCTTTAAATCCAGCTGGTGTCAGGCAAGTTTATATATATGAACTGTAGTTTAATGTCAGCTACAAACTTTGTCTGAACAAATAAGAACAATAGTTTCTGACAGTACTTTATGTAACAGTTAAACTGTAAAAGTACCCTTTAGGCCATTAAAGCTTTGTTTTGAACTTCCTCAGACAGTTCAGAACTCGGAATTTTACATTTTCTGCTCCAGCCATGGTTAGTCTTGAATAAAAAAATCTTCTACGAGTCTGTAACTCAGAGTCAGAAATGGTGAAGTAGGCAAAGTAAAATTATTTGAAAATCTACCAAGACCCCTGTCAGGGCATAAAACTGAATCTCAGATTCAAGAATCTTGTTTAACCATAAGACCAGTTCTCCCATATGTTTTAAATAATTCTGAAAGCTGCTTTTTAAAAACTAACTTCAGAGTATTCTGCTTACTCTCTGGAATTCTTTATATGAAATTTGTTTCAAAAATATTGCTGTTTACAGACAGAACCATATGGAAAGAGTTTCACACTTTTTTTTCTGTATCTTAGCTGGGATTGATTAGCGTGACTTGTGTTTTCAAAAAAAAAAAAATCCAACAAATACCAGGCAAACCCCCAGGTCCTTTACAGTAGTAGCTGCTTCCAAATGAATGGATCTGATTTCTTTCGTAATATTTGCAGGGTAAGAAATGACTGTTCAGTTTGTCTTTCCTTCTGTTGGAGTTTATTAAGTTTGGTCATTCCAAAAGCAGTATTTCTTGTTCCTTGAGTTACAAATCCTCACTGAATTTTCTAGTAGGGGCAATAGAATTTTATTCTGCATTCCACACTCTGCTTTTATCAGCTTCAGTTTGGAGCTGTGACTTCTGTTTGGCAAGGTTTTGCCCTTTTTTTAACCTTCAAGGAGGCACAAGGAGCAGGAGAATGACCATCTAAGCCCTCAGCTTATGTCTCCCAGCATTGTAACACATGACTTTGTTATTCTTCCACAGCCTATACACAGCTGGTGCCAGAGCCTGACCTCAGGTTGACTTTCAAGTTTATAATATTTATATCTAAGGAAGCTGAATCAAATCTCAATATAAAAGTAGACAGGCTCCCATAACCTAGAATGACTTCTAAATATGCTGACTCAGCAGGCACCCCATTAAGAACAACGACAGAATGGATTTTTCTTGTTCTTAATTCTGCTTTACAAAACCTTTTCAGAGGTTGTTTTTCTTAAATTCTGTCTTTACAGTCAAGCACTGTACTGTACTGTACTGTACTGACTTTAAAAAAAGGCCCAACCCCCAAACTCAGCCAAAAGAAAGATAAAGGTATCCTTTTTTTTCCTCTCCTAAAAATATATATATTTGTATACAAAGCTTTGGAATATAACAAAGCAAACATTTTAAGCAGCAAGCCATGCCACTTGTAAAGCAGAGCAGGCCTAGTAATGAAGCTGTTCTTAAAAAAATGTTTTTTAAAAGTTTAAAAATACGTAAACCAACTCAAACACAAAATCACTTTACTGTTGTTCTGTGCCCTTTTGCCCCTACCCTGCTAGTCTGAGAAGTGCCTTTGTTGTGTTGTGGGAATTTGATGGGCTGGTACCTGTGCAATACTATGATTTTCTCCAGCATTCCTCTTTGCTCTAGTGCAGTGACTACACAGTCTGGTTCAGAATTCTAGAGCAGGTGCCCAGCACTGACTTGTCCACAGGCACCAGTCAAGAGATTATTAAGTAGTTCACTGTTTGGGGTCATCTGTTTTCAGTGCATTGCTTTTGTGAAGCAAAGATGTAGGAGGTGAGGCTAAGCAGACTGGCAGAGAGAATGGAGATCTTAACACAGCACCTGGGATATGGAAGAGGAAGGTGATTAATTTCCTGAACTACTGAACAAAGTGTGTCAGTGCTTTGTGCCCAGCAAGGCCTGTGTCCCTTGAGACAGTTCACAATATTCAATCTACGACCTAGGCTGAGCTCATCCTAAGAAGCATTTGGAAAATGAAAGTGTTCTAACCGAATGATCTGTTGGAAGCCACGGGGTTACCAGTCTGTCTCTTATGAGGCCAGCACAGACTCAGAAACATGGTAATGGCAGCCTTAGTTTGGAAAAGTTAGCTATTTATTTTTTGCCACATTCCTGAGATGTCCTCTAAGGAAGAATATTTTTTGTCAACAGGTATCAGAACTTCACTCTGGTCAGAGGATCAGTTAGGAATGGGGAAGTCTGAGCTTAATGTAGCACTCAGCCTATCTATTTCTATTAGCTGAGCAGTTCTTAGCTCTCATTATTACACTGAGCATCTAGCCTCTTGATGTCGTTCTTCAATTTAGATGATGCAGGAAATGTCTGAGATGTAGCTACTGAACTCATAAGAAAACAATTTTTAAAATTGAAATTATTTAAGTCAAACAGAGTTAGTGATATGAAGAATGTGATACATAGTGATATGAGAAATGAAAGGTAGTATGGTGCCAAAACCATATTGGTGACTGAGGATTTCAACCCCTGTTTAAAAATTATGGTGCTTACCAGGACTTACATTATACAGTGTGTGTGCATAGAGTAATATATACTTAGAAGCAAGATATAAGTACTTCTGTAAAGTAGAATGAAAATGTGCCATTTGAAACTGCTTCTCTTGTCATCCCTGGGTTGATGTATGCCTCTGTAATAGAAAGTGCATACAAAAAGGTTCAGCATACAGCTTACTCTGTAGTCCAAGCTTTGCAGCTGACAACAGACTATATTTTTCAGAAAACTAGAGGAAAAGTTGGGACTTAGGTACAGGAACATCAGGAAATAAATATCTAACTCATGAGTACAACTTAGAACACTTCAGCCAGAAGCAGAGGAGAGCAGTTCAGAAGGAAATTCAAAATGAATGAGCTGCCAAAATGGAGAGGGAGGCTAAGGAGGGAAGCAATTTAAATGGATCAGGAGGATTATGCCAGAGTGAGGAAGGTATCTTTTAGACAGCAAAACGGTTTTTTTCCCCTCCATTAGTCTTCTGCATTACAGTATCTCTTGTCATCTAGTGAGGGAAGGAGGAGGACATGGTAATGAAAATAGCTATTTTAGATTTCTTTTTTTCTCTTTAGGTGTTTGATTCTTGCAGCATTGCCTGGCTCATGGAAATTGGTACTGACAGCCAACAATGAGAGAACAGGAGTTAATCTCTTGACTGACCTCTTAACTCAGGCATTGCCAATATAGAAATTAATTAGAGGTCTTTCAAGTAATTGAGATCCATTACTATTACTTAACAGACCACAGTGCACAGAAATCTTTCATTCTTTCTTGAACTAATAAGGTGTGTGTTCTTATAAATCTTTTAAATGGCACCATAACTGCATGCTGCATGTGCCAAATGGTGCTGGCTGAGGTGCCAGAGCTGTGCTCCCCGGGAGGCAATGGGAGCCTTCAGGGACCCAGTGGAGACAATGGGAGGTGCCCATGCAGCTGGCATGGCTCTGGGCAGCCTTTTCAGTGGCCTGGCTTTCATTAAAGCCTGTGTAGCCATGAAAATGGGCATAAAAAGGTGTGGGATGTGCCCCTGCCTTTGGCTGTGTTAGGTAACCAGTGTGGCTGCCCCCACGCAAATGCCCCTCAGTTTCACATGCTGGAAAACAAGCACTGCAAGCTGCTTCTTGTACGTGTGCTTCCCGCCTTGGAGACTTTAGGAACAGTATAAATTACAACATTTAGTAGTTAGACAGCACTTTTTACCTTCCAAGCTTCATATGAACATTAAGTAGTAAACATGTTGCCATAAATATGACAAATGGAGATGGAAATAGTATAGCTTGGGTGAAATTGATAAGTGACTCAGCTAGAAACTTTCGTGATCAGAGAGATGATCCCAGCTCAAGCTGCACTGACTGAGATATGCAAAATGGGATCCATAAAAAATAGCAGACTGCTCCTCTGCAGCTGGATGGTTTCTAATTCAGTGTCAGGCTTTGCTCCCAAGTATGCTACTGGTAGCTGGGGAGGACAGCTCTGCCTTCTTGCTCATTCAGTGCTAGCAGATAACTCATGCTCCTTGTTATGTCAGTGTGGGGCTTCCACCACTATGAACTGTGCCCCAGTAGGAAATCTCTGATTCTTTACCAGATTTGTGCAGGAGTAAGCTGTGGGAGACAAGAGCTGTATTTGCACTCAGTAGAACTGTAGAGTGGTGCCCACAGACCTGAGCTGTGATCTGGAAGCAGTGTCACTGTGGCACCTGTAGAGCTTCAAAGGAGCGGGGAAGCTGACTGGGGAAGCTCTGTGAATAATCAAATGGTCAGCTCAGGCTGAGGCTGAACTTCTGCCAGGAGCTACCCTAGGGGGTTTCAAGCTGGCTTTGACGTGTTTGCTTTGTGTTGCATTCTCTTCTCAGGGAAGTGATTCACAGCAGACCCGGAGAACCTGATGAAGGCTGTAAACGCACAGTTTCCACATGCTTCAAGTGAACTTGGTGAATATTTGGAAGCATATTCCACTGTAAACATTTTGGGGTTTTAAGAAGTAGACAGACCACTGGAAATCTTCTGAACTAGCAAGAGCTGAAATTTGAGAAATCACCCAGGAAAAGGAATGTGTATGGCTACTCTGTTCTTTTCCTTCCCTTGATGGTCACTCATGGCCATAAGTGTCAGAGTTAGGATGCTGATTTACACAAAACTCTTGGTCTGAACTCTCATGGCCATTCTTTTGTTTTGGTGTCAAGGTATGCCCGTAGCAGTGAAATTACCTGTGAGAGCCTGGCCAGTCCTCAGGTGACTGAGACATTGGGGGCTTCTCAGCCATTCTCATCTGCCAGAGATGAGGAATGACAATTCTCTGTCTCTCCAAATCTAGCAACTTTTATTCCCCAAGAAGTCCCCTCCAAAAAAGCATTAGAGATGCTGCTTACAAAGAATTTGTAATGCCGTTCCTATTGCTGGCTATTCTTTATACGTCTGCACCATTGCTTACATGCCTCTTGAACAATTAAACTGTAATCCATAACAGTGGGATTCAGAAAGACATTGAGCTTTTTAGAAGATGCACTGGTGCACCTGAGGGACCAGAACTGGGATGAGTGTAAATTTTAGTTCCAGCTTTCAAGAATTTGACTAAAATACTGATTGCCTCCTTAAGATTTTAGAGGGATGGGTATCCAGTAGCTGGTTTTTCTGGAATGATTTAGTGGCTGTTAACAGGTGGTATACAGCCGTATTTGGGGGTTTGATTGGATTTTTGTTCTACAAATAACATTCATGTGTTTCTCCAGGTCATTCATAAAATGCATTAAAAGCCATGCATCCAAGAGTGAAGCTGTGCAGGATCCCCTCTGACACAGCTCTGGCTCATGGTTGTGTTTCCAGCTGGCTCTTGAGAACTTTGCGTAGTTGGGCTTTAACCAAAGTAGTGTCTTAATGTTTCTGCTTTGTGCTTCAGTGTACTTAATTCAGCTGAGGAAAGACCATTAGGGTTGGATTGATCAGATTTTAGGGTTTGTCACTGAGATCCTGGAGCTCAGGAAGTTTGCCTGGTGAAGATAGACATTTTTGGATCAAAGCCATATTTTGCCACTTGCAAAGTAGATTTATGTTTGTCTCCTATGTCTTAATAACAAGTCCTTAATAATCAGGAAATAAGCACTTCAGGACTTCCTTCCTACAGTCTCTATTGATGGAGTTGGTCTGTACTATTTTGTTTTGTATGGACTTTCTGAATAGTCACGGAGACAGAAAATAACTGAGCAGAGATTATTTTATAGGCTGGGGTTAAGATATTCCCCTGGGAAAGAAAGGATGTGAGTTGAAGCTCTTCACAGCAAAGGGGAGCTATTCCCAAACTAGCTGGTATTTTAAAAAAGAGTTAAGGACAACTAATACATTTATATCACCAGAAAAATCTTTTCAAGATTGAAAGCATTTAGCAGTGTCAACCAAAATATATGACTTCAAAATGGCAAGATTTTTTTCCCTCAGCAAATTTTCTAGGTTTGTTTCTTTTTTACAGAGTTCTAATGTGGAAACTGATGTAAGTGCTGAGTGAGTGGGAAATTCTTGTTACTATCCATTAGCATTTGATTTGTACATTTCTAAATAAGTCTTGTACTCTTACAAATGATTCAGAGTAATTAGTACACAGGGAGTTTGAAAAGCAGATGTTATTTACAAAAAGCAATAGACAGGAACTTATGGAGAATAGTTTGGAACCAAAGAATAGAGACAGAGAGACCAGCAAACAATCTGGTGAGTTTTTTTTCTTCTTCTACTAAATTTAGAAGGCAAAGCTGCATTTTTTCCAGTGCTGTCAAAAGTGAAGTGCCTTATAAAATGGAAGAGATTTAAAGTAACTCACAAATAAATAGCTGCTGTAGCTAGAGGGAAGGAATTGCTTAGAAAAGGAAGAAAAAGAAATCCTGCAGTCTGAAAGAGACTTAGCTGAGTCTAAATAAGAACTTTAAGGTCACTGAGACTTTTTCCTGAAATCGAACATCCAAACCTGTGGAAACCGGAAAAGGGAAATATGCTTCAAATCCACAAGGTAGTGAAGGTGGCATTTTAATTGAGTCTTGGTCACCACGAGTAGCAAATCAAAATCAGTGAATCAGATTTTTGCCATAAACAGAAGAATTGAATGATAATTCTCAATCTTTCTGATTACAAATTAATATATTGTTGAAAGATCTTTGCAGAAAAACATGTAGATTGGATTTTGGAGTTGTCCTTTCTTTATCTGTCACAAGCATTTAAGCAATTATTCTTTATTTAGGTATTTTAAATTTAAAATATTTAAATTACAGCTTTTATTTCCCACGTCTTCTCAAGGTCTCAAAATTAGGAAGATGCAGGGGTAGCAGAGTAGCCATTATCATGGATGTGTCTGCCATAACAAAGCTGCAACAGAACCAAAAATTTGTGAGTCTTTCTGAGCAAGGAACTGGGCAGATGCCTGACGAGACAGAGCTTGACTAGCTTAGAATTCACCAGGTAGGCAAAAAAAACCATAGCTCTTGCAGTGGACCAAAACAAATTATCCCAAAATTATGGATTTCTTTATACTATGAAAAAACATTGCTCAAGTTTTACAGAGGCATGAAAATCTCCTTCAATCATCAAATTACGTTTCCTTCTGTCTTTCTCTCCACATAAGTCAAAGTTTAAACTTGTCAGGGTGGGAGCCAGCCTGCATTCTCCCCTCTTGATTGAAATGGAAGCATGAGTGCACCTTCACCTTGAGATTCAGACAAGTCTCGACTAATTGAAGCTACAGACATGTATATTTATAGCAAAGGTCAGAAGCTGAATTGTTAATACTCACCCATAATTAAAGAACCTGAGTTAAATTTGGTAAGGAAATATCATCTCCTGCCTTGCTGCAGCAGCTAAGCTTTGTTGAAAAGCCTAATGCATTTCACTGAAAATTGTAGCTTGAAGCTTTGATTCATGTCCCAAGCTCAGCTTGCAATTAGCAGTCGTCAGATAATGTACTGCAAATGTTTCTAATAAAGTCACAGAGCTTGTTTTGTGTTGGAGGCATTGGGTTGATAGAAGGCTGTTTTCCTCACTGCTGGTGCTTTTACCAGCTGCGTATGCCGAAAACATGTTGCTAATGTGACAAAATTGTTTACTTGCTCATTAAGGCTCCGCACGCTAATGACTGGGAGAACCAGTGGCGTTACAGCCGAGTCAGTAACAACAGGCTTGGGATGTGAGAGCAGTAAGTTTACAGTACATTGGGCTAGAGACAGGCCACCACGCAGATCTTGAGACATGCTGGCCCATGAAAGAATTCCTTCATGGATTTCTGTAGTAAGTGGGTAGTTAGGATACAACCAGCATGACCAAGCACTACTGGTACAGGCTTGTAGGTCTATACAAAGCTACTGGAAGGAGAAATGTCTTGTAGTTTTGTGGTTCCATTACAGGGGAGTCGAAGTACAAACAAAGCTGACTGAGAGCAAGCCCAAGTGGAAGACCCAAGATGATTTTCTAGGACCTCAGATCTTTCCCTTTGTAAGAAGGGAAGCTTGTTTAGGCACTGATAGCTAACATGGCGGAGATTGCAACTTCTTTTGTCTCCTTAAGAGAACCTGTGGATCTGTCCCAAAACTCTGGCTCTTTGTGGCAGGAGAGTTTGCCCTCAGATTGCAGAAGCAGCATTGTGAAATTTGGTTTGATATCAAGGTTGTACCCTTGAGATCTCACCTCCTATCTTCAGTTATTTCACTGTCTAGTAAGGTACTAGCTCTCCTTGCAAACCTTCCTTCTGTGAAATCCAGGTCATGGTCATTATCCTAATAAATACTGAAGGGAGAAATGCTCCAGTGAGCAAATTATCACAAAGAGACAGAATTTGATTTGGCAAGTCTCCCTTGAAATTTTTGGATTCCTTAAACTGGCCCTGCAAGAATATTTGAAGTAAATAGTGTCCAATGGGAAAAATTAGTTATTTCTGATTTATCATTCTGCAATAATTCCAGTCAACTTCTGTGGCAGAAAAATACTGAAAATGATTAACATTTCACATTCTACCAAACAAAACCATAAATTCCTCTGTCTGGAAGGAATAGTACCATTAACTGGTGGGGAAATGGTTCTGTTGCATTTATAGAATTTTAGGTGACCTGAAAACCATGCACAATTTTCTAGGGTATCAATACAAAGCTACCAGAAAAGGACCATTTGGATCAATGGGACAAAGCCAACTATATGACTATATAACAAGGCCAAGTGCCAGGTCCTACACTTGGGTCACAACAAGCCCATGCAATGCTACAGGCTAGGGGCAAGAGAGGCTGGGAATCTGCTCAGCAGAAAAGGACATGTGGGTGCTGGTAAACAGCAGCTGAAGATGAGCCAGCATGTGCCCAGGTGGCCAAGAAGGCCAGTGGCATCCTGGCTGGTGTCAAATGCAGTGTGGCCAAAAGGAATAGGAAAGTGATCATCCCCCAGTCCTTGGCACTGGTGAGGCCACACCTCAAACACTGTATTCACTCTGAGCCCCTCACTTTAAAAAGGTCACTGAGGTTCTGGACTGTGTCTAGAGAAGGACAGTGGAGCTGGTGAAGGGTTAACAGTGTAGGTCATATGAGTTGTGGCTGAGAGATCTGAAGTTGTCTAGCCTGAAGTAAAGGAGGCAGGTTGGACATCAGGATGAATTTCTTCACTGAAAGGCACTTAAGGATTGGAACTGACTTCCCAGGGAGGTGGTGATGTCACTATCCCTGGAAGTGTTCAAGAAACCACTGGACATCGCACTCAGTGCCATGGTCTAGTTCACAAGGTGGTGATTGGTCAAAGACTTAACTTGATTTTGGAGGTCTTTTCCAACCTAAATGATTCTGTGATTTCCTGGGCCCTTGAAAACAAAAGAACCTTTTGCAGTCACTGACATTTGGTCATAGTGATTCACCATTCTGTTTTGATAGTATTTCATACCAGTTTTACACTTTTGCAAGCTCTCACCTTAAGGAAGCCTTTTTTTCCAGTGATTTGCCTTACTGATTTTTCCTCAGACCCCACCAGGAAAGAAAGTGGGAAGTTTTCACTTGTCCCTCTGGCACTAGGAGACAGTTACTAAAACACTGTCGGTCCTGTATGAATGCCTGCTCAGGCCACAGAGACATCAGCTAACCCAGAACTTGGCCTGTGGCAGGTTGTAGCACAGGTTGTAATGCTACAGACAGCACAGCCCAGATATGTGGTCCCTAATGACCCCCAGCTATGCTCTCATAACAGGGGAATGTCAGAAATAGCAATAATCCCTCTTTCTGTGATCTCCATGAAGCTTGACCTTCTATAGATTTGTGTCCTGGGTAGTATGTAACCCTCTGCCCTCCAGAATCACTTCTGCTCCCTCTTGGAGCTTCACAGCCATCTCTTATTTCTAAGATTTGTAACTTTCCAGAGTCCTGAATGTCACTTTCCTCAATATCTGATTTTATCATCTCTACCCATTAATCTCTCTTTTTCTCCAGATGTTCTGTGCAGGTAGCTGTGCAGACAATAGTTTTTGCCCATCTTCCCTACATGTTTTACTGTATGTATATGTGTACACTGATTAATTCTGTAAAGTGCTGGATTTTATCTGTCTTATTGGGGACACAAATTCATCTGGATTTCACAGAACTTGCAGAATTTTCACATTTTCAGGAGCTCACCTGTCTTCCCAATCTGATTGAGAATGACCAGTGGTATAAAAACTGTATCAGAAGAAGGGTCTTACAAACGATTGAAGAAACCTTTTTTTTCCCTCAAGAAAGTAAGCTAAAAATCAGATGCACAAAAGGCTTTGAGATGGCTTGTGAATAACAAAAATGCACACAGCATTCTGAGATAGACGTTGAAAAAGCGTAAAGACCATCTGACAGACTTCACTAACTATCTAAAATAAACATACAAAATAAATATGAAAAAAATTAGAAAACATTCTCCTGTTCCATTTGCCTGTCAGTTTTGTGAGCAGGGAGTGCTAGTAAGGCCCTGCAGCCCTGACTGCACCTGTGTGATTCAAATAGTCTCAGTTACAACCTGGATCTTAAAAATACAGGGTTATGTGCATCTGTAGATTGATGGACCTGAGAGTAGGGAACAGTGGAATGTTGGCATTGGGGATTCTTTTTCCACTCCCATGAGCTTATGTTTTGAGTTCAAGCTTGAGAACGAAGAGGAAAGGAGCAAAGACAGAGAAGTCAATCCTTTCAAGGCAGTCAAGTCTCAGCTACAATCACAGAATGAATTAATAATGTGTGCTCCTGAGAGAATTTCCCACTCCTGGGAATGGATGTAGGAATAACAAAAGCTAGGAAAATTTCTTGAGACATAAGTATTGCCTGCCAGTAAGCCTCCAGAGGTGCTGAGGCCCATTGATTTTGATGTCCATCACAACAAAAAGGAAGAAGCATAAAACTCACAGAAAAAAAAAATTAATAAGACTTTATTATGCACTGGATGTGAAAGTTTGGCATACCAAATAAGTAGTACATACTGGACAAGGCAAAAAATGGAGCCACACTTCCAAGAAGTCCCAGGTTTTGATGTGGTCTTTAAGCTTTTTCATATCAAAGGGAAAAATTACACTTTTTTTTAAAAGCTTTGAAAGTTTCAGTTTTTATAACACCAAATTGAGATAAATCTGGAAATTTATATAACTTTAAAAGACCACTTGCTAAAATATTCCTGTCATTCACAGTAATATGGAGTGAGTCAACTTGTTCCATACAGTGACCTTAACTTTTCCCATATCCCACCAGATTTTGCACAACCCCAGGAGTGTAGATACAGTCCTGTATATCATTGGCATTCTGCCCCAGAATTCTGGTTGCTGGGAAAGTACTATTTGCTGAATACTGTGTCTGTTAATTCTTTGTGTAAGAGCTAGAGGCACACACTGTCTAGCCTCTTGCAAAGAACCAATGAAGTATGGTTTTATTTGTATTTGCAGAGACAACAAAATCAAAGATAGCAACTTGGTGGCTCCAACTGAGATAGTAATTAAGATAAAACTATGATGTTACTAGCGTGTAATAAAAAGCCTGAAGGAATTAGCATATCTTCCAGGAAACTGAATTGGAAAAGAGATATCCTTTAAGAGTAAACATGAAAACATTGTATTTTTACCAAGTATGATGGAGAAGTGATACATCTCTCCTGTGTTTGGGTAGATAAGTGGGGTGAGTGAGTTAAGAGGAGCTGAGAAGAGTGTTTGCAGGGCAACTGGGAAATTAATGAATTCATTTAACCCATTTCCTAACAAACTTTTGAAAAAAATTGAGTATTTCTGTTGTTGTCCAAAATTTTTAATGCATCTCTTCATTCATTCACAGTAAGCCATTCTGTTTTATGGATAGGAGCTAACTACAGGAAGAAATAGTTGTCCGAATTGTCCTTGGAGCCACTGACTGTATCTTTCTGTCTATTCCCTAAGAAGATGTCCTGGATTTAAAGACTATGTATTAGCACCAGTAATTGAAAAAAACAGCTTATGTTCTGACACTCCTTTCCTTCAACTTGTCCAGAAGGCTGACAGCCCATCTCATTCCCATCACTGTTATCCCACCAGCTTCTCTGGGAGTTCAGCACTGCATTTGGCCTGTTCTGCTAGTCTTTCTGGGCCCCTCATTTCTGAGCTGCAACATCTCCATCCACAAGAATTCAGGTAGGGACTGAAGTAATTTGACACTGCTGAAGTTTCAAGTTGTCAGTTTTAGCCATTTGTTTTCATGTGTGTTTTGCTGGAGGCCAGGTTGACTTTTGGGTTTGCAATATGGTCTTTGTAGAGTTTATTTTAACCTTTCAGTGGAATAAAAGAACAGGAGGGAGCAGAGCTGCTGCGGAACAGGCATTTTGTGGCTAAGAAGCAATTTCCTTGTTATCTGAAAAAGTCTGCTTGGAATGGCTATGGGAGAGTTTACAGACAAAGTGATTGTGCCCATTTTCTATGTGATAATTGCTGATGAGGAGGTCTTGGGGTCAGGGATTTCCTTTCCTCCTGTCTACATGGTTGTTTCACAGGTGGTCTGCGAGAACTCCACAGAAAGATGCCCCAACAGCATGTTAAGCTTTTAGGTGTGCTTAGCTTCATGATACTGGAAATGCTTTGGAGAGAACAGCCAGAGGGGTCTTGCTGCAGGCTCTCGAGGCAGGAAGAGCAGTGTCTGGTTTGAGACCAGAAAGACACAAGACACCATCAGTGGGTTGATTCCTTTCCTTATCCCACTTCCCACCTCCCTCTTTTAGTTTGATACCAGTTTGACCCAGAGGAGATTTCTGTGACTGTAAAAAGCTGCCAAAAATGTTTTACTTGGAAAGATTAATATATTCTGAGACTCTGAAATAAAAACAGTACCTCATCAACAGTACCCAAGGACATGGCATCCTTTGGTGAGTTGACCCTGGCTGGATTCCAGGGGCCCACCAAAGCTGCTCTATCACTCCCCCTCAAACTGGACAGAGAAGAGAAAATATAGTGAAAGGTTCACGATTTAAGGGCAGGGAGATATCATTCATCGAATACCATCGCAAGCAAAACAGACTGGACTTAGGGATATCAATTGAATTTATTACTACCAAAACCAAAGCAGGATAATGAGAAATAAAATAAATCTTAAAATCACCTTATCCCCATCCCTCCCTCCTTCCTGAACTCTATTTCCTCCCCCTCAGCAGTGCAAGAAGACAGGGAGTGGGGGCTACAACCAGTTTGGTACAGGCTGTTTTTGCTGCTGCTTCCTTCTCAGGCAGAAGAGCCCATCCCTGCTCCAGCAAGGGACTCCTCCCATGCAAGACAGTTCTCCATGAACTTCATCACTATGAGTCCTTCTGGCAGGCCACAGCCCTTCACAGACTGCTGCAGCATGGGTCACTCTTCCATGGAGTACAGTCCTTTAAGGACAGGCTGCTTCCCCACAGTGTCACAAGTCCTACCAGGAAACCTGCACTCCCTGTGGGTCTCCTGGTCCTTTACAGGAGCTTGCCCCACCATGGGCCTCCCACAGGGCCACAACCTCCTCTCAGGCACTCTCTTGCTGTAGCTCAGGTCTCCTCCATGGGTTGTGGGTGGATCTCTGCATCCCTCCATGGGTTGCAGGGGCAGCTGCTTCGCCACAGTCTCCACCATGGACTGCAGGGGAGTTTCCACTCTGGCATTGAAGCACCTCCTCCCCCTCCTTCTCTACTGACTTTGGTGTCTGCAGAGTTGTCTATCACATGTGCTCACCCTGCTCTTTTGTGGCTGCAATTACAACTCTGCAATAACTTTTTCCCTCTTCTTAAATCTGTTATCACAGAGGTGTTACCACCATCTCTGATTGGCCCAGGCACAGCCAGTGGTGGGTCCATCTTGGAGTCACCAAGGGGATGGGTCTGACAGACGTGGAGGAAACTTCTGGCAGCTTCTCACCCCTGTAATCACCCCTGTAGCCCCCTGCTACCAAAACCTGGCCATGCACACCCAATAGACATCCATTTCTGTAGCTGCTGCAGGTTTGATTCTTGAGTCCCTCTCAGGATGAATCAATTCCTGTTGCTGGCAGTTACACTTTCCAGTCTGAATTATATATTTGCACCTCTGAGGTCTCACTGGGCAATCAGATGGAAAAGCACTGACATATTAGGCACGGTAGAAGATCATGGGATTGAAAAACTCTGACCCATTTAGACAAAGAGAACTGCTTATAACTCAAATAGGCCACCCTGAAAACAAAGTGTGAGACCAAACTACCAAAATAAGTGGTATGCCTCAAACTATTTATTCAGACACTCCTAGCAAGTTGCTCCAGCTCCCATTCATGTTAGCTTGCCCTTAACATGATTCTTTTGCTCTCTACACCTTCCTTATGAGAGGACATGGAGAGGAAGATTCTGTTCAGTACTCAGTGACAGGTCATGTGGGAATGGATCAAGCCTGTGACAGAGATTTAGATTGGACATTAGAAAGAATTTCTTTACTGAAAGAGTGTTCAAACACCACTGCAGTCGTCTGAGAGAGGTGGTCAAGCCTGTCAGTGCTTAAGAGACAGTCAGACTTAATAATGATCTTTAACTCTGGTCAGCTCTGAAGCTGTCAGACAGTTGAACAAGATGATCATTTTAGGTCACTTCTAACTGAAACAGTCTATTCTAGTCTAGTCTATTCCATTCCATTTCTTACCAGTTAGCAGTAACACAATTTTATGTAGAAATGGGCACAAAGCAGAATTTTAGATGTGAGTATTGTTGGGTTGTTAGATGATTCAAAAGAGATGTGGAAAACACTTCTCTGGTTATCCCAGTAGAGAGGGTAAGTCCCTTTGGCTCTGAGCACTTTGATGCAAAAGTTGGTGCAGGCCTTCAATCTGGACTTTGTGACCTATTCAAGAGTAGTCAAGGGTGTGAGAAATTATATCACTCAGAATAAGGGACATCCTCTTTGCTACCTATCTAAGCTGCAGACAAGCAGTACCATTTATCCACTGAGCAAAGGGTTTTCTGAGCTGATGAAAATCTTTGGCAACCCAACTTTCCATCTGAAAACATCCAGTTCCCAGGAAATTTATAGTGAGGTGTTGAGATCATTCATCAAGGAGGCAGTTTGTTACCTGTAATCTGCAATAATCCAGAGCCTTGGAACTGGACAGCAGCAGTACTGAAAGAGTTGTGGTGAAGCCTCCTAAGTACTGAGAAGAGGCTAAGTCTGCCAAAGTAGAAAATCTCTACAGATTGGAGTTGAGAGGAGTGGCTGCAATAAGAAGGTCATGATGACAGCCCCTGAAGCATGCTGGCACAGAGGAGCTGTGTCAGAGAGGCTGTTGTCATGACATTTCTTTGGATAAACATCTGGAGTCCTTGGGTTTATTGACGTAGTGCTGCTCCAAGAGCCAAAAACTCTCTTGCTCCTTTAATTGAAACTATTGCTTAAAGAGCATCCAGTCCCATCGCAGCTGTGAAACCACTGCCTTGAACGAGTGTAGTATCTCTGAGAGGAGGCATCCTTCAAACTGGATTCAGTCACACTTAGAAAAGTGGTTTTGTGGTTTGAACTGAAATGAGGATCCTTGTCCTTGGCTTCTAGAGACCGTAATTTTGTCCTCTGGCAGGTCACTTTGGAACAGTCTGATTTTAGTGGCACACAGGCAAAACAACTGTCTTGGCCCCTAGACTGTGGTTGTGGGTAAGAAGCAGAACATGTTATGCAGTACACAGAGGGAAGGGCACAAGACTGACTATGAACCTGCCTTTTATTTTGCTTTACACAGTAAATTAAAAACAAAAACAAGAAAACAAAGCATCCATTTATTTCAGCTCTAGCCTCCAGAAGTGTACAACCTTTTTTTCTGTGCTGTTTATCGCTCGGAACATCAACTCTGAAATGACCTGTCCCAACTTTACAAGCGCTAGACGTCTCTGAAAACTGACTTCTGGGGATCAGAAGTCAAACAGTAATGTACATTTTATAGGAGGCACCTAATCTTGATCTTAAATGAGATTATGAGACCAAATTAATAGCTGCTAGTTAAGAGCCCATGAATAACCTTAGAGGTATGTACCACTTACCTCATGGTAAGTGGATTTAATTGAGGTGTATTGGAGAAAAAGGTTAAGAGTAGAAAAGACCATCTACCATTAGAAGAGCAGTTTATCTTTCTCCTAAAATAATTTCTTTATTCAAAAATACTTTCACACAGGGAGTTCTGTGTTTCCATTACACCTTCGGTATGTGTCTTTGATTTTATCAGCTTGTGTCTAATTTCTCTGTCAGGGTTTGGTAAGCTGTTGACTGTTCATTTAACTCAACAGCTTTGAAAACAATTTTGAATATTGTGTATGAGTCACTGTACTGAAGGGAAGAGGATGAAAAGGAGTAAATGTGGAGAAAAAAGGAGCTGTTAAATGTGAAAAGGGAGACAGATGTACCAATATACATACAGCAATCCAGGGCCTTCTCCTGGAATATGCTCAGGGGTCTGCAAAGAGGTCAGTAAGAGTGCACTTTGTCAGATCTCTGTCTAACAAGATCATTTATGGGAGCATCTGGATTTGGCAGCAATTTTCTTGTCATTAAAGAAAATTGGTCGGATGCATGATATAATTTTCAAGAAAAGGAAGAAGACAGATTCACCAATAGTCAGCAAGTTTTGCTCACAAGTTCCCACAACTGCAGTGTTCTGAAAACTGGGAGCCCAGCAGGGCCAAGCTATGAGTATTCATGCTCATATTCCTGAGAGAAGGTAACCCAGAGTACTCCAAATTTTCTTTTGCTAGAGCAAACTGAGGGTTTTCTCATCTTTGAAGAAGATGTAGTGTCTTCTGCATGAAGGTGGTTAACAACTGCTTGTGGCTGGTTATCTCTCATTCTGATCCATCTGCCCAAAACATGTTTCTGCCTTTCTTGCCTGCTTCACACGCCCTAAGACTAAATCCAAATCCTAACCCTGCTTCAGTTAACCTCCACTATACCAGGTCCTTTCCTTCTGCTTTGGTCACCAACATTTTTCTCTTTAAACCTTAAGGATCTTTTTACCTGTATTCATTGGTCAGCCATGTTCTTCTCCTTGCAATGCTGGCTCCCTTCAGATTCTGCCTCCTCCCTTCTTGCCTTTTCCATTTTGCTGTGCTACTGGATGTAGAACAGGCATATTTATCTTCTGTACTACTGCTTACATTGCCTCAAGCCACCCCTTTATTCTAGGGTGCAAAGTCTGTGGGATAAAAGGGAGCAAACTGTGGGGTGGTTTAATGGACATTGTTATCCCAACAAAAACATGGATTTAGAAACTTGGGTAGCAGAAATCAGCTCAGCTTGTGCTGTGAGTTAAATCAGCTGATCACAGTGAACTTTTTTAAGTTCCTTTAGGCTCTTGGATTTTGTTTATCTGTACAAGCTGCAGCAATGTGTTTTTCCAGTTGCAAAATGTCTTCTATCTCCAAATATGATGAAAAATTCCACTCTAACTTCTAAGCTCATAAATAAAGATTTCTTCCTTAATTGCAGAAAAGGTAAAGAGATGGCTACTGCTACCAAGCAAGAACTATTAATGTGTGTCTGAGGGGGATTGCACTTGTTTCCCTGGACCTTGAGGGATCAATGGCAAAAAGTTTAAAGACAAATGACAAGACTGAAAAAAAGCTAATTGCCTGAAGCAGATAAACTAGGCTAAAGATGTCCACTGTTGAAATTTTCATCCCAAGGAAATTTTACCCCAGGGAAACCTTAGTCCTTAGTGGATTTTTAAGAATGGGAGAAACCTCCGGGGAGGAATTCATGGAACAATTTGGGAATCTTAATTCTAGTGAACTGCCAGGACCAGATGGTGTTCATCTCAAGCTGTGAGGAATCTCAGCTCCAAAACTGGAAAGCTTCTGGCAAACACATGCAATATATTCCTTAAAATAGGAGTTCTTCCCGGTTGCTGTGAAAGTGTCACCAGGGAGCATCACTTTCAAAATGCACTGGAGGGTGACCTCAGGACTTGCAGGTGAATGTGCAATAACCTACATAGAGGGGAAGCATTTCAGGCCAGTCAAAATGGAAACATATGCTTAGAAAAACAGAACTACATAATCTGACCAACAATATGGCTTCTGAGGAAAGTCCTCAGCTGGTCTTTGAAGTTATTTAAAAGTTTTATTTAAAATATTGGGAAGAAAAATCTGGCATATATAATCCAGGTTTCTGTGAGGTTTTGGTGATGTTTTTAACCTGAAGTCCTTTTTTCTTGTTAGACAGATAAATTTTTGTTCTGAATTAAATATTGGCTAGGCATTAAATGTTTTAAGTCCTGGATGTTTTTTGAAATGTAGGTCACCTAGCAGCAGCATGCAAAGATCTGTGCTGGGATTGCTCTTGACCAATTTTGTTGGTGATTTTAAGGCTGAGTTGAAGGTGTGGTCATTGCATATCACTATCCATGACAGGAAAAACAAGAGGAGCTTACAAAAGGTAGAAAGTCTTACTTCCCTCCTACTACATTTTTTCACTACAGTGAGCAAAATCATAGGTAAATTTTAACTTGTACACATACAGAATCACGTGCAATAGGAAGAATTTTTTTTAATTACAGAAATGGCAATTAAAAAAAAGGAAGCTTTCCTTCAGAAGCAGAGATTTAGGAGTGGTTATTGACAGCGGTTCAGTCTGCTACACCCAGGCAGGAAAGAGCAATGAGAAAGTCTTGCTTCAGGTCCCCAGGAAATGAAAGTTACAGTCACAAGTAGCAGCAATTTGAAAATCCTTAAAATGAATGAAAGGAAATAATTCTGCAGAATTCAGTGCTAACAGCATGTCATAAAAATTAAGATCTGCAAGACCTAAAGGATTACATCATTGTGTTACCATTAACAGTTTTGCAGCAGATAAATTATATGAGCAATGTATATAATCAGATCCTGGGTTATAAACTGCACTTCTGTGAAATGAAATGAAGCAAAATACCTTCCATAGAATTGTACAAAAAGGGAGGCATAATTTTAGTTGAGCAGAGGTTATCTTCCTCTGATACAGAAGAGTGACCTGAACTGGTGACTTAATATACAACTTTGCTGTTGAATTCTGATGACCCATCTCAGACTTTTATATTTCTGAGGAGGGCAATGCCTGTCTGTGGGCTTGCATTGCTTGCGTGTGTTTTGTCATTAGACACTGGTAATTTATGGAGAATGGAACTTCAAATAAAGTCAAATGAAATTGATGGCAATTTGAAATGTTGTCTGCCTTCTTTGCCCTTTTTATATTATGTATAGTTTAAAAAAAGTAATTGTATTTTATGCTTTATAGCAATGATTTACAAAGTAAACGTAGTCCACTCATCTAAATGTTTTCATTGGGATCCCAAAAGCAAGCTGTACTTACTTCAGAGTCTAAAGGTCAATTTCAGCTTCATAATTTCACAATTTTCTAAGACACAGAATTATATTTTAATATGTAATAGAAAATGTAAAAGTAGAGAAATTGCTTTTCAAAATGAAGCTGAAAAAAATGAATAATTTATTTCAAACACAAAAGTCACTGATGTAACTGCTATTTGCCATTGGGAGTCTGATTGCCCTTTTACTCAGGGTAGTCCCTCTTCCCACTAGACTTCAAGAAATAGATCTTTTTTTTTTCCATTTATTTCTTGAGAGAGAATTATAAGACATTTCATACCAGAATAGACTATTGATGTAGTAACACATGTAGTGCTTAGCTAACACATGGTAACAGACATGTAACAATTACTATCATTTTTCTGGTGTTGAATTATAACTGCTGAGATCTGATAAAGACCTACTGAAACCAAATCTTTAAACAGCAGATGTAATTGCTGCAAGGACTTAAGAGGTTTATGAACATGTGATGTGTTATTATACAAACATTGTTTGGTATTTAGTCTTAGTTTAAAGCCACCTTTGAGAACTCAGCAACATCTCTGTGTTTTTATATACATATGTATATGAATGACATAAATACATTATATATACACATATATATGTACATGACAAATACACATTGTAATACCACCACACATGGTTTAAAGAAAGGGCTAGGAGAGGGGCTTACCTTTGAGATTTTAGGACTGAAAGAGTCACACTTTGAAGGAGAAATTCAAGCAAAATTCTTTGCATCGGTGACATGTATATTCTAAACCTATACACACAGTCTGTTCTCTCTCTCCAGGAGTGCCATTTCTCAAAAAAAGCAGTTGAGGACAAAAAAGTCTACAAAAAACTTACAAAGCATTAGTTACAAGTTAGGTGCTCACATGTGAACAGCTCCTGGATTGTTCTGTCTGGTTAGACAGGAACACAGTGGTCTGAAGCCACAGTAGTTCCTGATGTGATCATGCATTAGCCAGTCTCTTGATGTCTGGGAAGAATAACTAAGTAGTGAACAGAGACATAATTGTGCCTGATTTTTTTTTCCCCAAAACCTTTACCCTCTAGAAATGGAAATTGCTTTCTCTACTCTGATCTAACACAGAAATTCTTAATATTCAGTCTAAGCAACTAACCTGTCTCGGTGGCTAAATTAGAAAGCCCTGTGAATAAATCATGTACTATGTTTAGAGCACTTCTGTCTGTCATGATCAAAAGTGTTGTGATAAAAGTAATGGATTACTGCTCTTCACTTGCTGTAATCACTAGGAACATCAGCAGCCACAGGACCTGATGTGACCAGTACAAATGCAAGACCTGACGTAGCCGTGACTCCGCAAGGCTGATTTTCAGGCTTTGAGGAATAGTCTGTGTGCAGCAGCTGGTCTGAGGTCGTTGGTTTGTTTTAAAATCCACTGTGAAGCGCTGAGCATAGTTGACAAATGAGCTCACACAAACTGGGTGTGGTTCTCCAGGGTTTGGAAAGAACTGCAAAGTTCTAAGGGAAAAGTTTTTTTGGACAGCTGAGTATCTGTGAGCCGGTAAATTATTTTGGCTAGTTTGTTGGTGCCAAGGGTGCAGTAATGTGCAGCCAGAGTCAAAAAGACCTTGCTTGCTGTAAACAAAAGTGCCATGACTGGGTTTTTTTTACTCATTTGCTCTGGGAGGCAGCAGGGTATTGTTGCTCCACTTTACCCTTTCCTCTTGATCTCAGTTAGTTTGGGGGCAGAGAAGAAGAAAAAGAATGAGAAAGGATAAGCAGAATGCAAGGCACAAGTTAGGTATTTAATACATAGCCAGGTTTATACCAGGAAAAGGGAGAGAGCCAAGTCATATACGTATGGCTCTGGATTCCTTCCAGAGGTTTCTGAGGACCAGGAAGGCTGTTGTTCCCTGACACAGTGGGGCTCTGCCAGGGAAGGGGGCAGGCAGAGGAGGGGGTGTGTGTGTGTGTTTGTCTTTCCCTCCTCAGTATGAAATGTCTCCTCTGCCATTGGCACTGCTTGCAACCGTGTCTGTTTGCAAAATGACCATCTCCCCTGTGGAATGACGAGGTTGTCTGAATCCCAAGTTTGAAGGGATGGGCTGCTGCATAACACTTATTTTTGTTTTGCTTTGTGTTTTGATAAGGTTTGGCTTTTTGGTGCCTGTGAGTAAATGTTCTAAATACGTCTTTTGTTGCTGTAATGGCGATGTCTGAAATGTTCCCTACTAATTTTTGTTTGCATGTGATTATTGATTATTTTTGATTTCCTTCACTTGATAGCCTTTAGAAGAGTCTGATCTGATCTCAAGCTTTTCAAAAATGTTGTGTCATCCTACAAATAGTCCCTAATAACTCTAGTGACTATTTAAAGCATAATAGTTTACAGTACCTTTAATAGCTTATGAAAAATAACAGGTTCTTTTTGATTTGCCACTGCTATGCCCACAGACAGGTTTTCTAAGGACAGGTTAAACATATGTGTATAAATATATATAATAGCTTCATACAAATACACATTCCAGCAATAGTTTTAGAAAAATGAAACATTTATAGCATTTGAGAAAAAAAAAACAGGCTTTTTGACACATGAAGCCTTTTTAAGACAAGCTGGTATTTTTGAAATTACCTTCTCATTGCTTCCCAGGGGTCTTCAAGTCTTCTCAGTGTTCAGGGCATGGGAGTAGTGATCTACAATGAGTGGGATAAGGGCCAGGAAATCTTGCATCTGCCACTGTTTCAATGAGCACTTGTGTATGTGTATCACACTTTATGCCAAATCAGCTGGCAAAGGGACAACTTTGCTTGCAACAATTGGCTGTGTGCAGTTCAAACAGCTCATCTTCCACTGCTGTCCTGTGCTAGCTGAGCTCACATGTGCTCAGTGGCTCACCTTATCTCTAGCTCACACACATGTTCTTCCCAGCACTCGGCACCTATGGCCTGGATTAAGCCTCCAAAGACAGGCATGGGCAGACAGCAGTGTGTTGACTGGCTGGGCTCCAGGGGCCATTCCTCATGGAAAGCAGTGCTTCATCAGGCTCCCCTGTGCCTTTCGGGAACACACACATTGGGGCGCATGTTGAGTCAACATGTGGCTCATGATGAGTCTTTTCCTGTCTCCACTCCCAACCCCCTGTGTGACTCTGTGGTGAGGAAGGTGACAGGCCTTACCTTCCGCCTTTGCTCAGGTGTCAGCCCAACGCTCAGAAAATGGGAGCAAATACTGCTGTTAATACCCCTGTGGGACTGCATCTTCCCTCAGGCAGAAATGATTTGCCTCATCTATGGGCTAGTGGAGCCTGGAAAAATTCAAGGTTGCCTAGATATTAACCACTTCAGGGGAATCAAGCTCTGTTGATTATGTTGTCACTTTTAAATGACCAAAAAGAGAATTTGGATCTGTCTGAACAGTGTTTCTTTTAAGAAAATCAGCGTGGGTGAAGCAGCATTGTTCCCCTTCCTCAGACAGCACCAGGAGGGCTCAGAGAGGCTGGATTGTTGCTTTTCTGTCTGCCTTTACACCCAATAAGAAGAATCACTTCCTCTTTTAATAGCAGTTTCCTACAAGGGTCATGTGTATAATGTTCCTGTTCTGTAGTAATGAAGTGGAATAGGCCATATCTGGATGGTCTTAATACATACATGTACACTAAAAGCAAACCCAAACCTAATGTTAATGAGAACACTGTGTTGAATGGAGATCTGAGCTGCTCAAGGCCCTCTGATCAAATGAAAGCTGAACTTAGCGTGATGAAATCTGCCTCAAAATCTCTGTAGAAGCCCTTGTAGAGTTTTTGTTTCAGCAAATGGGGGAGAAATGGCTGAGATTACTGATGCCACTGTGGCCAGCAATTTTTTTCTGGCCAGACTGCACTGCAGAAACTTATCTCATTCCTTGCTGCCCAAGTAACTGATTTGACATTCAACAACTCTTTAGAAGGAGGCAAGCTTAGAAATGGTGATTGCTGACAAGAGCTAAGTAGGGTGATGAACAGCACTAGCAGATATATGAAAAACACTGGGAAAATATTTTTTGTGACTATTCAGAGTTTTGAGAAGTATTCCCATACCCGTGCTCTGTTGCATGTCTTTCCCTTGCTAGATGCTATACTGGAGGCACACCTGCTTGCATCAGCTCCGTGGCATGGCTCCAAGCTGTGATTTGGAAGCGGTGCTTCTCCTCTGTGAGCAAGGACAGCTGCTCCTGCAATCAGCCACACCTGGTCATTAGTGAGCAATTTTGTAGCCGTAACCATCAGGCACTGAAATTTACTTAGTGACAGCAATGTTTAATTTTACGTAGGCTTGCTTCAGAGCTGGAAGTTCTGTGGTGCTTACTAGAACAGAGGTGATAACATGTATTCTTGTGTTTCCAGAGAGGAGCACACAGTGTGACACTAGAGTGTTAAAAGGCATAGAAGAAGGGGGAATTAGGAGAAGAAAGAATGGGAATGAAGGAAACCACTTTGAGTTTATTCCCTGTATTACAGGCAAAGTTCATAAAATGTTCAGCACTTGAACTCTGAGTATGTGGTCAGAATTTCCTCTCACTTATGAATGACCTGCTGCACAAACATTGGCTTGTTGACGTATAATAGCTGCCTTCAAACAGGATATTATTCAGCACTCTAAAATAATCTAAAACTCATTTGAAATACCCAGGTTAATCCCCATCACCTGCGAGTGAGGAATAAAAAATAAATTATTCACAACCCATTACTTCCCTAGTAAAGCACCACAGATTTTTGTGACTGTTAATGTGGCTGGAATCAATTAAACTGCCGTGCATTCTTTTAGAGTCTTAAAGTATTCTTTAGTTTGGTTTTAAACATGGACAGTGACCTACTTTCCCAAATGTGAATTCACAGCATGTATTTTAAGGTGTTTTGGACCAATTAAGGCTTGCTTAGAAAATAAACCCATTAAAGGCAGAGAGGACAAATATTTCCATTTAAGGAAGATGGCTTGGCTACAAAGGGTTTGCTTTTAACTTAAATCATACCAAGCGAGCTGGTAGAAATTATGAGATGTGGATAAATTCACAAAGCTTACTGGAAAGAAACAATTGCATCTGGTTAGTTTATATGAGATAAAAGCAACATGGGTCATAGTTGTAGAGTACCAAAATCTTTCTCTTGTGAAGAAATATTGATTGGACTTATTTAATTTAAATCCTAATTATTTATCCTTAAAGTAATGGCAAACAGAAATGTGCTATGGAACAAACCAGCTACCCCCCCTGTATTTTCCCTGCACTGTCATCAGGTCTGGATCACCCACAGGTTTTCCACCTGCCAACAATTAAGTGCCTTTTCTTGTAACCTACATAAACCCTTTAAAAGATATGTCCTCCCAACCTGTTTTTCTGTGTTTTTACAGTCTGTTGGAGGAAGAGCACAGGAGTGTGATAGAAAAACACCTTCCTGAATAGGGAAGGCTGAAAGGTCAATTATTTGCCCCCTCACAAAAAAAGTGTGGAGAGGTGGGGGTAAACAATTTGGTTTATAGTTAAAGGCAACAGAAGTTCACATTTTTATTTACTCTGAGATTTCCCCCCCTGTTTACAGAGGTGACTGCACAAGCTGGCTGGTCTCTCTAGAGGCCTTCTGGAGATCAGGTATCCTTGACAGCTTCAAGCCTTTTTTGGGGCACGTTCCCTAGTAAGGTAGGTTTCACACTTACTGAGAGGGTCTCAGTGAAATCACCCTTTTGTCATGAGGGAGAAATACTTCCTAGACATCCCTCAGAGGCTGCTAGGTCTACTACTGTCTTTTCTCCACCATTCCTGACCTTGCTGCTTTCATCTGTTCTCCAAAATGCGCTTTTGAGAGGTGAAAGGGGATGCTTTTGTGTGTGTGTTTTGCTGACAGTGATCACAGTAACAGCTAATACCACATCATTTAAAACATGATGATTCCAGTTGTACATTTAACAGCCTTCAAAGACAATATTATAATATTTCTTTTGCCAATCAAAAGAATATAAATTCTTGTCAGACAGCTTTGGAAGCAGGTGTGTAATGTGCTGGATCTGAAAATAAAGCATTTCATTTTCAGCCCAGTCAGCCAACAAAGCTGTGCTGAGCTTTTCCAGTCCTTCATATCCCAAAAGGGTATTATACTGAGCTAGCAACTGGCCTTGGAGAAGGAAGGACTGAAACCCAAGAGCTGATATTGATCCTTTGCCTGACCCTGGCTCAGTGGAACAGCTAGCATTGGCTAACCAATGCAAATGGGTTCCTCTGGAGCCACCTTCTTGTTCCATGTAGCTCGTAAGATTATAACCACACCTAAACTAAACTTCAGCAATTTAGGGTTTTTGGAAACACTTTTGATGCACTCTTTTACCCTACAAAACCCTATTGCTGTTAATTCTGGAGAGATGTCAGCAGTTGTCTGAGTGAGAGCTCTTGCTTATTTTCTAATTTATTCCTAATCATCTTGACTTCCTTTGGTTTGTTTTGAGAGAGCAGAGGAAAGTAATGCTCACAGGCACCAAAGCACCTCAGTTTGTGGAAGGCCAAATCATTTCTATGACTTGGAGGAGCACAAATTAGGAGAATTGCTGTGGGCAGAGAGGTTCTGGCCAGGTAGCCCCTGTGCTACCAGAACAGACTACAGCGAGCAAGAAGACAAGTGAGAGCAGTTGTCAGTGCCATGAATGTTGGCCTTTTATGACGGAGAGTAGAGTGGACTGAAAGGGAAAAGCAGCATGTTTTGTGATGGTGGGAGAGGGAGGATGCAGATGAGCATAGAGGTGATGGCGAGGAGGGACCTTCGGGCAAGCAAGGGAAAGGGATGTGAGGCAGGATTGTTTGATCAAGAATAGGTGGTTTTCATTGAAATTCTTTGTCTTTTAGTTCTGTTAGAGCCAAGTCTTTCTAGTGGATTTTATCCTCAGCATTTCAAAGCTTTTCCATTAGAATTCCCTAAGGAAGCTATCTCACAGAGACACCAAGATTTCCTGAGTAGTGACACTCCCCTGCCATAGCTCCTACCTTCTGCACTTCCTCTCAGTGTGCTGGGCAGCTTTTGCCATGGTCATTACTTCAGAAAGACTTGATCCTTTTAAATGTCTCAAACAGACAACCCTATATCTGATAATCAGTTATTGATCCCCTGGATCCATACTGGCTTTCTGCAATATGTTATGGTGTAGCCCATAATATAAAACTGAAAAAGGGTAACAGGTGTTGGTCTCTCAATGTCTTGGCTCTGTTACTTTACCACAAATAGTCTCTCTTGCATCAATCTGTGCTGATGCCTTCCACACATGTGAAGTCCCTTCAACAGATACAGCAACTTGGGAAGCTGAGTTCCAGTTCCTGTCTTCTACTAACAGACCATGGGTAGAAGAAAGGCATGGTGTGTTGGGTACGTGCACGGCTGGAGTTATAAGCAGCATAAATGATAAATGATACAGATGGATTAAAGTGAAGTTTGCCCTCATCTTATGGTGCAGTGCTCAAACACAGATTAACTAGGTCTTGGGGTCTCTGCATTCTCACAGCTTCTGCTTCAGCATCCTCTAGAACCTCAGCGCTGTTTGTGCCACTTCTGTCTGGGTGTTGTAAATAACACTGAACTGGAACCGCTTTGCTTTTGGCACCTTCTTGAAATTTTCTTTTAATTTTATATTCCCAACAGATTAGTGTTGTCATTACTTTTAACAATGCCTCCTGAAGGTAAAATCTATGTTTTTGTTAGGATGGCAATATTTTGACAACTTAAAAACTCTTCTGTTTGTTAAGGGCTCTTCTAGCACAGACTCATTTTAAAGAGTCGGGAGCACGGAGAGAAGAGCAGCTGCAGAATTTTCTGTCAGCTGAAGAATCTCATTGCAAAGACATGGTAGCATATGAGGGCAACAAGGGTGGGAAGTCCTGGATGGAGTTTTAACTCTTTCCAGACACCATATTACTGACAATTCCAGATTACAGCAAATACTTTAAGTGACGTGTATGATGCCACCGTGGTGAATGAAAGCAGATGAACCTGATCATAAAGCCACGTATCTGCTCGAGGAGCGTGACCAGAAACAATAGGACTTCTTTCTAAGCATGTTATACTAGAAACAGACATTTAGTAAGGGTTTGGTGGTTTGGGGTTTCTTAATTCAAAGCCAGGTATTATCAGGTTAACAGCTGTTTTATGAAACTTGATTTAGGATTTTTTTTATTTCACCACGTTTCTCCTGTGCCTATGTCCCTGAAGGAAAGAATGCAATGGAATTGACTTTCTAGAAATTTTTAGGCTGAGGAACACAGTGGCTAGAAGAAGCACATGTGTTCATGCTTATACCTGGACACCTGATGAGCCATTTCTCAGCTGGATCTCGGTAAGAATTTAACCTATTGCATGATAGGGACTGCAATATATTGTGAACAACCTCCTCCTGACTACAGGTTCTGTTTTGATAGGTATGGCACCAAATCTCTATTGAAAGGACACTGGAATTCATTGAAATGATCAATGAATGAACTTGTTTAAATTAATAAATAAGCATGCTTTTAAAACTGCACATGAGGTGCTTCTGAATGCTGCCACTAAGCCCACAGACTGGGAACCAGGGAACATCTGATAGTTCATTAAAATGTCAAGAAGGGAAGAAGAGGGATGATAAGACAGGAAAAAGCAGGTCCACAATTGTTTTGGTTAGCCTTTGGTTTGCAAACTATTCAGTGTGTTGTTTTGAAAAAGTTTTCAAGGGAAGAATTTACCTCATTTGTGAACTCTGTGACCCTCAGTAATAATCACAGGGTTGTTTTATGAGACAAAATTGTTTATGTGGGTTTTTTATTTCTTTGGGGGTTTTTTTTGGTTTTTTGGGGGTTTGTTTTGTTTTGTTTGGGTTTTTTGTTGCTTTGTTTTGGTTTTGTTTAGGGTTTTTTGTGGGGTTTTGTTTTGTTTTTGCTTTTGTTTGGGTTTTGTTTGTTTGTTTATTTTTGGGGCTGGGTGGGGTTTTTTGCAAAACAACACAAATGGTGATGTGTTGCTCCCTGAAAGATGAAGTGTTGATAGAAGCACCTACCTGCATCACTGGTTAGTGGACTGGTGAGGGAATTGATATAATATTCTTGTGTTTAAAACAAGAACTCATTCCTATGTGGATCTAAAACTACACATTTTACCTTCCACAGTTCTTTGGTCTTAAAAGTATGCATGGCCTGCAATTTATAATTTATGGCCATGTTTCAATAAACAGTTTGCATTATTTATTCTAACCCCCAGGTATTAAAAGAAGAACATTGAAAGGGGGGAGGGAGGGTCATAATTATTTTTATTTCAGTGTTAGCTTTCATTAAAATAACACAGGTAGAGTTACAGTGTTAGTAACAATAAAATAAGAAAGCAATTAAAAATGTCATGCCAGCCTTCTCTGTCCTGGGGTTATACCTATGTGTGCATATATATATGTATGTATGTATGTATGTACGTATATAGGTTTGCAGTGGGTTAACCTCAATTCTGGTTTTGATTTTAAAATTTGCTCATCCTGATATCCCCCAAAGGCCAGGATTTCCAAAAAGTTAAAGCTACAAATTTCTGACTGCCTGCAGCTGACTCTGCCTGCATTGAGGAACAAAAGTAATCAATAGTGAGACACCTAAAGCTCCATGTACCTGCTACACAAAAAGCTCCAAGAGCTGGGAGAAGGCCCTACGGTGTCTTTTTTTGCTCTCACAATTTGGAGAGTGCTCTCTATTTCATAGTTAGAGTGAGAGACATAATCAACACATCTGCTCCTTAGGCTGACCTCTGTAAAACTAAGTTTTTATAGAGGAAAATTAAAGTGATCGCGTTGTTCTGAATATAGTGTGCCCCTCTTCTGCTTCTACTCCTTTGAAATGATGTGGGTGAGACTTATCTATTGTAAACTGCAGCTACTATGCTTCCTATAATCTGAGCACAATTTAACCATTTTTTGGTGTAATGGATCTTAAACAGAGGATTCAGTCTTTTCTTGAAGCTTGGTAACACTGAGCACTTTCATTTTCTGCTTTCAAATGTATGATTACTGCTTGAGTGCTTTTTTTGTGGGAAATTTTTCATCCCTTTTTATGTGATCAAAGATCCTGGCCTATAATCAAGTTAATATATGAGAGATACGATTTCAGCCATATAATTTGTGCCTGAAGGAAATAATTTTCCTAGGAGTACCAGAGGCAGTTCTAGGCAGCCATACCTTAAAGCTTACCTGCACTTTCTAATTTAAAGATAAAGGAAGAAGGCCGTTGATGGCAATTCACCCCTTAAAGATGGTACTTCAAAGGACAGGGTGAAACCTTTAATATCAAAAGTCTCTCAGGTCTCATCCCTTTGTGTGGTATCCTGTGTTTATTCTTGAAATATGCTTTACTTTATATGTATAAATATACGCAAGTTTTCACACCTATATTTGCCACAAATAATGTTGAAAGGGATGAAAGTCTATGGATTTCCAATAATGAAACTATAAAGAGAACATATCACCCAGCAGTCATATTATCATCACCTCAAAGGCAAAAATATCTAAAAGAAAACAAAGCAAAATGTTGCTAATGTCTCTTAGTCTCGAGTTAAAACCTAGCTCTGGGGTTTTTCAAAGGCTTCTATTAATTAAAACTAGTTGTAGCTTTTTATTCATTTAGTAAGTTCTAATTTCCTCATGGTTTATCTTAAGAGGTAACTATTAGAGAGCCTCCACCTCCTCTGGGAAAAGAGATCACTGCAACTCGAGCTTCCAGCCTCATCCTGTTCCCATATGCTGAGTGTTGTGAAATGTGATGAGTACATTTACAATGCTTTTGAAGGGTGTGCAAATGAAATGAAGAAATAAATGAAGCAGCTGAATGAGTGCAGAGAAACAGCCCTGCTAAAACGAACCCCTGCCCCAGTCTTGATTCAGTCCTGCTGACAGCTGGGTCAGGAGCAGGGGGAGTCAGGGCCAGGCAGGACCCCAGCACTTCATAAGGCTGTGGCTGCTCTCACAGTGACAAAAGTGCCCGAGCATCCGTTCACAGAATGCAGAGCGCACACCTTAGGCTTCACCTGTCCAGCCTAGGATCCGCAGCAATCTAGCCATTCAAACTTAGGAGCAGAGGCTCCACAAAGAATTAGCTAGGCTGGGTGTGATGCTTGAGCTGGCCTGCTTGCCTGTGATCCACATAAACTGCAGTCTCAGCATTCCTGAAGCACACAAAGCTGGGAGTCACTGTATCTGCTTCTAATGAATGTAGGCTCTGTCCACACTTGGAAGGTTCCTTCAGCTCTGCTGGTTAGACTAATAAAAGATATTATCTCTCTCTCTATGAGTTTTACTTTGCTTATATCATGAGATTATCACAGCTCTGCCACTTGGAGGTCAGACAGAGTAACTTTTTGAGATTAGGCAAAGCTACAGTGATATTAGAAGAAATAACCTGAGAATTATGTTTAAACCAACACAAAGCTTAAGCCCAGGGTGTGGGTAGCTGACAGGGCTTTGCAGTCCCTCAGGGTGCTCTGGTTTCATTTAGTGACACAATGCACTGCCAGAGGCTTTCTAGCAGTGAACTCCTTTGGCATCATGCTATGCAGTGCTTCTTCCTGAGGTGTGTGCTGTGCCTGGTCTTGGGCAGGAGCTGTTGTTTCTTTTATAAAAACCTGCCTATTTTTGTTGGACTTTGAAGCAAGCTGGTCTTAGAACAATACTGGCATGATCTCTTGAAAGAATTTCTGTGGACTGAGGGGAATTTCGAAAGCTATTGTGTACATTTGTTGCGTGGATTTTACCTCTCTCTGCTACCTACTTGCTAAATCATAACAAATAGAGGATTGTGTTTCATACTCTTCACTGACTCGGTCATATTTTCAAAAGCTATTTATTTTTAATATAAACAAATGAAACAACCTGCCTTGCCTTTTCATATCTACAATCCCCCCTCCCCTCTATGTTTGCAAAACACTGCAGCAGCCTAACAAAATACAGTGTGTGGTGTTTCCTGCTGTGACCCAAAATACCCACTCGTGCTCTAGCCCAGCCATGCAGGTTTGCTGCTTTTGGCTATGAGCAATGAATGCTTTATGGCAGTTAACTATTATATTCCATAGACACACATTATCCTATCCACATTCCCTGCCAAGGCAGTTTCCTCTTGCAAAACTTCCTTTGTCATTTTCCCACATTTTTCCCATACTTTTTTTTTTGTTTGTTTCCTCTTATACAGCACAATTATCTGGTGTTTTGAAATGCAAAACTAGCCCATTGCTTGTAAACATTTCTTTCTTTTTCTCTTCTGGTGCACCTCTGTTGGATTTGATATTTGCAAGTCCTCTATTCCTACATTTTATTTGTCATACTTAATTTCTGACACACCTGTAATTCTTGTGTCTTCCACAGCCATGAGCTATTTGTGCTATTATTGCATTGCAGCCTTGTTCAATATTTTGTTCATTTTAATATTTGCCCTCTTGATCTTCAGTAAGAAACAGTGGTTTGAAAGCATTACAGTAATGATTGCTCTTAGATGCACAGTATGTTCTGACCTGGAAGTGGTGGGAATTCCAGGCATGTTCTTTCGTCAGGAGGTATGTCTCAACATTTTGGCAAAAGTCCTTTTAGTACAACATGTCATATAAATGGCATCCTGCTTTTCCATCCCATTCCAATATTTGTTGTCCATTAATTAAAAAAAAACCCAAAAAACAAAACAAAACTCACAAACACTAAACCAAAAAAAACCCTAAACCACAAAAACAACACAAAAAAAAAAATCCCCAAAGAAAATCAAAACCATCTGTCAGTGCTTGCTTATTGCAAGTTAGCAGTAGTCCAATCTCATACAGAGCAACAACTTGCAATTTCTGTTTTAGGTAGAATATGAAGTTTTTTGCAGGTTTGCTCTCCTTTGAATTGAGTTAGGCAATGAAATGCGAATTGGTGGCTAAAATAATTTGTCCTACATGGTGAGTTGCAGAGGTCTTAGTCATGTTCAGTCCTCTGCATGGGGAGGGGTGTGGGAGGACTGGCCACAGACAGGAGAGCTGGAAGTTGCCTGTGTGGAGTGGCACACTTTCTTGAGATAGTCAGATGTCAGGTTTCACTGGTGTTTCCCCCAATTCTCATAGTTTTAATTATTTTTTATATAGTTCTTTAAGTTACCAAAACAAAATCCATGTCTCAAACTTCTTATGTGTTACAAAGCTGCTGGAGTAGAGAGAGTATATCAAGCATGTGTAATAAGTAAGGGGAGAAGGGGAAGAAGAGTGAGAGAGTGTAATCACAAACAAATTCCAAATGTGCTTTTGGAATAATATTTTTATTAATACATAAAATACATAAAGTATTCTGAAAAATATATAATAAGCATGTAGATTGAAAAGTCAAACCAATTCATTAAAAAAACTGAAATATTTTTTAAAACATGAGATTGAGTTTGTAAGTGGTGGGAAAGTTAATTTCATACCAATTTTCGATTGATTGCAGAGCAATGGTGTTACAAAGTCTGTAGATGCAAGTTAAAAAAAATTATATGGACATTGCACAGGTCAGAACTGTTTTCCTCTTGAATTCTGAGCAGAAAACAGATCAGATTTTAATACAAAAGCCCACCACAACTTCAGTTAGGCAGTAAAACCAGAGACCAACAACAGGAAAGCCTGAGTCCTGGCTATCTTACATCCTGTGTCATTTGCACTGGTGCTAAATCAGAATGAAAATGTGTCAGTTTGGGTTATTCTGTCCACTTCTCTGAGCTGCAGCAAGTAACACAAGGTCTTATACACCAGCAGTTTCTACAGCAGGCTTTCAGATTCATTGCATTTTTCCTGTGAATTGTGCTTAATCATAGAAATGGGATCCTGGATTCCGGATCCCTGTTTCCAGAGTGGTGAGGTGCCCTAGGAAATAAAAATTAGAACTCCCTGTTCATCAGTTTTGTCCCATTCAGTTACAGAGGCCAAGGGAAGGCAAAGTTAAGTGGGTTTCTTTTGGTGTGTGCTGCAAAGCCCAACCAGACATACAAGGAAATCAAAGCCCTGCACTAGCAAAATCCTTGCTGGTTTACTGGCAGGAGAGGCAGAGGAGAGGCATGCCATGTCAGCAGCATTGTGCTGTAGGGCCTCAGCAAGACCTGGGGTCACTGAGAAATTTGCAGAACTGAAAGTCAGCACATCCTCCCCCCTGTACTGTGGCATTTATGTGTGGTGGGGATGACAATGTCTGTACATACAGGCTGATATACTGAGTACGCATGCTGGATATCTAAAGAGTTTGTACTTCAAGGCTTCAAGGGTCTCATTCCAAATTACCATCCATGTACCTCAGGTCACAATTTGCATTTATTGACAGACTCTTATTGGGAGAGCTGAGCAGAAACTGAAGGCGACTCATGAGGACAAGAGTAGTTTCTTCTCACCAAACCTCAGGTCACAGGCAAGGCACAGGAGCAGATGCAGGCAGGCACGGCCTGATAAGCCCTGCCTGCTCCTGAGTGACCAGACAACCAGCCTCCAGCCCCCTCCACTTCTTCCTTTCATCACCCTGCGCTTCCATGGAAAAATAATTTCATACAAATTTTAAAGCAACATCCAGTTAATCAAAACACAGCAGGCTGCCAGCGCAGCCTGAGCAGAACGGTGCTATCGCACACCATGGCACTTTCAATTCTGCTGCTTCATTCTCTTGACAGAGATATTAACAAAAAGAGGAAACAGGCTATTACCGTGACAAAGGCTTTGACAGCACAGGGAAAATGGCATGTTAACTCGGCATCAGGCAGGCTGAAGCTGGCTGGTAATAACCAGGCTCCACTCACTACACTCAAACCCTTTCTCACTGCTGCATGGGTGGGTTTGTCTGCTGTGGAGCAGGGCATGTTTTTCCATGCACTTTTACCCACATTTCACCCACCTAAGTACTCAGACATTGTAGCCAAGATCCCCACTTTTAATAGAATGGGATATTAAAAGATCGTCTTTAGCCTCCTTTGTTTCAGATCTCAAGCTCTCTAAGTTACAATCCAGTGATATGTGGAGGAAGCAAGTCAGAAGTTACCCTCTGTTTAATGCATGGGAGGGCTCCTATTTTAAGGGGGAGGCAGCTTCCGCTGTACGTGTAGAAGCACTGTCATCTGATTTTATTGCAAGCAGATGCTGGAGTGTGCTTGACTTGGAAAAACCCATGAGGCTCAGAATTAGCTACACTAATTGAGGTCATTTGGTAAGCTGGGTGTATTTTAGTTGCTTCAAGATCCAATTCAAGGTTGCAACAAACAAGGATCAGTTTTTTCTGAGTCTCTAAGAAAGCTCTGGCCATTACTCCTTTCATTTCTCCCTGTTTGAAACCCATTAATGAGCAATGTTGGGGAGGCCGCTTTGTTTGGGTTAGGGTGCTTTCTCTCTTCCAGTCCCATGCCATGGGTCACTGCAGCAGTAGCACATCTTAGGTAGCACTGACATAGTGATCTGTCAAACTCCTGTCATTAAATTGGTCAAAAGATGAGCACTTACAGCTTTGGATTGCAATCTGGCCATTTTTGAGTTATGACTTCAATTGCTGTGGTTGTTCTCTCGAATTTGATATTCAAAATAATTTTCCTGACCTCCTCCCTCAGAATCTATTTAGGTCCTGAATTCCTTGAGCCAGGAACTGCCCCTCTGCCCACAGGAATAAGTAGGCTCACTGTGTTCTTGATCAGTGTGAACAGTAACACAGAGACCAGCTTTGCATAACGGTATAGCCTCTTCTGTTACATCCAGTAATATAAAAGGGAAAGATAGACAAGCCTGGGGATGTTTATCAAGACTGACAAAGCAATAGTAAAAAAAACCCTAAAGATTTACAAGGTCATGATCACTGGAGGGTGTTCAGCTACCTAATCTTTTTAAGTGATTTTCCTGGAAAATAGAATAAATGTAAGCAACCAGTAAGTCTCTTCTTTTTCTTTTCCCTTAGTAATTGAAGTTGGTTTAACTAAGTCAATCCAAGACCAAGCTGCTGGCCAGTCCCCTCTTCCCCTCCTCCTCATTCCTGCTTCATCCACTGGGCAGGCTCTGATGCAGGGATAGACATCTTGAGATCTGATTCAAGAAGCTGATCTGTCTCAAAACATATCCCTGGCCCCCAGCTGCTTGTTCCTCACCCCAGAGTAGCTCTGTGCTCAGGCTAGCAGAAATATTTCAGAGTCCATCCAGTGGACCACATTGGGAAACTGATCCAGCTGAAGAATAAACAGGGAAACATAATGCTTTTTCTCCCAGGTGAACCAGATTCCTCATTTGATATGCTGAGCTGCTGAGAAAGTACAGTTAGAGGCAGAACACAGGACAGGGGCAAGAATGAGATCATTAGAGAAGACGATAAAGTAAACCTGAAGACGTGTGGGTTGAGCTGTGTCCTTGGAGCCACAGGCAGATCTAGGCTGCAGGGGAAAGCAGGGCATTGCAACACCTCTGGCTCATTCCAGGACAAGAGGGGACTCTCCTGCAGCAGCTGTATGAGCAGACACAGATCTCCTTTAGAGACCCAATAATAAATAGTTACATGCTCGGACACCAGGTTCTTCAGAACAGCTCTGGATACAAACAGGGAGGTTGTGATGTCAATTAAGAGCACCAAATTACATGTCCTTGTCTTCCTGTCACGGCCTGGGCATCACAGCTGTGGGGTTGGGGATTGGGTGTATTAGGACTTCTGCAAGGGGGGAGGCCATGCTCTGGCTCCCAGCTGTGTTCAGACAGTGGCTTTTCTGCTGTCCCCAGCATGTGATGGGGAGCTGCTGTTTCCTGCTTGGGCACACAGCTGTTGGTTTCAGTGTGTTTTCTTATGCTGTGAAACAGATGGGAGAGAGGGAGAAGGTGATCAGATAAAGGTTTAGAAAACATAAGGAAGGTATAGGAACAATCTTTATTACAGATGGGAGCAAATGCTTTGACTGAAAGGAATTTATGTCTGGCGTTAAGGTCTGACGTGGTTCCACAACCTCCCCTCTGCCCCCAGGGCTCTGTGGGGCAGCACTGGGCAGCAGCTGTGGGTGTCCTCACAGTCTTGGTTCCCCAAGGACATCCCAAGGTTTCCATCAGCCCTTGCGAGGAACTTGCACTTGCAGCATCTTTGAAAAAGGAACCAAGTAGCTGACAATTATGTCTTGCCTTCTTTAGACAGCAGTGCTGGGTGCTGGTGTTGTCCTCTTAGTATCAGCCTACTCGACCCCAGCACAACACCCAACCTAACAATCAGGAAGCTCCAGCTCCATATTTTGTAAAAAACCAAACAAAACTTTTGAAGCCTTTTTTGAATGTCACTCCTAAGAAAAAGAAGAAGTTTAACTCTGAGGTAGATAATGTTAATGACTGTAAAATGACAAGAATAAAAATGTAGGAGCCCGTAAGATGTATTTTAATGTGAATGTTTATCTGGAAAGTGAGTCATGGTATTTTCCCAGACTAGTAAAATCAAGAGAAAACTAATAGCATTTTCACTTTATCTAGTGCTTACCACGAAAATAAAATATAGCACAGACAATATTGACTGTTCAGAAATATAGATGCAGCCATCAAGATAGGAAGAAAGATTGGTAGGACACTTCTCTCTTGAAAGTAAACTTTAAGTGGCTGCAAAATTTTTAATGATGTTGACATTCAGATGGTCACAGTGAAGCTTCAGCACAAATGTCTTCTGGAGATGAATGAAGCTGCTTATGATTCAGAAATATTATTTCAGCATATGATAGGTGCTGTTTTCAGACACCACATCAATTACGCCTTTTTTTCACCATGAAGATTTTCCTCACAAGCAAAGCAGAAAGGTTATACAAACCATCAACCAAAAAAAAAAAAAATCTTTCTATTCTGACAAAGAAATAATGGTGTCAAATGAAAGAAAAAAAAGTTTACTGAGGAATTTTATTTTACTCTGGATGAAAGTTTTGGTTAGCTATAATAATTTCTCTGCTAGCAAATACAGTCTTTCTGCTTTACTGCTGACACCGCCTCCCCTATTTTACTTCTCTGACCTTCAACTTCAAACTTTGCCTGTAGTTTTGCTTTCTTCTGCCCCAGCTTGTTGCAGAAATTGTGTGTCTGCTTATTTCTGATTAGTAATCCTGTGCCATCTGGTGCATGTTTCATTTCTTTGTTTTATGTCTCTTGTTATCTGTTTCTTTACAAAAGAAAGATAACATGCAAGTAAATGATACAAAACATAAGCTCTGAGTGAGTCCAGAGAAGGGCTGAGATGATCAACATAGGGCAGGAGCACCTCTCCTGTGCACACAGGCTGAGAGAGGTGAGGTTGTTCAGGCTGGAGAAAAGAAGGTTCTGTCAAGACCCTATAGCATCTTCCAGTACCTAAAGGGGGTATAAAGTGAGATGGAGAGGAATTCTTAACAAGGTTATGCAGTGCTAGGACAAGTGGGAATGGCTTCAAACTGAAAGAGAGTTGGTTTATATTGGATATTAGGAAGAAATTATTTACTGTGAACACAGTTAGACACTGGAACAGGTTGCCTAGAGAAGTTGTTGATGCACCATCCCTGAAAGTGTTCAAGGCCAAGTTGGATGAGACTTCGAGCAACCTGGTCTAGAGGGTGGCATCCCTACCCTCAGCAGAGGGATTGGAACTAGTTGATCTTTAAGGTCCCTTCCTACCATTCTATAATTCTCATTCTGTGACTATGATTTTAAAGTCATGGAAAGAAATTGTCCTGACAGCACTGAGTATCCATTGTCCTGCCCTGCTGACTCAGGGTTACTAGTGGGGAAGGGTGTGAGGCTCTCTCTCAGAAGAGAAGGGGACATGTTGCCTCCAACCTCCACCCCAGCAGCCACTGGCAGGTTTTGAGACGCTCATTTTAGGTGTGTGGAACAGAGCTAGTCTCCTAACCTCCAAGAAACACTGTACATGTGGTGTGAATATGGCCATGTTACAGTGGGAAAATTTCTCTCTTTGGGATAGTTTGCCAAGATGCAAAAAGGTGTACAAAATTGCCAGAGCTGGCATCCATGAGAAATCTCTCTTAGAGCTGTGCCATGAAAACCTGCAATGAGCAGCCAGCTTATATGCATACCAGAGAATAAGCAATTAGGCTGCATTTTGGTTTGATTTGTCTTTTTCTGGATATTCTGTTTGGGGTTTTTTTACACAATCAGAGCACCTAAAAAGGGATTGTATGCTGATGGTCAGGGAAGCCATCATTTACATGATTACTGAAATTACTTATTCAACGGTTACTTATCTCACCAATTCATCATTGTTTAAATTTTAATTCAGTGACAATGTAACCTCTGGAAAACACTGCTTGCATCTATAATTAATAGATTGTTATGCTCTGTAGTTTAAAATTTGATATACTTCCCTCAAACTCCATGAAAAAATGTTTCATGTGATCTCTTTCTGAATTTTCAACAGATGAAAATGGCCTGCTAGGTTTCATACAAGGAGGTTCATTTGTAGGGAGATGCAGATCCAGTTTGCTGTTTGCTGTCTAACACAATTTAGTCAGAGCAGCACAGCCCTCCCCTTTTCTCCTGACAGCAATTCTCCCTCCAAAATGAGGTTCTGGCAGTCTGCTTTTGTACAAAGTAGACTCAAATGTAATTATGCTGCTATGACAACTTAGTCTTAGAGCACTCATAGTCCTTTTTCTTCTCATCTTCATAGTGCTGCTAGGAGTAGAAAGTGATTCTGTTTTTTCTTCTTCCAGTATAAATGGAAATACACATCAGTGAAGTCCAAGTTGTACTGGCATAAGGTCAGGGTCAGTCCCAGTATATTTGCTTGTCTCTTAAAAATAATGTAATGAAAAGAGGGAGAAAATGTAAAGTGCTCAGTTCCCCAGCCCTGTCTTAATGATGGCCATGTTAACCACCCTGTCCACGTATCTGCACGGGGAAGGAAACTTTCTCTATTTGAATATCCACATGGAAAGAGAGCAGCCGTGGCCACATCTAATGGCCTCACCTTTCCTCAGGAATGCCACATGAATTCTTCAGAGCCCTTGGTTGCAGTGTTTTATCCTTGCAAAGGGTCTTGTCCGTGCTCCCATGTGGGCTGCTCCTGGGGCTGGGATGGCTTACAGCCCAAGTCACTGCCATGTGGGGATGCCAGCAAGGAAAGAAAACAAACCCTAAAGAACTTCTCTGGACATTACATGGTGCCTCTGAAGGCAGGCAGATGAAGGAGCTGGGCTCTTCATGGGAAGAGCCAGTGAGGAGAAACTGGCTGGAAGGACCACACTGGTCACCCAGCTTAGAGAGGGATTGTTCTGGTGGGAGAACATCACAAGAAATGCTTGATAGCTGAGGAGTGTTTTATAGAGAGTGGGGAAATGCTTTCTGTTCCCTCCTGCCTGTGTCCTTGCAGGGCTCTGAACCTGACAGCTCCTGCCCTGAAACAGAATCTCTGCTGTAACAGGTTTCAGCTCCCCCCCCAGATCTTCTTGTCCAGCCTTTGGGGCAGGTAGTAGAAAGTGTCTTTTGAGGGTCACCTCAAAATTTAGAGCATGGTGCAGGCACACTAAGGCAGAATGCCTCGGGCCAGGCCTGAGGGAAGAACATGTGGTTTAACCATCAAGATGTCTCCGTTAATTACTACCAAAGCCAGAGGTTTTCCAGGTGTTTACCTCAAATGAGTTATGTCCTGCAAGACAAGAAATTTTAAGTGTAGCCTACATAACTTAATTCACAGTGACACCCAGGGAGCTGTGGAGAAGTTCCAGAGGTATGATGGAGAGCATTTTAGTTTCATGTGGCTTCCCGAAGCTCCCTAGAGCACACTGAAAACAGTCCAGCCATTTTTTTCTTTTTATTTAAGGTAAAAAAATATTCCCTTTCCAGCTGTGAAAGCAACTGCATAGGCCAGAACAGAAGGTGTTTGCGGTAAAAAGACACACAGGCTTAGCCAGACTATTTTGTTCCTTTTTTTCCCTCCTTGAATTCTCCAGGGAGGAGAGGTGCCAGCATCAGAGGACAGGAGAGAGACCCAGGGATTCTAATTTTTTTACCTTCTGAGACAAGCTCTGGAAGAAGTAGGAATTTCTATCACTTGATGTCCCCTCTGTCACCCACGCTGAGACCTGAGGGCAGAAAAAGACTGTTCCCAGTGGGTGTGGCTGAGAGGGTGACCAGACACAGTGAAGGGCAGGAGGGAGGTCATGCCACTTCTTCTGAAACAGGCTCTTGTCTAGAAGCAGCGACCCAAACCATACAAGCATCAGAGTGCCAGAAGTCTCATGGCCCTCATTCCCATGTGCTTTCTCTCCACCAAGCAGTCAACTTGCAGTGGAAATGGAATTCCCCAGCTTCTCCCTCCCCAAAGCACCCACACAGCAGCTGCCACGTCAGAACTGGGGGTAAACAGGGTGAGCACCAGGGCCTTAGAGGAAGTCACCCCTCCAGCCACTTAAGGTGGCAAATAAAGGCTCAAAAACAAGCTAAGGAATAGCAAGTGTTAATTTTTGGACCTGTGTAAACTGTATGGATTGCCCCCTTGCCTGTGCAGGGCTGTTTCTAAGTGTAACCTTCCATGGAGCAGAGGTGGGACCTAATTTTGCAGACAAGGGAACTCTGACAGCCACAGCGAGTCTGGACTTCTTTTATGCCCTCCCACCCTGAGTGTTTGATTCTGGGTGGTCCTGGGTGCTGCACAACCTGGGCCTCCTTCCCTGGCTTCACCCCTCAGCAATGTCTGTCAGCGTGAGCATCACTTACATCCATGGGTAGCCTGGCAACTCAGACACAGAAAAGCTGCTTTCAAAAGGGCATCTGTCAGCCCTTTCTCCTCCTCTCTCCCCTGCCTCACAAACAGAGAACAGACACCACTGCAGGTGTTTTCCCTGTCTCATTTTGACATTTTTGTGAAGTGACACTGTCAGAGAGATATCTTTCCTATGAAGGAACAGCTCCTTTTCCACTTGCTCCTTGACACTTCAGTGGATGAACTAAGAAGATTCTGGACTCTATTTTAATCAAGTAAGACAGATTTCATGTACAGGCTAGTCACCCTAGAGCTCACTACAGCATATGAGAGATATCTTGCCTGAAATACAGACCTAAATCCAGCATTTACAGCACAAACACTGTTTCTCTCTGAAGCCCCATGTTTGTTTCTGCATGTTTTCTGACCTGTTATAATGTTTCCCTGCTAAACACCTTCTGGCCCAGACCTCTTGTTTGCTCAGTGGGTGGCTCTTTCTCTGTCTTTCTGTCTAAATTTCCTGTGTTTTGCAGACTAAGAGTTTGTCTGAGACACTCATGAAAGCCGAGACTGATCCTTGACAAAGTAATATTGCTTATGGGAATCATCCATGGCTGAGTGAGGTGAATCTGGGAGGGGAACTTTCTGTGTTTCCATTGACCTACTGGTCAGATGGTTGACTGCTGCAGCCTGTCTGTTGTGGAGGTTCCTGGGGAACCTTTCCTAGGGGAAGTCTTAATGCATCTCCATATGCATGGCATCTGTTCTCTGGGCAGTCAGTGTTCTCAGGTTGATTTTATATTATGTCCATTTTACTCCCAACCTCCCTTCTCTCTGGCACATACTGCTCCCTCACCTCCCTATTGCCAAAGGGACACCACCACCCCACTTTACCTCTCATCCACTTTGTTCTCAGCTCTGAGGGTAGTTTCCACACAATCCCTGGGCACCTGCACTCTCTGTAGCAGGTCCCTGTCCGCTGTGCTGCAGCTGCAGGCAGAGCAGCACCTCAGCCCCACACACTGGGTGCTTCATCCTGTTCACATGAATGATTCCTCAGAAGTAAAACTCCTGTTTTTGTCTGAGATAAGAATACCTGAGCATGTTCATTACTAAAGTGCACCCCATTTACAAGAGAAAGGGGCATATGAAAGCTTTATGTTCTCTCAGTCTTGATTCTTCCACAGCCTTGTACCATCAATCATATTCCTGCAGAGTACAAAACAATGCCCAATGCTGTCTCTTGTATTTACTTTGTGAAGATGTTAATGACTGTGAGAGCAAAATGAAGTGGTCCTTCCCTGAGGAGATAATACCATTTTGTTCTGAGAGGCAGGTCATAACAGATGGGATGTACGTGCACTTACTTTCTTGTGCACACTTCTCATTTCTCCTTTCCTGCTTTTTTTCAGAAGCAAAGTTAGGAGTGATTCATACCAATTGATGGTTGACAGCAAGACAAATATTCTCTGTTTTGAGGGGTCTGTAGGAGAAGAAATGGGACTCACACTCTTCCCTCCTTCTCTGCAAAATGAAGTCTCTCGCGAAACGGTGACTTTCTTCCAGATGATTCTTATACTTAATCTTAACAATAGCAATTTGCGATCAATGAGGTAAAAGTCAACTGATCCAGCATCATAAAAAGATCTTTGAGCTCATTGGAATTCTAGTTTAGTTTCCCTTGTTGGCTTATATACTAGCTGGACAAACAATGTTTCCTGGTTCTGATTCCATATTAGATTCTATGGCTCTGTATTTCACAGCTACCATAAAAGCAGGTACTGCAGTGATGGGAGCCATATAAGAACCTGGATAGATGATAAAAATATTGTTGCTGAGAGCTTCAGGGTGTACTTTGTGTGAGGAGACACTTAATCTAAAGAATAAGGGTTTGTTAAATTTTACTATATAGCATATGCAATTCTAGAATTTATTAGTCTATTGTTCAATACAGTAAATTATGTGCTGCTTTAAGTATTTTTTTAATTTGTGACATAAAAGAAGTTCCCAAACTTCCTGACTCAGTTTTTCTGTTTGCAATATGTGAATACTGTTGATACTAAGTGAAAGTGCAGTAAATTAAATAGCAGAATAGATATATGGCACACAGGTGGAACATGATTCATGTGTCCTTGAAAAGATTTGGGATTTCCCCAGACTAATAAAGGACTGATTTCTAGTAAGGTAAGGGCAGAGAGGAGACACTGGTTACTCCCCACATGTTTGAGAGTGTGCAGGAGAGCTGGTCAGGGTTATTTGTACTGTAGCACTCTTCAAGCTGTCTGTAAACAATAGTTAATAACATGCTGTTGTGTGGATGTACAAAGCTGAGACAATTCAGTAACTCAGTCTCAGAGGGCTGAGCACTCATTACTTTCCATATACAATAATAATTAGTAGAAATTACTGACAAACTTTTTTATATATGTATATCATCCCACACACTTTTGGATTTTTGCATTTACATTTGATTTCTGTTTTAAATTGACAGGTTTAGCCCATAGCTGCTTTCAGCACACTAGGAGAGGAGAGTGCCATTTCTTTACCTCCCTGCTGTTTGATGGAAAAGCAGTTGTTCTTTGCAGAAAATCTCTATCAGTGGCAGCTTTTAAAGACTTCCTTGTGTGATGTCTGAATTTTTAAAAGTTTTGAAGTACCAGGTTTTTCTGCATAAAAGCTGCTTATCCCTCAATAGCAAGGACTTCAAACAGTTTGCTGACAGCACGTAGACAGCCCCAACTTAACTTGAGTTGGCTGTGGCTTCTCTTGGCAAGTGGGGGAGATTAAGGGCAAAATCCTACAATGATGAAGATCATTATGCTGAAGTCCCTCTCTGCTCTCGATCTCTCCACGTCTCCGGGCCCGACTAGCATTTCCCTGCCTTGCAGTGATTGTGCATCTCTGTTATGCAGATCCATTTGCAGCAGCAGCAGCCTGTCCCTCTCTGCCCTCTGCATGCTGGAATTTGCCTGGTGCTTACACCTGGCTGGTGGTTGTGTCACACAGCTTTGTGCTACCTTGCAGAGCTGAAGTGGCTACCTCACCCATTTTAATGTCTGACACTAATTCATCCCTTTGCCAAGCCTCCACAGTAGTAGAAGAGCACAGTCCATTTATGCTTTGTTAAATTTGCACAGGTGGCAGAGAGATGCTTTTTAATTATTTTAATCTGGGTATGTGCAGCATAGAGGGACAGTGTATTGATTTTTCTGTTTATTTTTTCCATCTCTGAATGAATAAAGCTTTTTCACTCAGCAGCTGTATGCTCATAAACTCAGGCTCCCAAATATTTGTCATTTCAGTTGACTCTTCCCTCCAACTTTTACCTACCTGTTTCACATCTTGAGGATCTATCTTTACTGCAAATGATACTCAGAGACATAAAATATAAGATATACATTGATATCAACCCCCTGGTTTTTGGGATCTGAAAGGAGAAAGCCACTACAGGAATAGGGAAACTGACCCCTGTGACTGCATTGTGTATGAGATGCCTGAGTACCTTTGAGAATGTGGACCCTGATCTATAAATACTGTACCAGGGTCTGTGGCATCTCTGTCTGTCTGTCCATACCCAGTTTCTACTGGAATAAGCAGAGACAACATAGGTCAGTAGTTATGGGAGAGGAATTTTTTTACTGAGGGCTTTTTGGAGGCTGTTCTAACACAATTCCCAGCAGCAGGTGCAGGTGAGACACAGGTGATCCTCCTGTGCCTGATCATTGTGTCAGCACTCAAGTCTGGATGCGCACACAGGCAGTGGGTGTCAAACAAGCATTGTGCCCTCACAGCAAGCTGTTTGTCTATTTTTACATGGTGCAAACACTGGGTGTCCAAGGAAATGGAAACTCCTCTCAAACGAATGGCTTAGTCTCAAAATACTGTTTGTATGAATCCCCATTTTAGAAACCATATTTTCACCTGACTCACAAGAAAGTCTGCTGCATTTTTACTGTAGATGGAATCAAGATAGGCAGCTTCACAAACCTCATGAAAGTTTAACCTTGCAGGCAGAGCAAGCCTATCACTGAACACAGAAAATACTTTTGGAAAGGAGTAAAAACACTGAGGTGAGGCACTGGAACAGGTTTCCCAGAGAAGCTGTAGATGCCCTATCTCTGTAAGTGTTCAAGGCCAGGCTGATGAAGCCCTGAACAACCTGATATAGTGGAAGGTGTTTCTGCCCATGGTTAGGGAGTTGGCACTAGATGATATTTAAGGTCCTCTCCAACCCAAAGCATTCTATGATATCTACCGGTTTTGGTGTTTGTGCTGACATTCCACACTGAAAATAGCTATGGTCCCTGCCTGGCTCTTTGGCCCCCTGCAAAGCTCCAGCAGCCTTCCTGCAAGCTGTTGCTTTAAACCTAGAGAAAAACTGAGCAGCTGCAGCCTTTTGGGCTTATTTGGTAACAGCTGTTGCTTGCCAGTGTGCTCTCTCTCTCATCTTGCAAGTATTCCTGTCCTTTTTTCCCCTTTGGGCTCCTTCCCTCTTTCATTTTAATGTCCTCTGTGATTTAAGAGAATTGGTCATGAGAAAAGTTTGGTGGAGGACACAAAAGCTTTCATTCCAGCAGCCCATATGTTGAAGTGTGCTGGGAAACCTTTGTGAAGCCCTTCAGCCCTGTCAGAAGGTAAAGATTTGTAAAGCACCAAGTACCATTGTGCTTCTCTGCTTTATCTTCCTCCACCCTGTGCATGCATTGGGAGCTGGTACAAAGGCAGACCCATGAGCAAAACCTTCTTCTCTCTGAGCAACCTGCTCTAGAGGAAGGTGTCTCTGCCCATGGCAGGGGGATGGAACTAGATAATCTTAAGGGTCCTTTCCTCCTATGATTTCTCCCCTCCCTCCTGGCAGCCTCATGCATAGACAAACCCCAGCAGAGCCGTGCCAGTGCCAGCTCAGGGGAAATCTCTGCACTGGCAGAAGGTTTTTCAGTAGTTCTTTTCCTTGCCAAGCCCCACAGTGTGCCTATCACTGGTAGAAGCTAAGATTTGAAATGCTTTTCCTCTCTTTCTGCCAACACAACATATGAGATGGTTGTACTCTTTGTGATATTTTAGTAGTTAACAAACATGTGCGTGCTGTAAGAAAAATCCCACATGGAAATGAGATAGTGTGTAATGTATGCCTGCCTTTAGAACACCTTTAAAATGATTTTTCTTTTTTTTTATTTTTAGGAAGTCTGTGGAACTGGAGCATAACAGAGGAAGACAGGACAAGTTGAGAAGAACCAACTGAAAGGCAAAACCTTCAAGTTTGTGGCTATCAGAGCAAAAGGCAAAAAGGTAGGATTGCATCCATGTGGTTGTTCATATTTCACCCACTTGCACTGATTGTAATGGGACTGCTAGCTCTGTGCCCCTGCCTGTTGAACCCTCACTTTCTAAAGGTGGAAGGGGACATTAAAAGACTCCAGAAGTTCGGGGAGATGGAAGCCAGACTAAGGTAGACTTTAGCAGGCTTGTATTCCAAATGGTTTGGCTCCAGGAAAGCAAGTGAGGGCTTCTAGTGCTCTGCATACGAGTTGGCCCCCTCCAACCCTGTGCCACTGTCTCTTTGAGACCAGCCCAGCTGCACCACCAGCTCACATACAAATACAAGAAAAAGAGCAAACCCTGCTTTTTTTTTCTGCTGAAGCAGCTACCTGCTTAGTGTTCAAAACAGTGGCTTTATTTCCATTATGTTAGATGGCAGCATCATAACCTTTAACAGTGCATGAATCAAAATTTGTCAGCTTTTCCTCTTCTGCCATGAGCCTTGTGATTCTTGCCGTGTGCTTTATTTTCTTGTGGTCGGCCCAAGCTTGCTTGCAAATTTTTCCGGTTTAGAAATGTCCATAACTTCCTGTGGTCTTTAACAAGAGAGGAATGCCAGCCAAGGCAGGCAGCCTCTCCACACAGCTCTTTGCTCATACACACTGAGGTTGCTCTCAGTAAACAAGGTCACTGCCTCTCCCTCTCTTGAAGCATACTGCAACAAGACTCTGCTTTGTGCCCTTGTCCTGGCAGGAGGGGGGAATTGGGAGGCTGGAGGGGAAAACTGGTTTGAAAATGTCAAAAACTGATCCCAAACAACCAAACAGAACTCCACAACTTTTTTTTATCAGTTGTCAAAAAAAAAGTGTTATATACTTATGTGGAAATTTTCCTATTACTGTTATTATTTCAGCTTGTAGTTGGCTATGGGAACATTTCCAAAGAAACCAGTACTCTGGGAAACCTTTTGTTTTCCAGAAAGGCTGTTATTCAAAAGCAATTAACATAAAAACATTAAAATGGTCCAACTTCAGAGACAGAAAAATGGAGGAAGGAAATGTGAGACTGTGTGTGCATGCAGGAAGGAATACCGCAGTCTGGGGTAATGCAAGAGGCAGAAGGAGGAGACAAGAGCGCTTGGGTCAGCATGGGATGAATGCAATTGCCAAGGAGGGTTGGGATGGTGAGACCCCACAGGGGTGGGATGCAGGAGCTGCAAGGTCAGCTGGGGGCTGTTGTGACCTTGGAGGGCAGCACAAGGCAAGGGAGAGGTGTGGGGCCTGGGGCAGCAGGACTCCCAGGAGTGAGGGTAGAGATGCCCAAGTGTCTCTCCATTCTTCAGGCCTGGTATGAAATGTGTATTCTGTGTTTTGGCAGCTTTGAGTGCCTGTTGTCATGAGGTGCAGCTGTGGTTTTGAGGCCAGGCTTGTGCTCCCAAATCCCCTTGCTTCCCACTGACGATGCTTGGTGAAGGCACTGACAGCAGCAGTGCTGAGGGTTTTATTCTACATTTGTACTGTGCAAGTTTTCTCCTCCGTTTCTCTAGTGAGTTTTGAACCAGCTGGCTGATTTCAGCCTCACTTGAGAGGGCAGAGGGTCACTAGATATTAAAGTACTGTCTGCTTGTGTGGAAATGGAGTTCAATCAGAGGGAGTTTCCAGATGCCCCAAGGCAGATCTCCCTGCCTTTTTCAAAAGAGCACAACTATTTTAAAGTGTGAACTGCACCATATGCAGCCTGAAGTATGGTGTTTTCGCTTGCAAAGGGAGTGCCATAGCTGTAAATGTACAGGTTATCTTTTTAGGCCTTTTGATGTTTCTATCAATTTTTCCTCCACATATGTTACCTCATCCCTGACCCTGCTCACGTCCACATGTGTCAGTCTCAGCCAGACAGAAATGAGGAGATCTCAGTCCTCCTCAAGGGGCACCCAGGGGATTTGGTAGTCAGCCAGAGGTAACACATCAGGGAGGAGACCCGTGGAAAGAAGTGGCAGTATTATTGGGAAGGTTGAGTTCACTGTGACTGGGAGACATGAACTGGAGTGGCTGGGGTAGAATCAAGGGATGCAGGAGAGATGAAATACCCCAAACTAGCTAGGATTCTTGAGATCAGTGACACTCAGAAGAGCCTACCTGTGTTCCAGAAGCACATTCGAAACAGAAATCCACAAAGACCTTTGATAAATAAAAGTCTCTAAACTAGACAGTGGTCCCACACTCTGAAAAACCCAGAGAAGTGGGGCAAAAAGCATTGTATGAAAAGGCAAAAGGCATGTGAAGGACAGGCCTGCAGAGCAAAAACTCACTTCAAAGAAGGCTCAGGGCAGCATGTGGTGGCAGTGGGAGGGGAGGAGGCGTCTGGGACTGTCCTTCTCCTGCCACAGAGGGAGGCTTTGTAGGATTTCAGGGCAGTGTTTCTGTGCTGGTGTTTCCCTGTAAGCCGTGTCCTGCCATGCACAGGGCAGAAAAACTTTTAATAGATCATCAGTAGCTGGTACAACAGTGTCTCCTGCTTCCATCCTTCTGTCTGTTTCAAGATCAAATTTTAATTGAAACAAGAAGTTGTAGGCAGGATAAGTGTCTATAAATAGGTTCTAAACTGTCACCTTAAGAGAAATGTATGTGACCCAGTTCAAATACCAATATGAAGAAAGAAAAATTGTTAAACACATAGTCCCATTAGACACAGGAAGGTCCCCTTGTAGATTGTTTTAATCTTTGGAAGATACTTATTTACACTGTTTCCACCAAATGATAACATATTTTCTGCTTTGGTACCCAGGTAATGCATTTTGATAATAGATTCCATTCATACCAGACTTTGTATTTTCACTGAGTTTATGGCACAGATAATATGCATGCTTGCTAGTTTCTCCTTCTTTCACGATTTTCAAAGAGTTTAATTTATGTATTCTATTACCTGATATGCAGAAGAGATTTTGTTTGGGTTTTTAACCAAATCTTCATTTGAAATATGTAATTTTTGATGATCTAACATTCTAGGTTGACCAAATGATTTATCTGAGAAAGCATTTAGAATATTGTAGAGGTTGTGAAACCCACGTAAGGTGTTTAAACTTCCAATTTCATTTATATAACACAGTATTTAAGTCATCTGAGCCCCCAGAAGATTACCTGTATAAGTAGCAAAGGCAGACAGGATTCAGCTTTTGTTATTCAATCTCTTTTCAACATATGAAATGCTTTTCCAACAGCTGGTTATGTAAAGCAAGGTTTATTGAGGTTATATTTTTCAGTACTTGACTCTCAGCACTGCATATTTCGCATTTGTTATTTGCCTCACTTTTTGAGGGCTTGTATGCACCATCCTTACAGCTGAAGTTTTGCAGCAGCCTGTGTATTTTGAGGAAAATATTTATTTGAAGCATAAATATATTTTCATGATAAAAAATACAAAGATAAGGGTGGCTTATATTTTAGGTACATTTATGCAAGTTTAGACAAATGAAACACAGACTTTTTAAACTTTATCCATGGTCACTGAGCTTGATGCAGTGTTACTATAGATAGTCAGTGCTCAGAGCCAGCTACCATTTAAAGACCAATAGCAACAATACTGTGTTTCTAGAGGTTTTATCAAAATGAACTGCTCCTTATCTGTTCTGTGAAGCTATGGAAAACTATCCTATACAGCAATGCTGGCTGCTTGGATACATGCTGAAGAAATTTTCAAGCATTTTTATACCAGGCAATGTTCTGGTTGGAAAAAAATTCCTCACTGAAAGAGTGGTTAAGTATTGGAACAGGCTGCCCAGGGAAATGTCAGAGTCCCTGGAGGTATTCAATAAACAAGGAGATGTGGCACTTTGTGTTATAGTTTAGGGAGCATGTGGTGTTCAGTTGAAGATTGGATTTTATGATCTTGGCAATCTTTTCCAACCTTAATGATTCTATGAAATTGCTTGAAAGCAAAGTAGTTACTGCTTCGAGGTTAATAAACAATATATTCACCAGTCATAAATGCAGGCTACAGGCCTTAATGATCAAAATACAGGTGTCTTTTTGTTTTGCTTTGGGTTTGGGTTTTTTTGCTTGTGGTTTGTTTGTTTGTTTGTTTGTTTGTTTTATTTTGCTTTGCTTTGCTTTGCTTTTGTTAAGTTGCCTAGTAGATTTAGAAATAATACCCTAATGGAAGCTGTGAGTTTTACTATCCTAGGCAGTCTCTAGAAGAAGTAGTCACAGAGCTTGCATTTTAAGATGAAATATAAAGTTGCCTCCAGCCACAGACAGCAAACAGTTTGTTTTGATAAGGTTTTTGGGACAGGCTGACAGTTTAGTTCATTGACTTTGCTCTTGCTTGAGTTTGGGTGTTAATCTTGTTATCTAATGGATACATCTTAGGATGTGTTTTAAAACTCGTTAGCCTGAATACCAGAGTGCACAAAAGCAGAAAAACGAGATGGGTGGTAGAGGAGAAAGAGAGGTCCTCTGCCTACAAGAACATGGTATGTCTCCTCTCCTTCAAGCATTAAACACACATTCTTTGGCAGGAAAACACAGAAGACAGAAATCTCAGGAGACAGCAGTCTGCCCCTGTTTGACTTTCTCACCAGCTTGGAGACTTCCCTCTGGACACCACATCAAAGGGCCTCAATTGCTTCCAGCTCACTGCTGTTCTTTGTGGTGGCAAGAAGTCAATGAGAGAACTTTGAGCTAGGTGAGGTCTGAAGTTCCCAGCAACCATGAAGGCCCTTGGGCTCCTGGACCCTCTTATGCCCCTTACACACTTAGCCAGCCACACCATGATATAAAGCAGACAACCCCAATCAGAGAATGAGTAAATATGTAAAGCAGTTTGAAGTATGTACCATATGAAAGTAAGCATCTCTGTGAACCTTCAATTTATATTTCAAAGTAGTAAATTCACTTTTTGCAATAAAAAATTCAAGGTACACATGTACAAGGAAGGACTTGGAGTAGATGTCTCGAGTAAAACATCATCTTGGAAGGTGTATCTGCAAGCACAGAAAGAATGTGGGTATTTTCAAGTCCAGCATTATATGAGGTAATTTCTTTTTCAAGAGGAAGGAAGACTGCTGAATTTTCTAAAATTTACTCTCTTCCTATATCTCCTTTCAGAGTCTTTTCAAATTTTCCAGATAGTCCTGGCCTCTATAAGAATCTAGGTAGGGAATAGAAACCATATTGTTTAACACCGGTGACCAGTCACACAGCATGTTTGAATCCTGAACAAAAATGCTTGGAGATATTGGTACAATTCAGCAACCCATAGGCAAAAAGAAAAAAAAAAATATCGAACCTCTTTACCACATGGTTATAAAAAAAGGCTGTAAAAAATGTTACCCATTTGTGGTCAGAAGTATCAAGTACAACAAATTACACTTACTGAATACTTCAGTTATTGTGCTTGGCAATGAATTTTCTTTAACTCCAGGAGAGCATTACAAATGAAATCTTTAGAAGAGATGTGAACCAATTGTGCAATACTGGACTTTTTGTTTCTCAGACCATAGTCCTGCTCCCAGTTCCATATTCACTTTGCCTACCAAGAGATGCATTCTATTAAGAAAACAGAAAATTTTAGCAGTTCCTAACTACAGAAGGCAGCATAGCAGCTAAGATATTTGGGATGAAACCACCATGAGACAACTGCAGTTCCAGCAGGATTTGGCTGAAGGATCATGTGGGAAGCCTTTCCACTGCCAGACAGTGATGAAAAAGAGACAGGGGGTGAGGGGCTCACAAGTTCCAAGTTGTGAATCACCCCTCGTGTTGGCTGAAGCCTGCAGATGGAAATAGGAGGGAAGCGACCACTGAGGCTGAGCTCTGCAACCTTACTTTACCCAGTCCCCACTTGAAGAACTGTGTTTTGTTTCCATTTCTGAAATATGCCTTTTCATACAGCATTTGCATCATTAATTGGAGCATCTCCCTCCTGCATCCTAATCAAACAGTGCTGGCAAAGAAGAATCAGTATGTTAAAAGCAATGTCTGACATGTGGTGGACAACTTAAGCCATAAAATATTTGCCTCTGGCCTGGCAGGTAGGGGTCTCCATTTAATTTTATTAGGAAAAAAATTATTAACAGCAATGAAGCATGTGTAGACCATCCAGAAAAGGCAAGAGCTCCTGTTGCTGAGAGAGAGCTTAACTCTCAGTTTCTGTTTTTCCCTCAAATAGGTTTAAAACACTGGCACTTTCTCCCACAGGAGGAAAACACCACCAGGTAAAAGATAGCAGCAAACACATTAAAATTGCTGCTACACCAAAAATCAAGAAGAGGCGAAAAACAGTGGAGAAACAGTTCAAACTGCACACATCTAGAGGTGAACCACATCTCAGCAAGTATCTCTCTCAGTCAGGGAGTTCTTACTCAGGGCACAGGGACCCTGTGCCAGACCCTGGCAACGGAAGTCAGGAAGACTTCAGAAAACAGACGGAAGACAGAAGTCAACAGAAATATCCTGCAAGAGAAGTCAGCAGGGAGTGGGGTTTTTGACCTGCAGGGGAAATGCATGTCAACCACAAAGTGCCTTCTAAGTCTGGGTTGTAATGTTCCCCAAATGTAGTACAGAAATGAGACTTTGCTACTAAAAAATGTTATTGAGGACCTGGGCTGATTTATCAAGAAATGCCAGGGAGCTGCATTTACAGAGTGAACTTCACCAAAATTTAATTCCAACAAGGGATCTATCTGCTTTTCACGGTGTTTTCCTAATCCCTGGAGAAACAACTGCGGAAAGCAGGAGCCTTTCCAAGCAAGCCTGACCCTGTGTCGCAAGAGATGGAGCCACCTGTGTGTGTGTGTGTCACTGTGCCCGTGTCCAAGGCAAACAGCTGGCTTCCTGGAGTGCCCGGCCGGCGGGGAATGTCGCGGTGTGTCACCGGCCGGAGCCGCGGAGGGGAGCGGCCGCTGTGCCCGGCCCGGCCGCGGGCGCTGCTCCCGGAGCTGCCGATGGCTCCTTCCTGCGCTCCGGGGCGGGAGGGGGGCACGGAAGCGGGGGAAGGGACGGGGGTTTTCCCCGGAAACTTATCTGTCCCGCAGATACCAAGCCCAGCCATCCGCGTGTTCTGGGAAGTTCAGATAGACGCGTTACAGCGCTGAATCAGCCCATGAGCTCCCCAGCTGCCTGGCTTGGAGTGTGTTTGGCGGATAGTCCTGCGTGAGCCTACTGGAAAAGTTCAAAGGGTATTTGCTCAGTTCTTCCCCCTTCCACTACCCCTGCCAAGGCAGCAAACCTCTGGTTCATTTCTCAGAAACTAACTAAAGCTTTGCTCCATTAAACTTGGCCACCGTGGGAGAAAAAAAAAATAAAAAAAGGTTAGTATATTAATATAACAAAATGGCTTTATGTTGCAGATTGGATGACAGTCATGTTTCTTTCCTTTTTCTGTTTTTCTCCCTCCCTAGCCATGCACATACATTTCCTCTGTGGTAGGGTTCCCATCGCTGCAGTTTTAGGCAACCCCCGTGACACAGTGCTGTGCTGGGGCTGAGCTAGGACAGCAGGCCAGCTGTCTGGGATAGAAGCATTCCCCCTGTATGGAGAGGGAGCAGAGAGGGACAACATGCCTCTCTACTTTTCTTGTCACCATGTAGCTGGTGGTTTAGATAATGATAAGGCCCACCGAAGAAGTGTGTATGTCTTTTAATCTCTGCTCATCAGTATGATGTGTGTGAAATACCGGCTTTAGTGAGCTACACTGGCTCTGGATAGAAGGGAAAAGATTTTGCAGTGCTTCTTGGCTAGCCTCAGTTCACCCACACTGGCTCCCTGCAGAGTAACTTGTTTTAAGGTGGATTTATGAACCCAGATGCCACCCCCTTCTTGCAAACCTCAGTAGCTGCTTGATTGCTTTTTAGCGTGAGAGTTCAGAAAAACATTCTTAAACCATGATGTCTCCAGAGGTCTGTGGTAAGAAAACCATCTTAATTTGCCCAGTCTAGAAGCAGAAAGATGAAAAAAGAGTAAAATGCACTGTTGTTTGTTCCAAATACCTGAAATTAGTGTCTTTGTTAGAGATAAGTGCCATAAATGGCTTTAACATTTTCAGGTTTTTCTCTCATTTTGGAGCAGAGCTGTATTGCTGCCACAGCACTGCTGCACCACACGGCACAATCCACCCATTTTCACTTTTTAATGAGCAGTGACTCTGCTGTAGCTATTGCATTAGCTGTGCATCCATGATTTATTGTAGTTTCCAAACGAGAGTGTGTCATATCAGCTTCTAGAAAAGCTCAAGACAGCTGTCTGTGTCATGGAAAAATAAGACTTGATTAACAGAGGATGTAGGAAGCCAAAGTAAATACTAGAAACGTGTAAAGCAGTTGTGGTGGTGTAGATTAGTACGTATGAAGAGAGGTGTAAATCTGAGTGCTTGACATGACTGATTCTTACGTCAAAAGGGAAGTCATTGTGTTATGATGTTTTTAGTTGAAAGTCCCTGCAGACAGTGTTGGAGTTGTTTCAATGCCCCACTCAATTAAAAATCGTGAAGAGTTATTGTGAAGAGTTGGGCCTACTTTCCCATTTTTCCTGAATTTCTAGTATGGAAGTACAAGTAACAAGAGAGGAAATGCTAAAATTTGAAAACTCTGTCTGTCAGCAAAAAGTACTGGTGTGTCCATGCAGCACCTTGTTGTTGAATCACATAACTCGTGTTTGAAAAATATCCCACCCTGAGAGGTAGATGTGATGGTAGTTGGGTGACAGGACCATCTAGAAGGCAGGAGGAGAGTTTTGTGAGCCTATGAGTCTTGCAAAGCCTTTGAGATACTCTTACCTCTCTCAAACATTGCAGACCAGTGGGCAAAAATCTGCAAGTTACTTAAATCAGCCATTGAGACGCTTCCAGTTAGCTTGGTTATGAAAAGAGCATGAATTATAACATTCTACTCTGTCATTTAAAGAGAAATGTTTTACAGCACAAATCTCATTATTATGTATACATATTAAAAAGAAAAACTGTACTTTGTTTGGGGGTTTTTCATTTGCTTGGTTGGGGTTATTTGGTGGGGTATTTTTGTTGTTGTTTTTACAGCATTTTTAAGACTTTTAGACTTGCTAAGAGGTAGGTCCAAGTTGTGGTAAAATCTGCAGACGATAGTCTTGCTGATCTCAGGATTTTCTAAATATTAAAATACATGTCTGGATTTCTCAAAACCCCATAAAACTTCAAAAACATTAGACCCATTTCACCTTTCCCCAGATAACTGAGATGGCCATAAACTGCTTGAGTGTCCTGGTCCTGGCAAGATTTCTTGTAATACACAGTCTCTTGAATAGCTCTTAGTGGCTTTTTAGCATCTTCAGGTATTATATTTTAGCAAACAAAAACAAAGGTTATCCCCTAGCTTTTGCTTAACTACAATAAAATATTCATAAGGTGCAACCCTATGTCATGCAGATGCTTTTCCCAGTCATGTTGTTTATATAACAGAAACCATTAAAAATGTCACCTGGGGGGGGNGGGGGGGGGGGGGTTCTGTGTGGAGATGTGTATGAAGTCAGAGCAAAGAAAAATAAATCTCTCAGTAAATCCTGTCACTCTTGTGACTGTGATCACTGTGCCATCTCCAGCACTGCTTCCTACAGGAGCCTGAGGCCAAGGCTGGGGCTTGGTACATGTGGGTTGCACGACTCTGGGTGTGGGCTGGTCTAGATGAGAATTAGTTTTAGCAGAATCTAGTGGAAGTCCTTACCTAGAGATAAGCCTGAAGTGCTCATGCACTGTTAAGTTCCTGGCCAAATCTTTACAATGTATATATTTACCCTCAGGATTTGTACATACATTTACACTCGGGGTTTGCAGATATAGTTATGGTGTGACAAATACCCCTGTCTAGACAAGGTGGCAGGAAAAGAACAGAATAATACAAGAACATTAAAAGAACAGAGTAAGTGTCCATGTACCTTCTTGAGTGAAGTGTGGAGGGTTCCAGTGTGCACGTGTCCTTTTTTTAATTTACTTAAGATGGTTTAAGTTTCTCAAGTGGTAACTGCAAGCCTTAGGCAGCAGTAGTACACTTGCTGAAGTATGTTTGTCCTATATTAGGACAGCTGGCTGGCCCCATGGCAAGCCATTTTTTATTTTTAGGTGAAGCTTCTGGTTTTGGCCCACCCTGGCATTTTGTTTATCCTCTGTAGAAGTCTGTCCTTTTCTGACAACCTGGGCCATTAGCTTTCCTCTTGTGGTTTCAGCTTTTCTTCTTGCTTTTCACTTGGGAGTTTTCTTCTTCTAGTGGTTCTTTTCTCTTTTCAGCAAGCAGTTACTGCCTATCTGCAAGTGAATTCTATTCGTTCTGTATAAACCCTTCCTTTTATTAAATTGATCATATATTTTTCAATCATTCTTAAGAAGAACATTACAAAGTTCTGGTGGTTTGTGAAGGGTTTTGGTTGCTTGCTGATTGGATTTGTTGGAGCAGGGAGGGGAGAGATGGAGGGAATCACATCTCCCAGGGAAGGTGCTGCTGCTAATTATGCCTTGGAGATTATTACTTAATGGCCCAGATATAATTAGTACTTGATCAAACTCATGTGTGCTATTTAGGACAAAAGAAAGCCTCTCTTTCTGTATGACCCAAAAAGCCAGCGGTTACTTCAAACATTCATTTGTAGGGTTTCAGGGAACTGTATCTGTAGTTCTTATGAGTCCTAATAGCCCATGAACCACTTCCATCAGCTGCCATGCCTGCAGCCCTCCTCTTACCAAAACTTTGCCACCTATAGCAATAGAGGTGCAAAGGAGTACTTTTAGGATACCTCTTACTGCTGGATTCTGGTTGTCTTTAGAGAACTGCTTAGAAATGTATTTTGAAGGACAGGATTTTTTAACCGTGTCCACATCTTATCCATATCAAGTTGGCAAAAGCTGGAGGTAGAGGCTAGTGCCACACAGATCATGAAGGTTATGGGGACATGGCCTCACAGAGAAGTTCTGGGAGAATGATAAGAGGACCCTGTCTGACCTTGAGTATTTTCTTTACTTCTCTAATGCGCATGTTTCACCATTTCACATCCACTGCTGATGATACCTTAGCTTTTGTGCTTTTCAGATTCTGTGCTGCCTAGGTGTGTAGTTCTGAGCTTCATATTGTGTGCTGGTAAGCTCTCTTCACAGAGCAGGTAGACAAAACAAATCCTTTTCCTGCTGATGACCAAGGACAACTTTCAGCCCAACAGCATAAACAGTGGTGGGCTGAAGAGAGAAAACAAGAAGGATGAGACCTCAAATCCTGAAGCTGTAATTGGACAATTAAACCCCAATATGCAAATGGACCAAAACTTATAAAAGTGTTAGATCTCGTGACTGGTCAGACATTTTGTGACCATTCTTAGTCTACCCTGAGTGTAGCCCTGGTCAGGCTCGTGCTGCCCAAGGTGTTTCCTAGAGGCCTTTCAATAAATACCTACCTTATTCTCTAGCTCTGTCCAGTCTCTGTTTCAGGTCAGCCTTCCCAAGGCATCACTGGGAGCAATGCCAGGTGCCTTCTGGTGACAAGAAGTGTGTGTTGTGTGAGCTGGTCAGATGATAAAGGTGTTGAGTCAAAATCCACTGAATTGGTGAGACTCATTCCCAAATCTTCAGAGGGTTGCAGGTTCCCAGTAGAATCTGGGCTGGAGTTTAGACACCCTGTACCCAAACCTGCATTCCTCTATCCTCACACATCTGCTGACTGGATCCTGGGTGGTTACCAAGCTATCTGAAGCTCTTGCCTTTGAGCATTGTCAGAGGCATGTCAACCTCAGCAGAACTGAGCAGTTCAGTGCCAGGTCTGTCCCCCAGCAGCAGATGCAGCTCTTCTACATTGCATGTGCAAAAAGGCTCTTGTAGGCTACTGCCTTTGTTTGAAGTACAGCAGGGATGCTGCTGCTGCAGCTGCTGCAGTTCCTGTTCTCCTTATCCCACCACCCAGGGTAGGGATGCTTCCCTGCACCCAGCCTGGTCCTTTCATATGGGCTGTCTCTTCTTTCAGGTAACAGATTCAAAGAAGCTCTCCCATTCTCTGGAGCATGCCTGAACTTCCAGGATTGTGTATAACTGTTCTGCAGTGGGTGCAATCCCAACTGGTAGAGTTGGAGGGATTAATCAAGAATCTGTTAAGTGCACATTGTATGTGAAAGGTGGAAGAGCAGGATTCCACTGCTTCTGCCAGAAATCATCCTTGTGGCTTATGCCTACTTTTTAATGAAAGATATAAACAGACCTTGGGATGACAGTTCCTGCCTAAAGGTTCTGGAGAGGTCTGTGTGTCCCAGTGGCATTGCATACAGGAAATGTACGGGAAGAATGGCATTTGCACTCTCTGTCCCAGTGTGGTGCTTCAGAAGGACATTTCAAGGTCCACAGAGAATTTGGCTTCCAATTCATTATTAGGTAAATTAAACCCATGTGGAAAAAGCTGTTCCATCTGTTTCAGGGCTGTGTTTCACAATGGGGGTCAATGCGCTGTTTCCCAAGGGTTCAGGAGGCATGGGCCAAACCCCTGGACACGGAATATCTTGTAGCTCACTGAAATGATGATAGTAATTCTCAGTTTGCATAGCTCACATAGCACTGGAAAGGAGTTGCTGGTACTTGTTTCTTAGCTCTCTGATTTTGTACAGCCTGGCAGAAGAGATGAAGCAAAACAAACAAATTCTTGGTTGTCAGAGGCCAGAAATGTTTGGTTGATTTTGCTTTACCACCAGTTTCAGTAACATAAACCACTTTATTTTGGAGGAGAATAAGGTTTGTGCCTATTAGCTGCTGCCACTTGTGCACTTGAGACTGATGTCAGCCATTGACTTCACATCACCACCTGTGACATATATGCACCTTCTTGAAAGGCACAGTTTGAAGTGGTCATTTAAGCTCTATTTATATTCTTTATTTCAAATAGTAAGGCCACCATAATGCCGTATATATTACTTCAGAGGATTACAGATCACACCACAGAGTGTTTTATAAATGATTTCTCTTCAACATAGCTTTATATTGTCAGGGCAATTGCTTCTACAGTTCCACTTCTAGTCTTTCCACCTTAGTCTAGGTCCAGCTCCTGCTAGAATTCCTGAGATTCTTTATTAAGGTTATTATCAGATCCCACACTGCCTCTGTTGCAAGAACAAGATTTGGGCCCACAGACAATTTATTGAAAGATCCTTAATTCTGTCCCCTTTGCATTGTCTTTATCCATTAGTCATGGAACTAATGACCAGACACACAGTATCCAGGCAATGTACGTGTGTTTATGGTGTCTTTATAAAAGAATTTCCTCCTCCTGGGAGAAGACAATCCAGAGAAGCTGCTGTCCCCCAGAACCTAAGTGGGATCACAGCAAAAATTCAAAAACTCACTATTACCCTGGCTTGCTCAGTGCCCAACTCACACACCAGATATCAGCCAAGCAGACCAGGCCTGCCTCTCTGCTCTGATGAATTGCTGTACATTTATCAGCTGTATACAGTGGCACTGAATGCACACCCCCCCCATTTATTTCAATATGATGAGGCAGGAAACGCTTTCTTCCCATGCATGGGTAGGCAGCTGTCTTGAGAAATTCCAGAACCTGATGCAGAGAATTTGCTGCTGTATGATCTGCACTGAAACAGAAGTACCCACACACAGGGGGCACCTATTCTCCTTTACCCTAAACTGTGCTTTGGATTCAAGACTTGCTAAGAAAAGGGACACTATTCCCATGGGCTCTGACTTGTAAATGATTTCTTCCCTTGAGAGGTGAGTAGTTTTTACATCCCAGCTTGGGGAAATTGGAGAAGGCTCCAGGCAGTCCATGAGGCAGACGCAGTTTTCTGGGGTGCAGTGCTGGGTGTGCTGCAGTCAAATAGCAGAGCCACAGCAGTCAGCATGCAATACCTGAGGGGAGCTCTTGCCCCGAGGAGAACATAATGGCAAACAGTAACCACAACCAGCCCCAGCTTACTGTCTAGTCCACTAGTTCTATGCTTTTGTGTAGAGATTTACTGATTTTAGACTACAGTGTCGAGACAGCAATGATCTGTACAAGTGACCTCGTAAGTCATAAACCACGTGCAATTACACAGGCAGTACTAAACTACCACAGTAGTTTAAACAGTGTTTGTTAGTTGTTATTACCTCTCCTGAGAGCTTAGTGCTATTGCTGTCTGTAGGCTGTGATTTACAGTAGTGTAATCACCTGAAAATACTGGGTTTGTTAAACTTCTCAGGTAATACAAAAATGAGTCAAGCAATACTTTCAGATACCAAATGGACTTAAAATGTTTTTCTTGCCTGAAGATGTATTATTTTATTATGTTCCACCATCCACTCTCCAGCAGACAAAGTGGTCTTTCATTGGGGAACACTTACTCAAAAAAGAGAATTATGAAGGAATTTCTGTGACTTGTAATATTAGTCGTATGACCATCATAGTGTGACTGAGTGTTCAGTAACAATACAGATATCACTTGACTCTTGTTTAAAAGAGCATTAAGTCAGGGTTTTCCTCCTGAAACCTGACATCAATCTATGAAACTCTCCTTTCTTGAAGTGATTTAAGAACAAAAGCTATGTGCTATTTGAAAATGTAAGCCACATACATTGTTAGAGATTATAAGAGACCTGGAAAATTCATTGGTTAGTTTTCTAGTAATAAATTATTGTTACATGAATTCATTAAAAATTACTTAGCTCTTCAGGAAAATGATTGTCATCATGCTTTTTAAGCTTATTTTCTTAACGGGGTGAACTTGGAAAAAACTTTTATAGCTCATACTGGTTAATTTTTAGTTTGATATTTTATACCAGTAAAAAACCCTCCCCTTTGCTTACTTCCATTTTCCTCTGTCAAAGGAGATTAAGGCACATGTCCTTGAGTACGACTGCTACTCCCGTCCTCCACGGAAGCCCCTGTATAGCAATTCCATAGGGATCTAGAACGCTATGATGGGAGAAAGCCAAGAAATACAGGACAGTGAAATGGAGGGACTCCAGAATGAGCTGGCCCAAGGCCTCTCTCAATTGAATTTTGCAGCTTTCTAGGATGTGGGGCCAAGGTCATTCCTACTTCAGATGCAGCAGAGGGAAGGGCTGGGGCAGGAAGTTTCCATGGGCACACACCTGCTGTTTGAAACAGCAGTGAATCATCAAGGGAAGAGCCCTGGAGCTCCAGCACCCTGTTTTCCCTTCCTCTAAAGAGTGTGGAGGCAGCAGCTGCAGCTGTTGATTGCTTCAGACCCCTTCCCTTGGGAGCAGCTGGCTCTGCAGTCCCTGACCCCACGTGGCCCAGCCCCTGCCCCAGCTCAGCACAGCATCCTCACAGCACCAGGGCTTAGGCCACACCAGGCAGTTCAGCTACAGTGGTTCTGCTGCCCTGGGGCAACAGCTGCCTGCTTTGTTCTGGCCTTCAGGAGCAAGCAGACCCACCCAAAGCTACTGCAGTCTTAAATAAAAACAGAAAATCCCACAGCAGGCTGGAGACAACTCCCCATCTCCAGTGTTTACTGGACCAGTGGTGTGTGTTGGGCAGGAAGCTGCACAGGAAAACAGGAGCTTGGCCTCTGGGATAGTGCAAATGAGGCAAGGAAAATGTGCTTTCCACCTGCCAAAAAAACTGAGTCTAAAGCTTTGCTAGCTGGACTCCACCTTGAGAGTTGCTGGACAAGCTCACTTCTCATTAATGTCAGTGGGATTTCTGTGGGTGCTTAGCAACTGGTGTGCTGTAAGCCCTTACAGGGGCATGACAGGGAACATCACAAGGCAAATGTGTGTGAGGCTGAAGCCATCCATGGTCTGAGTGAAGAAATGCACTCAGGTGATACTTCCCACACAGTAATGGTACAGATTAGTCCTCACCCTGACTGCTGGCTTTCTGCTTTAGAGATATGGCAGTGCTATTAGCCAAAACACATTCTCCCCAAATCTGAAATGGTATTCATTGCTGCTTCTCTTTTCAAAAGTTTTCTTTTGTCCTCTTTTCAATTTTAATTCAACTTATGTATGTTTATCTAGATAATATCCTGTAAGTACTTTTACATATAAATGTACTTCTCAATTTTCACTTTTTCTAAAGCTGTCAGTAAAACATTTTAAAACTGTTCTCTGGCACAGATAAGCTTTTCACTCATCCATATTTTCACTTGACTAAAGCAAGGGAGGTACTGCTCAGTTCTCTCATAGAAGGCACTGATGAGAGCAGCAGGTTCACGTGCTGTTTTCAAAAGGAACCCAGCAGGACTCCATGCCATCGCACATGTTGGTCACTAGATCTGTTCAGTCCTCAGCTTCCTGCTAAAAGAAACCTGGTTTGATTGTTCCACACAGTAAACTGTTGTTGACTGATGCAATGCTGAATGGTGCTGGTGGCTGATTCATCATTCTTGGCTTGACCACTGCACAACTTAATGAGTAAAAGGGAGGTACTACTGACTAGGAACAAAAGGCCAACAAGGAGAGAAACATGGAAGGGAAGAAAAGGGAATCTCGTAGCCATCATATGGATACAGAGCATTGAGAGAAGAGTCGCTGTTGTTTTTGCCAAATTTAAGATATATTTGCTTTTCTGATGCTGATTTATTCAGTGAGACACAGATTTTGAAAACAGAATGCATAAATGCTGCACGAGAGAAATTAGCTGAGAAGCAACATCTTAATATAGAGTGCAGGAGTGCATGGAACACTTCTAACAGTGGAGGAGCCTGGGCTCCTACACAGTCATTCCCAAAGAATGTTAAAAATATTTGTGGGAGAGAACAAGCTTGTGAAATCGATTTTCTGAGCTGCTGTCTGCTTATTTAAAACAAAAATGATCTTATAGCAGTTCTACGTGTTTCCTTTTCATATCAGTGTTAAGCTTATCTTATAAACGTGTTCAGTATGTAATGTAAGTTAAAAATATCCATTGTAAAACTCAATGCAAACAGAATGTGGCTTGGATGCTTGCTGGCATGCAGAAAGATATCCTGTCTTATTCTTTTGTGTACTGTGATACAGTTGTAGCATTATCAGATATCTAGGGCTTTGAAGGATATATTGAAAGCATGTCAAAGACTTTTAGAATTTGTTTTTGGCAATATTAGATCACAAAAAACTGATGAATGAATCCCACTAACTTTCATTAAAGTTTTTTATTGTTTTTTATTGTTTTTCCTGTTTTGGAGTTGAAATTAAACTAGCATTAATAGCACTTTGCATATTTATTCATTCAATCAGAAAGAAAATGATGTTAATTATTATCATGTCTATAGAAATTTGCATTCAAAACACAGCTTAGACACTGAATGGTCACCACTGTGTGCTGCTTGTGCAGGCAAAGAGAAGAGTGTGCCTTGCACAAGATCCTGATGTCCGTGGTGGAGCTTGCTGAGTCAGGAGTGCTGTCTCCTGATCAGCACCTCAGCTCCACAGTGACCTGGGGAGTCCAATACTAACAAACCATGGCACAAGTGTTCTACTTGGCAGTTTTGCACATGGGAAAAGAGCATTCCCACAGCGAGCGGTAATTTGTGTAGCAGCCAATTGTAGTGCCACCACTGCAGGATTGTTGATGGAGTGTGGGAGTGAAGGCTGTGTGACTGGGGACTAGGAACAGCTGAGCCTGAACATGAAGTCCAGATTAAAACCTAGCAAGAGTTTAAGGCTGGGACAAAGAGTCAGAAGTGGGAAGACAGTAGCTTGTCATAAGAAAGAGGACAGAAAGAAAGAAAGAAAGAATGGGCAGAAAACCCTCTGCCCCTTTTCCCTTAGTTTCAGGAAGTCATGGTCATTCTTACACTGGCGTGTTGGCATGTACCTGTCAGCCATCCCCCCAGTCAAACTCTCAGTCTCCTTCTAAAGTATGACAATGCTCCATTGCTCTCAGGTATTTTTTTGGTGTCTCATGGTGCTAAGTTCAGTGTCCTAATGTAGAAGGTCTTGCCTTGCTGAAGGCTGTCTGGGTGTCAGAATGCCAACAGAGAGTGGAACTCCTGCTTTTTAGCATCTTTTTTAAAAGACTGGGAAATCAGTACTTTCTTCATACTAATTAGTACAAATACTGTAATCACAAGGAAAGGTAGAAGAATAGTGAGGTTGTGAAAAAAAAGCACTCAAAACCTGCAAAGTGTCATGATTAAGAGTTACACAGTGATTTGACTGGATCCTGTTACACGTGTTCACTGACGAACATGTAATAAGCAATGCATTTTACAAGCAAGTTTGACTGCAACTTTATTTATGTTGGCAGTTAATTCAATACAAACATTTGTGTCTTCATTTCCAAGTGCTACGGAACCCTGAAAAGTCATCACAACAGCAGCACTTGCTGGGTATTTCAGCTTTTTTTCACATAGCCAAGTGACATCCACATCTGGTAAGGCAGGTTTAGACATTTGGATATCTTGTTACCTTTTCCTTAATTCAAATGACAGTTTCTTCTGAGCCAGGGTAGTACATAAAATATATAGGGTGGAGATGAAATCCTGTCTTTACAGAAATTAATATAAATGAGACATTACAGTACAGATACATATCCTTAAGGTCTAAGTTATTCTGTTCACCAAACTAAATTGCTAACAAATTGGCAAACTAAAAAACATCAGCATTTATGAAAATTAAATCCATATGTCCTTCAAATGCATGTATCATCAACTACTTCCAGATGTAAAAATCCATGGATAGTTTTAAAGAATCTCGCTCCCACAGTCGGTTTCCGTCATGATACTCCAAATGAGCACCATTCATAAGCAATATACAAGAATATTTAGTCTGTTCAGGAAACAATACTTGTTGCTTTCCTTAGAGCCAGGTATCCTGTAACCACATCTGAAGGGAGCATCCGAATGTAGGCAAATTCTTCAATAGTACTAAATCTTAGCTTGCTCTGTGGATCTGTGTAATTTGCCTGAAAAAGAAACAATGGTAGAGATAAGATTCGAATAAAATTTCTAACCATAATAGCAAAAGAAGTATCTTGATTACAAGACCACAAAACAGTGAGTTTCTCTTCCTAGTAACAGCACTGCTGTTCTACCATGTGGCCACAAGTCAGTCTTTTTCTCTTTCTCCTCATGTGAGAACTTACGAGAAGTTAACAGACCCCTGTAAAGTCAGGTTAGAAATGCATTAAACATAACAGAGGGCTGAAGTAAGTTTCCTATAAAACACAGTGAAAAAGAAATTCCTCAACTCTCTAAACTCACCGTAGCAACTCTGTGCCTTGTGCAGTCTCTCTAAAGGCAGCTCTCCAAAGAGTCAGGCTGCTGCCAATAAATTTCCCACAAAGAGGCTGAATTATGGGTGCTCTGATAGCTTTGGACTGCCTTTCTCTTGCTGCATACAACTTAGCTTTTAATTTACTTTAAAGTGGTCATTAAAGCCAGGGAGTCTCAGCTTATGGGTCTGTGACTGAACTGATAAGAGATTTGAACGGGGTGTTGTGGTTTGCTCCAGAGCCTGCTCTCAGGATAGCGGCCTGGCCACCTCACCCTGGGCTACACTTGTATCCTCTGCTGTATTTGGACCTTGAGTGACTGGGAGCAGTGCCAGTTTCCTTCTATCCTCTCCCCTTCCTTGTTGCTACAGAAACCTGGAGCTCGGCTGAGCTTAGGGGTAGGCCAGGGGCTGCACTGGGAGAAGGAAGGCATTGGAGCATTGATGTTCTCCACACTCAGTCTCCAGACCAATCCCTGCCTCTTCAGCACTGGATTACCAAGTGCCTGCCAAGGCTCCAAAAGTGTCCTCTGTGCCTTTCTTTAGCACAAGATGGTGGCAGGCTGCAAGGCACTTGAGATCCCTCAAGACATTGCTACTAAAAATAGGAAAGGCCAGGAAGAGCTGGAGTAGTCCCCCATGCCACACATTTACAGTGCACAGCTCTCTCCATTTTTATGTTGGAGAGCACCTGTTGACCATGGTAACAATCCAGCCAATCATTTCATCTGATATGACTTTAGAAAATTTAGTGTTATTTGTAGCTTGATTTTCTTTACAAATAAACACTGCCAAGTTAATTAAATGTAGTCAGCTAACAGTTCAAGCCATCAATTAAGTTTCAAACAAATGGCAAAGTTAGAACATTAGGAGTAAATTTGTCCCTGCTGGTAACTTCATGGTTACAGCAGGTATAAATTTACTTTTATTTCACTCTTTACATCTGGTCTCATGTATGAAAAAGCTATGCAATTAGACTGCTCTTCAAATGTGCATGATTCCGTCATAGAGTAAACAAGCAATATCTGCAATTTGTATTATGCACCGATCTAGGTTAAAAATACTATGGCAGCTTTTCACTGTTCTGGTATTATGCAGTGGGCTATACTGTTTGCAGACACTAATGTGTGGTAACCAGCCATTCGTGCCGTGGCTTGACCCTGAAAAGAAACGTCACCAATACTCCAGCAATAATTAGAGATTAGAATATTAAATTAATATGGATTTGCAAAGAAAAAACTCTGTCGTGTTTAAAAACTAAGTCAAAGGCCATGGACACATGCTCTTAAAATACAATAAACTAGGTATCTCAGTCTGTTTCTATAGTAACAGGGCTGATCCATTTTCAGAAAAGGAAGAGAAGTATAAACATTTGAAGGTTTGGGATTTTTTAAAAATCTGTTTTACAATAACTTACTCTGTTTTGCATATTAAAATATCTAAATACTCATCTCGCAAGTTTGGAAATAATAGGTTTATTTTGCAGTGTCAATAGAGTAGATAATAGCTTTAGAATTCTAGGCTGCCTTACAAATATAAATTGGCTGCTCTGCTGAGACCATTGGTAAATTTAATTCCATTTATGCTACACACAGAAAGAGAAGGGGATCAGTAGAATTTAATTGTGGCATCTAATATAAGAGAAAGTATGCTGATTGAGAATGTTTTAATACAGTTCTCTTTTTGTACCTAGCAGACAATTTAATTCTTCCCTAAATGGGTAATGTTAAGGAATTTTTCCCCCCATGGGGAATCCAGCATTCCCACAGAAAATACATTCTTACGCAAATGCTTTTATATTTTACACAGAAAAATGCAGGGACATTTTTCTAATACTGCATTTCTACAATATTCTATTGTCCCACATATCCTCCTACTAGGAATCAATCTTGAAAGCATATTTAGTGCTTCTTATGAAACATTTCTAGCCTACCAATTTAAAGGACACACCATCTTAGCTATTTTAATAAAAAAAAGGGTTTTTTTAAATGTGGTAATTTTATCATAGTCTGGAGAAACCTTGCAGGCCAGGTAAAATAGGAAACTTGACTCACAATGCAATTAGAGGATAGAAAGTTAAGAAAAAAAAAAAGTGGAAAGAGAGAAGAAAAGAAAACAAAAGCAGCACTGAATGGATTTGTATAGAGAGTATCTATACTAAGCTAGAATAGTTATAGTACATAAATCATTGATGGAACAGAGGTGCTGGTAAAGAAAAGCTGAGGAACTGAGAGAATTTTCTAAGGTTTAACTGACCCTTAACTAGTAGGGATGTGGTCTCCTCTCCCATCTGTACCTGCATCATCAGCTCACTACAGGTGCAACAACTGATTAGTTTTGAAATACATCAAAGGTTAGTGCTGGAAAGCATTATCTGGTTCCTTGGAGATGGGGCAGGAGTCTGCCTGGCTAGAGGGAATTACCTTCCCTGGGTTTGTGAGCAGTCTCTTCCATTTGCTGTCTGCCAGTCCATCTGTGAGGGAGATGTTGCTTTTCCACTCCCTCTTGAACACCAAGGGTTACAGTCTTTATCTGAGCAACTCTCTCCCTTTCCAAACCACATTCAGAGGCACAGGCTGGACACATGCCACCTCCTAGGTGCCTTATTTAAATGTGTAACTTAAAAAATAAAGTCTAAAAAAAATATGCTACCAAATCAAGATCAAATGCTAGGATGTGCAGGATTAGGGTTGGTGCTATAACTGTTCTTGGATGCCTTACACTAAATATCCATTATAAGGCAGCCCTTAGTTAAGTGCTCACCCATTTTCTGTGCTAATGAGGACTTTTTGCCTAATTCAGTGCATAGAATGCAAGGTGGTGTGCTAACCTGCATCAGCATAACAAATCTTTAAGGACATCTCCAGGAGGTGGTATCAAGCCCGTGGGCTAGTGCCCTAGGGGTGGGAAACAGATTAAACTGGGGTAAGTGACACAGAAATTCTGTGCCAGACTCCTTGACAATACAAAGTTTTCATCATTGTAGCTACTTAGTGTAACCATTATTTAAGCATGTTTTTACTCCAAAATGCAACATTCCCTTTCACCTCAATTGTAAGAAATGCACAGGCTTCTGCAAAATAAATCACTGGTGTTTTGAGGGTGAAAAGTGAAAAGATATGCTGTTACTAATACCTGTTCTAAGCAAAATTATTCATGTAACATAGAAACAGTTTCGATAGAGATACAAAACTTTTGTTGGGCAGAATTCAATGACTTTACTCCTGTTTTGTGCCAACAGAATCTTTGGGGAATTCAGGCACCAAATTTTAACTACCAAGACTTTCTGAAGCATGTGCAAAACGTATCTAAGTCAAATGTGGCTCATTTTTTTTCCCTTTCTTTAACAAAAACATGTAAAAGAGCCCATCTGTGACACACAGGCTACACATCTGCCAAACTCCAACTTTCAGCTCTGAAGTATAGGGGTATTTGAATTTCTCAACAGTCTGTGCCAAGTGTCTGTTTCAGGCTGATTTGTTTGAGGCAAAGTTTGAGAGCAAGGATAACAAGGGGGTTTTTTTAACCTGGTGGAAAAGAGGCCAAACAATAAAATTTTGCCTAATCTCATTATTGAAAATTGCTGAGCCATCTTTTTAAAACTTCCTCTACAAGATAAAATGAAATAAATCCACATCAGGCAAAGAGCATGGAAAGTTTCAGTCAGTGTGGTTATACCTTGGCAAAGTTAAGTCAGAGAAATTGTGAACTACCAGCTTTCCCTGCAGCTATCTTAAAAATTAGAAATTATGGGCACCAATGTAGATTCTACAGATGACAAAGAGGTGTCATAGGAGTTACTTGGCAGGACAAGGTATTTAGTCTGTCCTGACATCTATTAACAACCTAAGGATTTTGTGACGTAGTGAAAAGTATTTGGGGTTTTTTTCCTAAATCACTGGATAATTATTAGGCCTATTAAGTCTGAATAGGAACCTCAGCATATCATCTTTTACAAAACAAGGAACCAGTCCTATTTCATTTTGAAAGGTGAGACACCAATTTTGAATGGAAAAAAACTTACTGGAAGTCCTGAGATGTCTGAATATTTCTTAGCAGGTTTAAAGGAAGGAGGAGCATCAATATTAAAATCTAGAGAGAAAAGAAAGCATAAACTCAGTGTCACAGTGTCAGATATATATATATATATATCCTATACCATAAACCTACTCTCTGAGGTGTCTATTAACTACCAACACTAAGGCAAAGAAATATGAAGCAGAATCACCTCTGAAAACATTTATCCTGTTAGCACTGTAAATCACAGGGAGCCTGATCCTTCCCACTTTATTAAGAGAGTTCAGCAAGCAGAACTGCCCTCCCCAAAAGGAAAATGCCATTTGAAATGTGTCCATTTCTTCCAAGTCTTAATGAATTCCCTTGCAGTCAGTCACATGCAAAGAATAGCCATTATCAAATGCATACTGTATGTTAAGACTGTGAAACATTGCTCAAGACTGCAGCTCTGAAATACTATAATCCAGAAAAGCAAAGTAATCTTTTAAATCAGTTAAATCTTTAAGCATGTACCACTTTAAGCCCAGTCAATGACCTAGAAAATTGTCTGAGTGTTTAAACTGAGGGTTGGAAATTGCTGTTCTTTGGTGCCCTTTAGATAGCAATTATCATTCATAAACATTTTTAAGATACAGTTGCTATGCTTAAGTAGTTAAATCCCCAATTTTGGATATTTACAAAAATATCTTGTACATAACTAATTTCTTTCCTCTTTCCTGATCTCCCTTGCAACTCATTCAGATGCTATGCTCAATTCACATTCCATCCATATCAAATTTCTAACTCATCATCTCATAATTCAAAAGACCCTAATGCCACAGACAGCTGGCTTTAAATACGAAACTGGATTTCTTTTCCCTCCTTCTTATAAAAAATCCTGTAAATTTCTGGTTGCAAACAGAGCATGGTAGAAAACAGCAACATCAGCAGACTGTCAGTTACAATGGCCAGGAACACACTAGTCTGCGTTTTTCTCTAACAGTTGCATCTAAAACACTTCAAAAAACAGCAAGCTATTTTTGGATAAAGCACCAAGTCTGACAAAAAGTATATGCATATGCTCAGTTTTGAAATGTCTCCCCTTGCTTAAATGCAATCTGAGGATTGCATTCTGCCGGCAGCTACGTTCAATATCCTACATTCAAGTATCCTACTTTACAAGCAGGCTTGAAGAATATCTAGATTAAGAGTCCACTGCTGTAACTCTGCTCCTGTGGATGTAACCAGCTAGGACTGCTAATCAGCACTGCTAATAGTGTAGTTTCAGCTGTGCTGCACTAAAGAGAGGATGTAGGATTTAAATCTCCCAAGAATCTAGGATAAGGAGCTGGATAGGAAGCTTGGGCTGAGGTCTAAGCTACTGCAGGTATGTGGCTTAGCAGAAACTATTTGAAAAGTGCTCAAATAGAGCTAATCAAGCAGCAGCGCCCACCAAAAGACCTCTGGAGTGTTCACAGATGAGGAGGCACCTAACCAGTGAAAAGGTGACAAAAACCTCATGGGAATAAGGGTTTCTGACTTGGTTTGGATAAATACGTTTTCCTCATGAAACTCTCTCTTCAAATGTATTTGAACTTTGCCATGACACTCCAAATTATTTGCTTCCCCCTACTTTCCACTTAGAGCTGACGAGTGTGATTGGAGTAATCTTAAATGTGCTACTGGACCCTGTTCAAGCAGGATACCGCATGCACCGAGGAAATAATTTAGGTTAGTTTTAAAGAAAGTTATTTGTGTGGATTCTATTATTTATAAATACATGCAAAGCGTCTAAGCAGCTTACAGCTAGGATCATTTAGTTGCCATGGCAATGCCCTTTCAGAAGCAAGAATTTGTTTTAGGTTCTTCCACGTTCTGTTCTTCTTGCCAGCTGCTGCTCCACCAATGCCGGAGTGCTAGAATTAAAAATACGGTGTTTAGAGAAAAAAATAAATAAAGAATACTATTTCAGAGCATGACACTTCTATTTCATAGTCTTTCTGATATGTCTCATCTTGTCATGAACCATTTGTTATTCTCACTTATTTCATCAGTAGGCTACAATACTGTACACTTTAATCTTGGCTGCAAGCAAAAACAAAGCTTTTTGGACTGTGTCAAAGCTTCTATGTTTCCTATTAACTGAAGGAAATTAAAATCTGCTTTTTACATGGAAATAGAAAATCAATGTGGTTAGGCTTAGCCTGAGATTACAGGATTCTGTATGTACTTCCTATCGTATTAGAACTTATTACTATGAAGTTGTTTCTAAAATTGTGATTATACAGCTAAATTTTCCCCCTCCCTTTTATGCCATATTACAGGTGCAGCTCTTCTACAAATTATCCATGACTGCAGAAAACACAACTGATCTTGCAAAATGTAATGAATACTATGAGAAACTTTCTGGAAATTTTATTTTTCTTTCAAAGGCTAGGAGACAGAATAATAGAAAAAGAATAATAAATAGAATGTTGGCTGCCAAGACAATTTTGCATTTTGAAAGGAACACTAATGGAAGCCTTGCCACAGGTACTGTAATGGCAGCTGCAGTTATCAAATGTGATTGCTACAGAGTAATTTATTTATGTCCCTCCAGAGACAGAAGCTGCACAACATACTGTACTACTTCTAAATGATCAAAGGACACAGATTTACAGCTTAACTTCAGAAAAGTAAAATGTTCTTACAATTGAGAAGTTGCTATTTCTGCTAATAATTACTACTTACCCCATGAGTCTCATTGAAACTCAGTGAAGTTCTGTAAACACATTTCTGCTATGAATGTTTATAAATTAACCAGTAAAATTGATGAGGATGACAGGAGGAAGGATTCAATGAGAAAACTTTTCTGTGTAGACATAAGATATATTCAGGAAAGATGTTCATGAGCTGGGTTTTGGTGATGGATATCTGATTTAAAACATAGAAGCAAATATTTGCTCTTAGGGTAACACCTTAGTCATCCAAAGATCATTGTATAATAGAGACTGCTACAGCATGACATGAAACTACATATACTTTCACACTACTAATTCAAATTCATTGCATGAATTTTCCCCCAAATCACTGCATAATGATTTTTTGTTCAGTGTTCTCAAACCAATCTGTTTTTATATGAACTTATGTCTCCTCCTAAAAATGGGGCTGAGCATCACCTCACACACCTACAACGAAAAGGCAACGACTGCCAAGCACAAATGAACCAAGCAGAGTTCAGAGAAAGCTGGAGCTAGAACAGGTGAAGCTACTACTCTACAGCAGCTATTGCTCTACACAAGTGTCAGAAAGTCTTTTTTCCCTTCCCCATTGCCAAAGGATAAACTTCAATCAGAAAGTTTAGGAAAAGGTCAGTTCTTCCTCCTTCTCTTCTCCTCTGCAGTGAGCTAATGGTTCAAACTTGGACATACATATGATAGACAGACACTATTTGATTTATTTTCTTCCTTTTAAGGCAAATTAGGCTGGAAAATGCAAAAATCCATACAAATTGTAACTACCAGGTCATACCAATGAAATGCTGATTAACACTCAATGCATTTCTTCTCAAATTAGTTACTGTATTGGAGGGGACAATTTCATGGTTTTTATTATAACTGCCTATTATTTCTGCAGTGGTTGCCAAAGACCCTGTGCATTCATTATTATTTCAAGCATGCAGACATATGTATTGCTTCTTTGGAAATGGTGACATCCCTCTAAGAACTGAAGGCTTAGCTCAGGGCCTCATGGATATTTAAATCCCATGTGGAAGCTACATGGGATGCCTCTGGGCACAAAAGGAGCTTTTGCCATAAGCCCCATTTCTCAAAGATGTTGATGCTTGCTGGAGGATTAGTGAGCAAAGTGTATGGTTGTGTGAATGCCCCTCTCATGACTGAAGTTGTCTGCAAAGCAGATGTAGAGCAACTCACACGTCAGAGATTAATTTCATACTCCCTGCCAAACCTGTGCTTAGTGAGCTGTGCTTTGCCCGATTACTGGTTATGTGCTCTAGGATATTGTATCTTGTTCATACAGGATGGAATCTGGGATAAAATCCTTCTTTCTAAGTACTGGCTTAGGACCAGCAGTCTGAGAGGTTTGCTTGTCTAGAAAGCATTTGTACAGTGTGCCGACGAGTTGGCCTTGGCACAGCAAGATAAAAAGATATCAAAAACAAACCCAGCATTACTAACTTAATCTTCTTCACCTTCTCTCCTAGTTTAACCCTCAGAGTGTTAGGAGCCTGCATTTCATCAGCTGTCAGTGTTTACATGACTTGGAATGCTGGCAGGCCAGACTTCTAGGGAGCACAGAGCATTCTGCTTCTAAATCTAGCAATGATTGGAAGAAGACACCACAAATCTGTTAAGAGTTTCAGCGACCAGAAGAGGAGCAAATTGCTATTTGCTAATGACTGGCTAATTTATAGCTCAGCTGCTTTGCAGCCTGCCTTGACTAGGAACTGGAACATGGGATTCCTGCATTCATAGGATTAATTGTTCCTCTCTAGCTGTGGTAGTTTGTGAGATACCATATCATAAAACTTCCACACTTACCTGCACCTAACAGGTTTCCTCACTCTGTTCCAGCATTTAATAGAATAGTTCTGCCTCTGGACCAATGCCATTTTCATGCTATAATACAGTGTGCACTTTAGACTGTGGTGTTACATGAATTGAGGTGAATTTCCTAAAAATTGCTAACCTTTTATTTGGCTATTAAGCTTATTTTCTTAATATTTACACTAGGAACATGGTTAAATAGAATCCTAGTTAGTCTTTTATGGGAAAAGTTTGAAATTTCAAGTTGTTAAAATAATATACTTACGATGAAGTTTGGGTCTTTAAATGGTAATGGCTTGGCAGTAGTTTCCACTGATCCTGTGCTGGAGTCTGTGTTCAGAAATTTATTTTCACTCACAGCCTCTCCACCTGCACTCTGCAGAAAAAAAAATAGTCTTACTGCTTGTTACTCTGAGCAAGTTTAACTGGAGACGGAGCCATCTGCTGTATTACCTACCTGTTGCCTTTTTAGCTTTCCTATCTCTTTTGAATCTTTAAAGATGTAGCATGCCAAGAGTGGGGAAGGATGAAACAGAGTATTTCTCAATCAATTTACAACTGACACACAAAAGGGAGGAGGGGAATAGAGTGGCCAAGGCCCACTGAGTAAAAACTGCATGGGGTTTATTGCAGTATTAATGGAAGCCACCTCATCTCACTTTGTAAGCTGCAAGACAGCATGTGCAACCCGAAACAGCAGAAATGTACACTGGATCTATTTTACAATGTTCTGTATAAAGTATTAACAGGAATATATAAAATATATAAAAAGGCTTTTCATCAACTTTCTAAAGAACAAATGATTAATCATTTTATTCTTCATCCTTGGCACCAGCTGTGCTTGAGTGAGGACTGATAAAAAGTATTTTATTATATATTATTTTTATATGCAAGCTTCACAAAATCTACATGGGTGCTAGTTGTGTTTTCTAGGTTTTCTTTATTGTTTGTTTATTTATTTAGCAGGAAAAGCAGTCAGAAAAGATGAGTGTGACTGGAATCTAAAAAAGTTGTGTGTCAATCTAAGCAATTTCTGATAATTCTGCACAGCTGAGTTTGGTGGGTTTTTTTATTTTGTTAGTGATCAGTAAGCCTCCACATTACCAGAACTAGTCCATGCTAAATACATAAATGTTTCTTTCAAATCCTCATCTACCCTGAAGTCAGTGCAAATTTTGCCACTGAGTTTGGTAGTTTAGGAATTCATACCTTGATTTTTTTTTTTATTTGGAGTAAAAACTTGGCTAAAAGCTAAGTCAGTATTTCCTGAGCAGATGGTTAAAATGTTCTTTAATGTTATGTTTAGTAAGATAAAACTAAGGGGAAAAAAGTGTTTTCCTGTAAAAAGCTTTTGTGTTGATACAATACTCATTTAAGTATGAAAAAAGCACTGTTATTATTTGTGGCTTATTGGAGTATCTCTACAAACTGGACTATATATGGCCATGATTCAGCATCTCCTTCTCCATGTGACTACAAGGGAAGTGTTTTTACTCTTAATACATGCAAAAGTAATTACAGGATTAGGAACTAGGCATGTTGAACTCTTCTTAGGTGAAGTACTTCAGTCATTCTACAGTGTGTGTTTTCAACATAGCAAAGAGAGGTCTTAAATACTGGAAGTATAAAGTAAAAAAACAATGTTTCTAGTGCCTTACTAAAATAAAAAGTATGAATGGAAATAATCTGTTTTCAAAAGAACACAGTCCTCTCTAAGTTCATATTACAGGGGATAAGGCAATAATAACAGCAGAAGCACGACTGAAGCCTGTAGCTTAAACTTCATTCTTTCATTGAAGACAGAAAACATTAAAAGGCAGTGACTGTCAGAGAAACAGCACAAATGCAGATGGATGTTTAGAAACATGTACATTATGTGGCAGTGAGCAGAGAAAGTATCTTCATCAATCCTGAGTAAAGTGGCTTTATACACTGAGTTCCTAGGTTTCAAAGTATATTTTTGTACATGCGTGCTTCCAGCACTTCAGATTTCAGCAGCAAACGTTAGTCAACTTTGAGAAAGACAAGGCTTGAGATACAAGATTATTTTTCATGAATTCATTATCTCTGATACTGCTCATTATCAGTGTAAATTCTCTTAAGTAGAAGAATCAGCGCTCAGATTTATGCTTCAAAGCATTCTTGCCTTTTCTTTGGTACCATCTGGTTGGTTTTAAATCCAGTTCTACAGATAATTACTTTATCACTTTTGCCCCTTCAGTGATCTTCTCCTAAGTATTCTGGTTTCTATGAAAGAAGCTTTGAGTAGTATTTCAACAATATCTCAAAACAGTAACTAGTACTTTGAGACTCAGCAAATAAAAATAGTTAAACAGTAAAGGGGAAGAAACTTCCTTATACATATAGTCTGTAATTTCTGCAGCTGGATATGCTTCCACACGACCCTCACTGCCTTCAGTGTTTTTTTCTGTGTGGATTCAGTGCTAATCTTACTGGTGCAGTGGGAAGGAAAGTAAGGAATTGTTCCTGGCAGGACAGTTCCTGAATGTAAATACTACATGTAATTTCTTTTCCGTACCAACTCCTAAGGGATTTCAGGTATTAGAGCTGCTAAGAGTTGGGCTAGTTCTCATTACAGGGCAGATGTTGATTTTGTTGGTGCCGGTATCCCTTGCATGGTGGCAGAGGCAGCAGGATCTAGAGCAGCAACTGCTGCTTTTTGGGTTTGTTGCCCATCAAGGTATCAGGTTCATGGGTTCACCCAGTGGTATCAGGTTCATGGGCTCATCCTCCAGTGCCAGTGAGACATAATGCCAGCAGTAGCCTCTGGATCTGTCATGGAAAATTTGAGAGCAGAGGTGTCCTGTCCAAGGCGAAGGGTGCAAGGCTGTAAAGCAGATTTCATACCACTGAAGCATGCAGCTGATATGATTTCAGAGCCCTGTGACAGACTGGGAAGCAAATAAGACTGAGTATTGTGATTCTAGTTAAATGCTGTGAACTGAGATAAAGACATACTGTAGAGGCATGCCAGTTCCCTCACTCTGCACTGCTTGTACAAAAACTCTGATTTTTAGCAATGGGACCATGGCAGAGAGACACTCAGCTAATGTGCTTTTCTTTCTGGAAAAACATTAAAGAGTTGAGCAGAAGCATTGCTTCCCGAGTAACGGGCTATTGCACAGAGGCGTGAACTCTGGCAGTACAGAGCTTGGACAAGCTCTTCCCGAGCAGCCTGCAGAAATCTCAGCTGATATCCTCTGCAGCTTTACAGCCATAAACTGCAAGTGCCTCCAGAATCTACAAATCTCTCTGGCCTATGTTTTAAACGTCAGGATTTAAAGCATAGGGAAGGTCGTATAATTTTTCAGGTTCGTTTTCTGAAAGTTTTTTAAAGGCAGGGGATATGGATCTACCTTTGTTCTGCAAAACACATGTTTCCTGAAAGTGAGTAATACAGTGATAAAACAAACCATTATTTACAGCCTGAAAAGAGATTCCTCAGTGAACAATTACTGCACAGTAAAGGTAATATTTAACTTTTAACATCAGTTGAACAAATCTTTCCCAAATGTGCTTGTTTTCTTGGTCGTTTAGATTTAGGCAGTTCATTCCTCAGTGTCATGTGTTGGGACAAACAAACAGGAAGAATTCAAATGCCCTTTGTAGTCTGTGAAGTGACGGTGGTGTCGTGAGCACAGTGAGGAAGTGTCTGTCACCAGGGAACATGCTCTGCTCAATGTGTGCTGTAACCCTCAGTCACGTGTGGGGCAGCTTCCCCTTCCTGCCCAATCCATAGCCCATCCCCAGCACATTTTCCCTACTGAGCAGCTCTCTTGGCTCTCTCACACCCCCAGACTCCTGGGATAATCCCAAGTGCTTTGCTGTGGGGCCAAAAAGAAGGTGCAACCATGCTCAAAAGCTTCTTTAAAGGTTTTTTTTAACTGATCTTGTAAACAATCTTTATGGCGAATTCAATATACACTTCAAGGAGAGAGCAGCTTTTAACGTGCACTTTATAACTAAATTGTGTCTTTTAAATGGTAGTTTATGTAACTAGGGCTACAGGGAATTTGTGCTACATTAGTCACTAAGCAGTGTGTTTTTCTCCATAGTCTGTTGAAGATTATAGCAACAAAGATTTTGGAGTGGCCTTACGTTTACAGGGTACACTTGCATGGAAAAATGAAGATGTGACGTCAGTACAGCTGAACATGCTTATGCTAGTTTTACCTCAAATAAGGATAAAAACACTGCAGTAAAGACTGCAGCTAAGCCATCAGTAACTATCAGTAACTCATACTCTCTCAGCACCTCTTTCTGTGGCTACTATTCCCACTGAAGACCATGTTGCCACTTCTCGTGTTTCCCCTCTCTGTTCTTCTCCTCCTCCTCCTAGTATCCTCAAGGCATTGAGCAACCTTGACTGGAATGGCATGTATTAAAAGTCGTAGGCAGCAGGTCAAATACTTCTTACAGGAGCACTTGTGCAATTTTATTCCCTCTGTAAACTCATGTTTATGCGCTTCAGCTGAATTTTAACTACAACCACAGTATGGCAAGTTGGCAACCTCTATCCCTCCTGGCATAGACAAGAGAAATAGTGAGGGGATGAGCTTCTCCTTTGCAGTTCTTTTCACAAAACCATCTATTCCAAGCATCCCTGCTGGGTGGGATACTGCCCTCCCTGTTATGTCCTAGGAGTGGGTGACAGTCACCCAAGGGAGAAAGACAGCAGAGAACTTGGTAGCGAAAATTAGAGAGAGACTGAAAACCTGCAGCAAACACTGGGGAGTCCTAATAAGTTTGTTTTAGGAGCAGCCAAGTCTGGGGAAGAGACCAGACCTAAGCTTTGCTACCTTTACACTGGTTTCTTTTAAGTAAAGCCAAACCCCAGAAATGAGCCTCGTTTGGACCCTGCTGTATATACTGTCTGTACTGGGAGAAAACACACTGGAGGCTGCCTATTCACATACTACTTTCAGTACTAGGTTTTGGTAAATCTATTAATTTTTTGTATGTATTTTGCTCCAAATTCCCTACCGCAGATGTTTTCACTTGATTTCCAAAGACTGCGCCATCTGTCTGGTTTTATTTAGAGAGGACAAGCAAAACTTGTAGACCATGGAAGCTGATTTCTTTGTTTTGGCTATTTCTAGGTGGAATCAGCATTGTGGGGTTTGGGATGTGTGTCTGCAACGGGACTAAATACCAGGTGAAATCAGCTTATTATGAAAGTGCTTCTTTCACTCATAATTTCTTTTTTTTTTTTAATTGTCCCAGTAAGGATTAAAACTGCACAACATCAGTATATGTCAGAATAGCTGATATATATTGAAGTAAAATTTCTTGCCTATTTATTTTTGGATTATATTTTATAACTTTGTTATTATTTGAGACTAATAGGATTTTACTATGTATAAAAAACCACATGAAAATATGAAACATAAAGTCAAAGATGTAAATACATGCATTTCTGGCATCCTGTCACTGCATACACGCATGTCATGCCTTAGAAAAAGAAATGGATTTGCACATCAGTGAAGGTATACTACAACCATCAGTGGCCAGTTTCACTAGATGTTAACAGTTTACATGCTAAAACAAAATTTAAAACCAGAAAATAACTGAACAGTGTGTTGGTAAATCAAAACTTAAATACACAAATAAATTCTATGAGAACTGGGAGTTTCTAATTTAAGGATGCAAAAACAATACTGAAAACATTGATTCTCCATTTTCTGCAAATCATTAATTTGTTAGTTTTGACAATATATTGAGTACAGGAATTGTAGATGAGGATGATTGCACACATTGGGTTTTGGTTTGGTTTCTGCATTCAGTGTTTCTGAAATGCTGCCTTTGTCTTACAGTGATGATGAAGGTGTTGTATGTCACTATTGAAAAAGAAGTAATTAGAGGGGTCTGGCCCCAAGCACCCAGTTTACTGAGGAACCCACTTGTCTTCAACCTTTCTATTTGAAATTCAATAAATAGTCTAATTTACTTTTACCTTCTTTTGGCAGCTGTTTTTCATAGTCGCAATACCACTGCAATGTTGCTTTAACTCAGCTTCAATAATAGTGCTTGTCTAATTATTCCTGTAGTAGCTTACTTTTAAAGCAGCAATATCCAACTTGTAGCAACTTACTTGGCTTTCGGTTGTGTGTAAGGTCTATGATATCCTGACAGAGCTGTGGCATGCAGCCAGGGAAGAAAATGGTAATTTGTAAAATCGAGGGATAATACCTGTATTTGCACTAGCAGACAATTACAGTGAGTGAGAATGCCACGTGGAAACACAGCACGAATGTCACCAGATGACAGCAGCGATTATATGAGTAGACTTTTTAAAATTGGGAGTAGATCCTGAATGTCAGCTATTTAACAGAGTGCCAGCTAATACTGCTTATACTGGAACATATATTAAGCTGTTTGATTAATATATTAGCTCTCACTATAACAAGGCTGGCCTGGGCTCTTGCACATTCTGAATATTTAAATCATTTAACTTTGCATGATGACATGACAGGGGCCATTAAATCTTGAACACGTACCCTCTGGCAGACAAAAATGCAGCTCTTTACATTGCCGGGAATAATTCACTGAGAAAGGTGTCAGAATTAGATGTGTTAAAGCTCAAGTTAAAATGATGGTTAGAAAATTTCCCATCACCATGATTATAGCCATGGTACATTGCTGAAAGCAAACTTACTGAAAACCCAGTAACAATGCAGGACTGAAGGAGCAGCACTGTCTAGAACAAGATTAACTCTGTCCATGTTTGTGACAGAAGGGTTTGCTGGAAAGACTTTTTCAGTAAGACGTAAGACATATAAACATGTCTTCCTCATCTGGTTGCATTTTACTAATTCTTGGACTCAGCAGGAAAAACTTGTTCCTTCTTCCTTTCCATTCACTAAAATAAACCCCAGTACAATTTCCTCAGCCTTTTCTCTCTCAGGATTTGGGTACACGGTAGTATTTTAGGGACGTTTTCCCTTCACAGAAGGTCCTACCTTATTTTGGCATAGGACAAAAAATAGTTCAGTTTAAAAATGTTCAAATGCCAAGAAGGAAGAAAAAACCCTAATCTTGAATATTTATAGCAAATGTTGTTCCACAGGGCACTGAAAAACTGAATTTACTTCAAAAAAACAAAATCCTGAGTAGTATCCAGCTATTAAGTACAGTGCAGATCATTGTCCCCGATTTCAAGCAGGCACTAGGGTGGGCAAGTCATTTGTGCCTACAGTTTAAACTGGGAGTAAATCCATCTAAGTCAGTAGGTTTTATCACTGTCAACTCATCTTAAAAGACAAGGGTCCTGGTGTACGTTTCTGCTTCCACTGATATCACAAGTAAATATCCCAAAGGCCTGACAACAAAAATATTTTTGCTTAAATTACCACATTTTCCTCAGATGCTACTGCTGTTTTCACTTATAAAGAAAGCTGAAAACAAACATAGAAACACAAAGCTTGAAATTAGATTGTTGGACTATTATAATAATAGTTTACAAGTCCAAGCGCGTGCATCACTAAATGCACTTCTTCTAACCATATCCCAGAGGATTTCTGAGTCACATGTCAAACTACTTACCTGCACAAGACTTACAAAACCTGCCTGTCCTAAAGCAGCGGCTCTTTCTCTCTGACTTGCTGAGTATTTCCACTGAGCATCAAGAGTTAATCAACTGTGCAAATCAACTCCAAACATATGACTAAAATTTAGATATAATCTCTGCTGTTGGGTATATAAGAGTATGGGGGAAGGTGTTTGAAGCAGGACACGGAAAATGCTTCAATTGCAATTTAAATAAATAAAGATAATACATAAAGACACATAAGCTGCCCAGATAGCAATCTTGATATTATGCTTTTGAACTTCTCCTGCTCTGAGGCGAGTTAAACATCTCACATTCCAACTGCCTCGGAAAGGCTGAATAAAATTTTACTCATGCACTAAAAGATTGGACTGTCACAAAGTGATGGATGGCTTCTCTATGCTCTCTGTAGGGCATTTCAATACCATAGACTCCAAGTGCTCTTGATTAAAAGGCGACATTCTCATTTAGGGTCCTGTCAGTGCCTGAGCTTCAAACCATTATCATTCACCTGCACTGGTGGTTTCAGTGACAAAATACTTACCAAAATGTATAAAATACTAATTACTTTAGTCACTTTGATAGAGGTATAAAACACCCTAATGCAAAGCTCTATTATGATGTGTGAGGGTTAGAATTCAGAATTAAAAATGCAACCAAAGGGAGAATAAGATTTTAATTACATTCCCCACCTCTCAAGCATTTCTTAAAAACCTGTGGGAAAAAGACATAGCAATTTCATGACAAAAGATCTCCTTTCATAATGGTGCTGCTCCCTTAAAAAAAACCAAAAAAAACAAAACCCACAAAACAATAAGAACCCAAGTTCACTTTCTTCTCTTCAAAATTATTAAACAGTCAAACACAGAAAAAGATGAACAAGCCCCAGTAAAATGTTTGGATTTATTCTCAAGAGATTTCAAATGCCAAACATGCTTTCCCATTAAAAGACTTTTAAGTACTGTGATAGGCAAAGTTTTACAACTTACAGATATTTAAAGGAAAAAAAATATTATTTCCTGTGGGGAAAAGCCTCAAATAAAATGTAATTGGGACACAACTGTGAATAGCTTCACACTATCCCAGAAAAGCCTTGTTTAATTTGCATTTGCCACAAAGCTCCCTTTGGTTTAAATAATTGCAAGGGATCTCTCACTTTTAGATTTCATTTGGTGGATTGGGACTACTCCTTGTTTATAAAGTTTGACAGTTTTCTTTATTAAGAAAACTGTAACTTGGACAAATTAATAAGCATAAGCTGAATGGCATTGCTGAAGTGGCCCTAGAGCTAAAACTTTCAGTATATTTAGAATCCAAAAGCATGTGTTGGGTCATACTTTCATCAAGGGTAAAAGTGAGCTCAGCTAACAGAATATTTTGATCTCTCTAAATAAAAAAAAAGTCTCCTAAATTGATGGGCTTTAAGACTGAAAATGGATGGAAGCATACTAGCAAAAAAGACCACAGTAAATCACAATTGAATTTTTATAAAAAACCTGCCAGTATGTTCCTTTCTCTCGCAGAAAAAATCAGTCAAGGACTTCGGCTAAACTGCATCTTAAAGTTTAAAATACATCATTTGATACAGAACAGTTAAGGTCAAAGTACTTCTGGAGAAAAGAGTGGAGGATTACAATATGCTGATGTGCCGTGACCATTGTAATGCTGCACTCAGGGAGCACAGCAGAATCGCTGTGCCGAGTAACAGCCTTCAGCCAAGGCGGGAGAAGGATCCAAGTCCATTCACCTACACGTGACTGAATCAAGGACAAGGAAAGCACAAAGTTATCAGCTCCTATGATTGACTGGAGAGTAATTTCATTCTGAAAAAAGCCCCCTCAGTTTCCTGATTGTAGTTTATTCTGAAGAATATTATCCATTCTGATGGGAAAGAACACTTGAGAAGCAAAGAAAAACAAAATTACATTTCTTCAAGGAAAGGCAATTAAATAGTTTCAACTGAAAACAGGGTGTATCCTTCAGAGCTCCTACTTTATTTTGCTTAGGAAAAAACACACCTGAATTCGAAGAGTTAAATTTTACCTTCAAAATATTATGGACTACCAGGTAAACCAGTACAGAAAACAAAACTTTACTTTTGCATTTTCCCTATTTTTTTTCACATTTTAGCACTTGATTCTGTCTTTCTTGTGATTTTAAGTATATAAAAATTCTAGTTTTATTTCATTTCTGCTAATCACACTACTTCTACCATGGTGCATTGCAGTCTAAAGTTACTTAGAAGGTTTTTCCATTTGTGCATAGATACTTAAGAGTGGCATACTGAAACACCATGTCAGAAAGACAAAGGTTAGGTACACCGATCCATGAAACATTGCCATGCTACAGGAACTGAGAATAGAAACATTCTTTCTACAAACCTTCAAAAAGTTATCAAAGGCATAATGTATCAGAGAACAGTAATTTTATCAGATGCTCCAAAGGTCTTTTAAAGAAGACAAGATACCTTAGGGTTTAAAATTCTTCAAGCTAAATCTGTCATCTTTATTGTTTGTCTCATATTATGGGACCAAAAAAAAAAAAAAAAAANNNAAAAAAAAAAAAAAAAAATCTGATTGCACATGCCCTGAATACTGCATTCACTTTCCTTTATCTAGTAAACTCACTACCAACCACTCCAATTTTGAATAGCACACCAGTCTCCCAAACTCAGCAAAACTGTAGGTGCATTATCCTATGGATACCTACATTTAACTGGATAAGGAAAAAATAAAAAAAACAACCCTGACAACTGAGCCAAAATAAACATATGGCAAATTCTAATTTAGATGAAAATAAGGTAATATAAGTATCTCTTGTAGGCTATTTTGAGGCAGCTCAGGAGGAAAAGGGAAGAGAGAGTTGTGTGGTACAGCTAATTTGAAAGCAAATTTCTGACATATTTCTGCACAAACATTTGTACAAGTAGGTGGTTGTTTACTCAGCTATGCAAGTTCTGTGGCACTTCACCCTGATACCATATATTGAAATTGAGGAACTGCAGCAGATCTGAAGAGTGCCAGACAGTTTGGTGTTTTCAAATAAACTTCTATTCTAACTGCCTTTTCTGCTTGAAATAGAAGAGAACTATTAAAAGACTTGACTTGCCACTACATTAGAATTAATGAAGTTTTGGTATCACATCCGCAATTGTAGGTGAGAGAGAAACATAGCATTAACATTTTGTGGTGGGTTTAACAGGATCCTATTTTAAGACATTTCCCACAATGAATTATTCAGCAAATAAAAAAAAAAAACAACTTTTGGACAGATAAAAAAAAGGACAAGGATAAAAAGGGCAAGTCCATATCTGTAAAAAAAAGGCAATTCTGGCCGCAACAAATAAATTTAACAAAAATTCAGGTGAAAATGGAATTTCTGACTTGAGAAAATTCAGGGTCATTAATGTAGCACTTCTAGTTCTAGACTATGTAAATAAAGATAATCAACTTAAAGAAGAAGGCCTTTCCAGATTACTGCTTTGGTTTGAGGAGCATGAGCACACTGTGTATATATCAGGGGAAAACAGCCTTCTTCTATTCCAGTCTGTTAACTTTAACAGTTAATTTTCCTGTCAGACCATTGTCCTGTCCTTTTAAGGGAAGAGCAGTTCTACTAAAACATAACCCTTGTCACAGTATAGGGAGACTTAATACTGACTAAATGTAGTCATTGATTTTTGTGGTAATTTTCATGTTTGAACCTGCCAATAACAGGCGTGTAGGACTGTTTGTTTAGGGAGAGGACACACCCATCTTAGACACATAATCAGATATTTGGAAGTTGACACAGTAACACTGAATCACTGAGGCCGGAAGGGGTCTCAGGAGGTCACCAGCTCACCTCCTGCTCAAAGCAGGGTCAAAACTGACCATGGGCAAAATTATTGGGGCTTTGCCCCAGCAGGCCCCAAACACTTCCAAGCACAGAGATTGCACAACTCTCAGTGCAGCTCTCCATCTCTCTGGCTAAAAATCAGTATTTTGTAAAATAGGAAATACTGGTTTTAGTAACAAAAAGCTCTTTTGGTCATAAGCAGTCATATAGCTCACATTAATCACTGCCTAATTTCTGCATGTTCCAATTCAGCAGTATTTTGCTGTAGTCCTGATGATTTCAGGGCACAAATGTAACAAATTTTTTAGACAGAGGAGCCATCTTTTATTAAATATACCTGTTTATCTGGAAAATTAAAACAAGCTTCTGGATGGACTGCATACCAATACACCACAGACTCAAGGGAAAGACTTTTTATGGCACATGACTTTCACACAGTTTCCTAGAGGGTTTTAACTCCCTCCACCTTTATCCTAAATGATGAGTGTTTTCACAATACTTTCTCCCTTGCCTGATGAGCATCCCCTATACTCCTGAGATGCTAATAACCTTTTCTTCAAATATGGTCTCCTTGATTCATATCTAACCAAATTCTAAGCAGTAGTTCTGTATTTAGCTTGGGAAGTTGCTGTTTCACTTTCAAATATGAAAAAAGACTTAAATGCCTGAAATTTGAGTTTTCCAGTTGTACTGCTTAAATGACACTGGCCATACCTGTAAACCTTGTCTAATTTATTCAGAAACTATCCTAGGTGTCTCAAGCCTTTCCTGCCTTTCTTCTTGTTCTTTCATTAACTCAGAAAAGTAAAAATCTGAGGAAGCAATAAATAAGGCTGTCATGATAAGCACACCATATGCTTATGAACACTGGGGTAAGTAAAGCTACAAGCATGCCAACACTCCAAGGGCAGGAACTCAAAAACATAAATTGCTTAAAACTGTGTAGAAGGTTTCACTTCTAGGCCTGTGGATGTTTGCAAAATGAGCTATCTTTTTTAATTATATCAGATTTTATGTAGTACACATATTATGTAGGTTGTACACAGAAGCATGGGATTTTGTGTGTTTATTGAAAATTAAGGACATATGATACACAACAAATCCTATTTCTCTCTTTAATAAATGATAAAAAGGCAAACATGATACTAAGAATCTCTTTTCATGTGGTAAATTCCAGCAATGGCCTACAATGCCTTATAAAAGGAATTTTCTCTTAATTCTCAAAAACTCTCCTTATCCACAGGAGGCTCTTTTAAACAGCAAAGACACTTTATCTTCCTGAGTCAGACAGTACTTACATCCTGGGACAATTGTAAGATGTAGCCACAAATATTCATCCCTCCCAAAATGGGCCTCTGCTACAGTGTAAGCATATATTACTCACAAAAGAGTTTCTTTCTCTCCATTTCAAATTTGTTTCTTGAATTAACAGTATTGCATTTTTACTACAATGTAAACACATCTTATTAGATAACATGATTATTTCACTTTTTGTCTAGAGTTTAGAAAGGAAATTATTTCTGATCCCTGATTGCAGAACTGTGTATTTTGTATTAAAATTATCTTAAGACAAAACACGTAACAGAAATAAAGACCTAAAATACATAAGCAGACCATTCTGATAACCATGTTCATCACCAAACTATGGATTTGTTCTCTTTGGAACAGAGAGAAAACCTCCATCCTTGGCTGTAGAGGAGAACACCTTTCCACACTCCCACACCAGACCTGCCTTTAGTCCAGTTGTTAGAGTGTGCTTGGGAAAAAGAGGGTTTGAATCCCTTCAGGCAGTGGCAGGAACAGTTAACTTCAGTTAACTTCAGTTAACTTCAGATTAAGAAGTTGTAAGGACAGATGATATAAAAACAAGTATCAGTGCCTAAGTGTGCTTCTACTTTTGAAAGAAAGGATTTAATACCCGCTTTCAAATAGGCAGATGTTCATGGTTCTGAATCCCAAGTAGAACGAGTTGCCTAAATCTTCAGGGAGAAGTATAATTAGGACTACTGCACATTTCTTGATAGCTTATTTTGATGGCACCTCACAGTTAGAATCAGCTGAGGGACTTAGAGGCGGATAGACAAGCAATATGACAGCTGAAGCTGTTACTTTCCAGGCCTTCCTGCAGGCAGGGACACTGGATTGAGCATTTCATTTAGTCTGTTACAGTCAACTAATGAAATCTGGAATTAAGAGTATGTAAGCTCATGAAATAGATTGCTTGTAATGGAAAAGTGGTTTTCCTTGCCACTTGGTCATGCCTCTTCTTTGTGCTACACCCCACAGCTGTTAGACTCCCTGTGAATCAGTCCAGCCCACCCATGCAGCAGAAGGCAATGCAGCTTCCAGGAGAGGGGGAATGTTTGGCAAGTCCTCACTGCTGACCTCTGTCAGTGAGAACAGGTCTGGGGAGAGCCAAGGCTGGCATGATGCAGCAGGAGCATGCAGCTGAGACTTGTGGAGGTGGGTAAGAGGGAAGGAGATAGGAGGAGACTGGGACTGGGATAATGAGGAACTAATCCACTTGCCTAATCGAACCTCCTCAAGTTGCAGGTGTGGGTTGCAGTGGGGCAAGACAGTCTGTTTATGGATATGAGTTCTTGTGTCAGGGCCAGGCGTACCTCACAGCACAGTGGGTCACAGCTTTAATGGCCTCCTGCAGGTTTAAATAAACAGCCAATCTCTCCATTCTGTTTTCTTGGGATGTTTGAAAAATGTGTTCACAACACTCCCTGGCTAATAAATTAATATTTATATTAAACTTTCTAATCCAAAATGAACACAGAATAAATGGATATAATATATAATTGATGTAACTATCAATGCCTTGCTACAGCAAGAATTGAAGTTAGTACCAAACACAATTACTACACATCAGAAAAATGTGAAAAACAGTCTAACACCTCTTCAAATCTGCAATATCTAGACAGTTAAGTTACTGTAAATTTTCTTTTGTTAATCTGAATCTTTTACAGCACTAACTGGATTCTGAGATCACTTTTTAGGGGAACTACCTCTCAGAGAAATTTCATGCTAAAGTACATGTATGAGGCGTTTTAGATTGCTCTTCATACTAAAAATAACCTATCCTATTTAATCTCCTTATGATAGAAATGGTGAACCATCTTTATTAAGTCTTTTAAATTTCCTGCATGTTTATTATGAATCCTGAAACTATGTGTGATCATAGTAAGACTCCATTTTGTTAGCTAAAGGAGAGATTAGAATTGTCTGCTAGGACAAGTGAAGAAGGGTAAAAAATCCCCTGACACCAGCACACTGATGCCCACAGTGAAAAACAACACACACAGGCTTTTGCCTTTCTATAACATAACACATCTGTGTTTACTCTAAAACTAAAATCTATTCACATTTGGTTGGGGGAGGTAGGTAATTCTCTGAGATTGGCATAGTCTGGTTTAGAAATTCACATGCTTTTATGATTACAGATCATCTGAAGCCTTTAACATCTGATAAATGTCAAGCAAAGTTAATTCTTAGCTCTGTTTTGACAGTTTCCATTTTAACTTAGATTGCTCTATAAAAGCATTTCCCTTTTTAAAATAAAGCAAAGCTCAAAACACACATAAATTTTGCCAGATTTCTGTAAAAAATCTCCTTTTTGTCTTTTAATTACCATTTTCCCCCATCAGGGACTGGAGGGATTCTGGTTCTTTAACAGATTTAACTTCAAATGTGCAAGTGACAAAAACTGGTGCTTCAGGATAATCCCGTTTCTGCTTAGTGGACTGCCTGAAAATAAGACGTATTTTGGGAAGAGTATTCCAGCTATTCACTATCAGCTTTGTTGCAGAAAGTATCTTTGCAGTGTGGAGTCTGAAAGGATTAGATCCAAGCCGTGACCCTCTGAGAGCTTCATTCCAGAGCTGCAGGTCTGGGGAATTTTCAGTGGTCTGATGACACGCACTGTGATGCCAGAGGACGTTAATATGTGTGGGATAGCTCTGCCAGCTGAAATGCTACTGCTAACACTCTTGTTAAGACACGGCAATGTGTTCTGAACTGGCTGCTAATTTTGTAAGAGCCAAAACTCTTGGGTAGGGTTTGGTATAATTGTGCAAGTGGCTGAACTTGAAGAGCTCACCTTGGCAGTTTTTATCAGTAACTAGCGATCACCTGCAATGTATCATGGTATCTACATTTTATCCAACGCAAGTGTCATTTAAATCAATTTAATTAGGTTTGAATCAACATCCTGTGGGAACACATTGTACCTTTGAAAGATATCATTCCAGGCAAGCAGTAGCTTCAGACTGGAACTGCTGCACTGGTTAAATACGTGTATTTTTGGTTACTGTTACAACCTCACAGGATGAGAGAGGTTTTAAAACAAAAAGTGTAGTCTAGAGCATAATGACGTGATAGCTTTTTAATAAAGTGGCAAATAGATATGTACTTCTGTCTCCCTACTAGTATGCTCTGTCAGGTTCCTTCTGTCTTTCAGGGCAGTTGGATTGGTGAGAAACGCTACTTGTTTATTAAATTTCCAACTACAAAGGAAAACCATGCTTTTCTGTGGCAGAAAGTCTAATATGGAATAATACTAAAATAATTAGAGTAAGTTTAGTATCATTCTGATTGCAGTAAACAAGGTCTGAGGTGGTAAGTAGGTAGTTTGCAGTTTTCACTCAGAAAGTTGTCATGCTGTGCCACACTGAAGGAGGTCCTCTAAGAGGTTGTCCCCGAATATGGTGACAGCAGCAGCTCAGCTCAGTAGCAGTAGTGGCACTTGCTGAATCTGTAGCTAAAGCCATTCACCCTAACCTCGATTTTCAGGAACTAACAGCCAGATCAAATGGGCTCTTTAAAATAAAAGTTATTTTTAAATTGGTTTGATAGTCTCCTGCTAAGAGTGCTAGGCTCAGTAAAATAGCATAACAGGAGAATTTATTAAATTTACTGTTGTTTAGGGTCAAATTCTGTGCTGTTTCTATACTAGGATAAGCTTCCTGCCCTAAGTGGGCAGCTTTTGACTACATAACAGTAACCATATTAAGATGTATATATATTTAAGTCCACTTGTTGAGGTTACAGCTGTCTATCACAACTGTGAAATCTGATGATCTTCAGTTTATGAGACAAAAACATCATAATATAGATACATCCAAAACAAAAATGGAGTTCTAATTGTATCAGAGTTACTCCATTTATTTTTGGGTGGTGCATTAGAGGAGTTTATTTAACAGGATAGTAACTAAACCATTTAGATTTTATTTTCTAACACTGTTGTATAGTTTTTGCTTTTAAGCATAGAATGAGAAACACAGAAAGCATTAAGTAGACATACTAGTAGTACTGCTGCAATAATAATAATTATAGATAAAATCAGTATAAGTACTTCACCAGTTTAAGTCTGAAGTTATTTCACAAATAATGTAAACAAATTTAGATTTACCATATTATTTAGCATATTTTCAATCATTAATTTTTCGTATGATAAAACCAGAAACATTTTTTCCAAATCATTCTCTTATCTTACTGCAAATTCTATCTTTAAAGGTTGTTAGCTGCCACAGAAAAGCGTTTTACTTCATTACTTACATCTTGATCTAGAATATACTTCTTTAAAAGCTTCTGCTGGGGTATAATTTATAAAAATAATGGTGTGAACATTAAGGTAGAGCAACAGGTGGCATTTTAAGATCAGTATCAAAGATTCTATCCCAGGTTAAGTGACAGTAATTATTGAGACAGGAGACCTGGAAACAAGTCTGCACAAGAGCCAGGGATGGAGCTGAATAGGCAGAGATATCCAAGGGAATGGTGCTGTGTAAACCACAGCACAGCACTGGTTTTGACACACTAATGTTACCATTTAATACACATAATAATCCTCAACATGGCTGCAGCAAAGACTGAGGTATTTCACAGGTTTGTTGGCACAACAGCATGGGAGGAATAATTGTGTAATGCTGGTGAAAGTGAAGTAACCAATTTGCAATCCTGCTTTCCTGTAAACTCACTTTTAATATTATGTTTGGTAAATAGGCGTTATGTCCAAAAAGCATGTGTCTTCTTCTGCAGACATGACTGACCAGCCCTAGGAGCAATGTGCTTCCAAAACAAACATGACTCAATACCTTTGGGTTGGTAACTCACACAAATCACACAGAATGTTCTGAGTTGGAAGGGACTGACAAGGATCATCAATTCCAGCTCTCAAGTGAATGGCCCATATGGGAACTGAACCCACGACCTTGGTGTTATTAGCACAACGCTCTAAAAAAAAAAAGTTGAAGAATGTTTTTGGTAATGTTCCTAAGGTGTATCTCAGAGAAAGCAGCAATTCACAGGTTGGAGAAACAAAATCAAAATGGGGTTTATAAAAATCTGTATGCTGTGTGGTAATTTTGCCTTCTTGTAGGATATACACATTTACTCCAACTAGTTGATTACATTGCTATGCTTAAGCAAATTTGTTATATAAAAAAATGAACACACTCTTGAAATTTACAGTTTTACCAGATCACTGTGTCTTTCAGGCTGAGCATTGTGACAGCTGCTGGTGACATAAAGCACATGAGAGAAAAATTTAAGTACGCGATTTGCAGAACTAACAACAATCCCTTCTTGTTTCATTTCACAGAGATGGAATCAGAGACGTGGGGATGTTCACAGCTGGCACAATGTGAAGTGTATTTTCACGCAGACCAGCACAAGGTTCTCAGCAGAAGTTACTACTTAATACAACAGGGGGTCCCCAGATCTAAGTTGACCCCTGCAGATAGTTTTAAACCTCCCAGCAGGGATTCTCTTACCTGCAGTTTGCTGGTTAACCAAGGAAATAATGTCAGTTTACTTAAAATACAAACCATTTAATGCTGAGCTATGGCCTGATGTGTTTCGGTGAGCTATGGCATAATCAACATTTTTAACCCAAAATATTCAGAGCCCTCATTTCATTTCTGTTTGAGCTGGCTTGCTTCAGAGCTTGCCAGCAACATTGAATGAGATTGCCTGAATGAGCTGTTTCTTGTCCCATTCCTAAGGTTAAGACATTTTTTGAGGCATTATTTTTTTCTTTTCCTTGTGGGATTGATCTGCACTGCTGAAGTCAATGAATGCATATGATGACTTGGATGTAGTGTTGAGAAATTACTTCTTTCTCCACTGAAATGACTTGTGAGAAGAATTACAAAAACTGTTTACCACACACTATTGAAACCCAGTTTGAGTAAGAAATCATGGATTGTCTCATAACACTGGAAGCTGTCCACAACTTAAGTATGGTGTGAACTTTGGAAAACAGTTTTAGAGGCTGAAGGGTGTGGGGAAGTCTTTTAAGCATAAATTATTTTATATACATTTAAGTTATATATCAATATATAATGCTTTCTATCTGCACACACACATACATACACGCACAGAGCAGGCTGCTCCACACTGGAAAATCCAGACCATGATCTCTGTCACACCTTGAAGAAGTTGTCATGATCATGTCAGGCAGTAATTCTTCACAGTTGTGGTCCAGTTTGTTAGTGACATTAAGCACCATGGTCTGTACTCCCTGTCCTAGGATAAGCCCATCAGAAAAGAAACCATGTAACTGCCATGGGGTGAAAACAAGAGCATCATTCAAAGGAGGAAGAGTTTGTGTCTGTGCTCTCGTGCGTGCATGATGTCTTTTATTTGCCTGGAGAGAAGATTGGTAAAAAATGCATAAGCACTCTCCTGATCTGGTGGCTCATGTGAAAACAAGCAACCTAACTGGCAGAAGGGCGGACTTTTGTAGCTATGCTACTGTTACAGCTCATGAAATATTACTGGGAAGAATCATTTCTAGGGGGAAGAAAGGAGTCTGCCATTTTTTCCAACCCTCTTTTGACCACTGCAGCTACCAAAATCTTTCTGGAAGAAGTAATCCAAGACATAAAAGCACCTAAAGTCTATACAAATGTCAAGTACATGCTGACTCTGAACATCTTCTAAGACTTGATTTTGGAGCATTAGATGCCACCTCATCATCAAGGGGCAGATGAAAAACAGAATGGTTTGAGTGATTGCTTATTTCTATAATGGTGTGATCTACACCTTGCCACCATCAAGAGGCAGATGACATCAGCTGGGGATGGGTGCTGGTGTCACACAATGCAGAAAACGAGGCTGCACCACCTGCTGAGATTGAGGGTTGGAGTTTAGGACAAACTGACATTAATAGCCCTTCTTCCCCCATGATTGACCCTGTTCCCCAAAACTCAGGCTCTGAGGTTACATCTTCAAGTGTAAATCTTCTACCCACTCACTCCAGCTGAGAGAAGACCGTATGCGCTGCACACGGCAGATCTAGCAGCTGCTGAATTGTGCTCTGTCCAGCACTAGTCCCTCCTCCGCGACAGCTTAGCCTCCTCACACTAAGATCAGCATCACGCAGGGTCAGAGGTGTGTGAATGTGGGGGTCCGCAGGGAGCTCAGGCACACCCCCACGTACAGAGCTGCTACTGGAGGCGAGCGCAGGGAACAGCGAGCTGCGGGGCGGCTTGGTCAGGAACTGTCACCACACTCGTGTCACCACACACGGTATCGCGGTGGCCACAAACGCAGCTTCCACAGCATCCCGGTTAAGCTTTGCCTCATTCCGGCCGCACACCCGGTTGGGGGAGTGGGGAGAACGACACCACTGGGCCAGCTGTGCCATGGAGGGGAGAGGACACAACGCCCAGGCTAAAGCGGGATGAAGGAAGGCCCGACGGTCGGCGTCCCGACCTCGCCGGGGCCCCGCCGGCCCGAGGGACACCGCAGGGGCTCGGCAGCTTCCAGCGCGGCCACAGGCGGGACGGGAGAGGACGAGGCAGGAGAGCCGGGGCAGGAGGGCGAGAGGTGGCGGCCTGTCCCGGGATACTCGCGGGCACGGAGAGCGGCGACAGCCCGACCGGACAGGGCTGCGGAAAACTCTCCCAGCCCGGCGGGAAGAGGCGGGGAGCGGCAGCTCGCTACCGCGCATGCGCGTTGGCGGCCCTCCTCTCACCATTACCTGCGAGCCGCCGGGCGCCGTCGCCTTCTTTTTCTTGGCGGCGCCGCCGCCGGTGCCCGGACTCGCCGGTCGCTTCTTGCTGCGGGACGCGGCGCCGGCGGGAGACGAGGCGGCGGCGGGGACGAGGCTCGCCATGCCGCCCCGCTCCGCGCCCGGGCCGGGAGCGCTCCCCCTCCCCGCTGGCCGTGGCGGTGCTGCGGCCGCGCATGCGCAGTGGCGGCGGCGCGGCTCCGCCACCCCCGGCCGGGCCTGGTCGGGGAGGCCGAGGGAGAGCGGGGCTTGGCCGGCCCTTGAGAGGCTTCGCGCTCGGAGCGGCCGCGCCTGGGGCGAGTCTCGTAGGAGGCAGCTCTGCCGCCTCCTCGCTGCCCTGCGGTGTCACGGACCCCTGCTCAGGGACCTGGCTGCGGTGGCAGCCTCGGCCCCAGGGAAGCCCGTGTGCATGGGAGATAGCAAAGTGTGTCGAGGTGTGGGGTTTCTCGCAGTAGAGGGTGAGCGGGATTGGAAAAGGCTCTGTGTCTGAGCCATTTATTGCATAGAGGCCTTTGCAGTTTGGGAGGTGAACAATGAAAAGCTGCGGGAGCGGCTGAACACAGGCTGTGGTTTGGGACATCTCCCTGCGCGGTGCCAGCGCTGGAGCTCTGTGCTCCATGTAAAAACACTGCGCTGTGCCTTCGGAAAAGGTCTTAAGCCTGAGTAAGGAGAGAGAAAGTTTGTGTGGAAAGGCCTTATACGATGAGAATGGTGTGCATGTCTCACGTGTGTTCGGTTTTTTCCCGTTGCCCCGATAAAATCCGCGGAGGGGTTTAACTGCTCCCTTCAGCTCTCAGATGGTGAACTCTGACAAGCAGAACCAGCGCTCTGTGATCGGCCACGCTGAGCTGCAGCAGCTTCCTGAAAGGAGCTGCAGTGAGGTGGGGTCTGTCTCTTTCACCGTGACTGCAGAGAGAGGACCAGAGGAAGTGCCCTGAAGACGAGACAGGGGAGATTAAGATTAGCTACTGGAAGAAAAAAAATCACAGTCTGGGTCGTCAGGCATTGGAATAGGCTTTCCAGGGAGGTGGTGGAGTCATCATCCCTGGAGGTGTTTAAGAAGTGCTTGGATGTGGTGCTGGGGTGTGGTGTAGTGGTTACAGAGATGGTGCCTGGCTGACAGTGGGTCTTAATGATATTAAAGATTTGTTCCAACCTTGACAATTCTCTGATTCTAACTGTGTAACCTTTCAAAATACAAGTTATTGCAATTAACATTAAAAATTTCACACTATAATTACAGCTGGCTGATACTGATTGCCTGTCTGGGTAATGCGTACTGCTGAAGATTTGGTTGCTTCTACAATGTTTTGGTGTGGCTAGTGCCCTTATCCAGTGATTTTTCCTCTTCTTGGAATCTGAAATAATTATGCACTGGAGAAACATACAGAATAGATTTGATGGGATTTGGACTGTGCTCTAAAATTTTTTTGCAGTTCTCTGCTGTTTTCGCAGGCTGTGCTGTTTCACACCATGCCCCAGAGAACTGGTTGGTGATGAGGTGATGTTGCACAGTTCTTAAACTGCTTAATGACTGAGAAAACTTCTGAGCTTTGTGCTTGCATATACCTGCATTCAACATGCTGTCAATTCATTGCCATGTTTGTTTGAGCTACTTCCATGCAGTGCCAGTCTGCTAGGTTTCCACCTGCAGCTGCATGAGATCCTGTCCCAGCACATGCCTTGTGGAGAGGCAGAGCTCCAAGAAGTTGATATTCAGGCATAAAAATTAGGTCATGTTTATAGACGGTGCTGTAATGAGGACTGAGCTTGGGCACAGTAGGGGTGCCAGGCAGTGCTGTGCAAAACAGAAACTTTGAAGGTGGCCTGAAAGAGAGTTGAAGACAAAAGCCTGGACTTCCAGGCTGTGTTCCAGGCACCTGTGTATGTAGCAGAAAAGCAGGACAAGATTTGCTTTCCAGGGGCATGAGCAGGACCTTGTACAAACATCCAAGTCCCATATTCTCCTTCCCAACTGTAGTTGCTGTCTCTCTGTCTGAGCACACGGGCTGCCAGCAGCACCACAAAGCCAACTGGTAAACTGGATTGCATTTACCCTTAGTGAGTGTTTCAGGCTTGTGTGTGCTCTGCAGCTTGTGTTTCTTCTGGCTTCAGTTGACAGCATGCTCAAAATGGTGACCTGAGTGTGGAATTAACTGGGGCACTGGGTCTCACAGGGGAGTTGTGTCCCTTGATAAAGCCAGATCTGCCTTGCTGTGTGCTCAAAACGTTGATCTTGTCTTAGTCAGCCTTTTCTTGTTCCCAGGGCTGGGTCTCATCCCTTTCCCACGCACATGCTGTGTGCTCAGCTCCCAGGCATGCCCAATTAAATAGGAAGCATACCTTATCACAGGGACGTTTTTACTGAGAAGAGCATCTTTAATGCAAGTGAATCATGCAGAGACTTAACATGCTGCATCAGTGAAAGTTTTTAAATAGTGCTTAGCCAGACACTTTCTTATCTGTACCCATTTTTATCAATTGGTTTACTAAAAAATCGCAAGGCCTGTGTGTAATGCAGCAATATTAAGTACAACAGAATTTTACACACTATGAAATGCTTTATAGAATCACAGAATGGGTCAGGCTGAAGGGACCGCAATGGGTCATCTGGTCCAGCCTCCCTGCTCAAGCAGGGTCATCCCAGAGCATGGCACAGGATTGTGTCCAGGCACTTCTTGAATATCTCCAGTAAGGGAGACCTCACACCCCCTCTCTGGGCACCGTGTTCCAGTGCTCGGTCACCTGCACAGTAAAGAAATTCTTCTTCATATTCAGGTGGAGCTTCCTGTGCATCAGTTTCTCACTGTTACCTCTTGTCCTGTTGCTCAGCACCACTGAGCAGAGCCTGGAGCCATCTTCTTGGCACCCTCCTGTCAGATACTGACAGACATTTATGAGGTCCCCTCTCAGTTGTCTCTTCTCAAGGATGGACAGGCCAAGTTCCCTCAGACTGTCCTCATAAGAGAGATGTTGACCCACTCCAGGAGCTCCGTGTTTCTCCTGTACTGAGGAGCCAAGAACTGGACACAGCACTCCAGAGGCAGCCTCAGTAGGACTGAGTAGAAAGGCAGGATCACCTCCCTCAACGTGCTGGCAATGCTCTTCCTAATGTGCAGCTCAGGATCTTATTGGCCTTCTTGGCCATGGCTCATGGAGAGCTCACTCATGGACAGCTTGTTTTCCACCAGGACCCCCAGGTCCTTCTCCACAGAGCTGCTTTCCAGCAGGTCACCCTCAGCCTGTGCTGGTGCCCGGGGTCATTCCTCCCCAGGTGCAGGACTCTGCATTTGCCTTAGTTGAATTTCAGAAGGGTCCTCTCTGCCCACCTCTCCACCCTGTTGAGGTCCCTCTGAAGGGCTGCACAGCCCCCTGGGGTAGCAGCCACTCCTCCCAGCTTTGTGTCATCAAGGAACTCACTGAGGAGGCCTCTGCCCCTTCATCTGAGTCATTCATGAATAAGTTAAACAATACTGGTCCCAGTACTGAGCCTTGGGACACACCACAGGTGACAGGCTTTCAACTGGGCCCTAGGCCACTGATTCTGACCCTCTGGGATCTGCTGTTCAGCCCGTTCTCAATCCTCCTCACAATCCTGGAACACCCATAGTTCATAGAGAAATAGGAACAATGGCAATGTAAACAGCGGCAGTGTCTGTGGGGGATGAATAGTAGAATCAGGGATGGGAGAGTGGCTGTGGGGTTCCGTGGGACATTCTCCCCAGTCCTTGGAGTGGCTGTCTACAACCAGCCCTGCTGAAAATGAAGAGATTTTGTTCTGCTGAATGAGTGTCATATGTGTCTTGCTGGGTTTGTATTACACAAACAACACTCACTTTGTGATACAGACAAGGGCTGATTTGAACAAGTCCGAATTGCAATTCCTAACCTGGCTTGGTGCAACAAGGCTCTTCCTGCTGTTAATTTTGAACCTGGCTTGAGTTGAATACCTTTGCCTTACTGATACTGCAAGGTGTAATTTTATATGCTGCCTTGCTAATAAGAAAATTAAATACAGCTCAGCAACAACTTTCATGTTTTTTGATGTGAACAGTCACCAGCATGCCTGTTTGTAATAATCTTGGATGGGGGAAAAGCCCTTAGTACTTTTTTTAGTAATATTTGGGGCAAAATGCAGGAATCATCTGAATTAGGGACGAAGATCTCAGACTCCTATCCCAGGTTTGTGAGGTGGGGTTTTGTTTTGGTTTGGTTTTTTTGTTTGTTTGGTTTGGGTATTCAGGTTTTTTTTACCCTTTGGCTGGATGAAAATTGACCATTACAGTTTTCCCATCGTGCACAGGGGATTAGTACACCATGAAGCTTTTTGAGGCATGTGAAGGGTGGTGTGTGCCTCATGATTTAAGATTCAATCTTTTTTTCACGGAGGAAGAAAGTGCTGGGAGAAAAAAAAAAAAATGTTTGGGAAGCAGAAAGATCTTTAGCGTGAGTTAGGATAAGCAGAGTGGAGAGAGCAAGGTCCCCAGGAGCCGTGTGAGTCAGAGCTGCTCCCTGCCCCAGCCAGCCCCAAGCGAGTGCAGAGCTGTGCCAGCTCTCTTCCTACCAGTGAGCTGGCCCAGTGGAGTGGCTGCTTGTGGTGGGAGGCCGCCTGACTGACACATTTAGGCTGCCTGGGAGGAAGTGTGCTGGATGCTTTCAGTCCAAATGCATGGGCATTCTTCTGATCCTTCAAAAGGAAAAGGCTAGTATCTGTAACTGTGTATTTCTTTTATTTCAAGTTTTGAACTTAAATCTCTCTCAGTACCCAATTTACATCCTTCCTGGCTGTTTAGCTTTCAATTATTTCTATTATTCTTGCTTCTGTACTACAGAAAAATGGATGGATTAAAAATGAAATTGTGGCTTTACTCATTAGCTATATTGCAGTTTGTAAGACTATCAGGTAGCTAAAATGATGCAAGAGAATATGTATGATCCCTCTGTATATCGCTGGACTAGAATGAAGAGTTTAGAATTCTTACATAACCTCTGCCTGGTTTTTTGGGGAGTGTTTTTTGTACCTACCAAGTGGGGATAGCCTTTTACTGGACGGTAGGTTGAAATGAAGATAGGAAGCTGTGGCAGTTAAGAAATAGCTCCTATGATGGTTACATAGTGATTTGTACTATAACAATTTCCTGGCAACAGTATCCAACATGCTCAGACAAGTTTTCTGTTAATTTAGCCATTTTTAGCAGCATTGCACAGGTGCAATTTGTGCTACAATTTGTAAGGACTTAACTCTTCAAAAAGACTCAAGTTGTATTAAAAAACAATTAAAAAACAACTGGTTTTTTTTTCCCATTTGGTTGTCTATGTCTACTAGGTATCATTTGAATTTTCATAGAGGCTCCAGAAAAAGGAAGGATTGAAGTTCTTGTATTCACTGTTCTGTCAGGTAAAAAGCAGTGGATTCCTGCAGGGTAGCTTGTGGGGTCTTGGTGGTGTTTTGTACCTTATTCTTTAAAAGTACTTGGAGGTTTTGATGACTTTTCAGAGCCTGCAGTGTGAACTCTTGTGATTTGCATTTGTTCCCTGCAATTTGCAGCTGCCGGCACTGCACTAGCTTTGTTTAAATACAATGCCAAATGCCTTTAAAATAGGTGTTTGAACTGTGGATTAAGGAGACTACTTTGGTAATATTAAAGGCCTTTTTACTGCACACATCAAATATCTAACGTACAATGCAATGTTCCTGAAGCCATTTCTATATTCCTAGTAACACAAAAAGAGAAGCAGGCCCTTTAGAAATGCCTTTTGTCATTTTCCTAGTAGCCTCTCCTTCTCAAAGTCTATTTTAAAATGTGACAATTTCGACACATCAACAATGAGTAGTAAGAGTCAAAGTGCTATTCTGTTTGCAGTTCGGTTGTATTTTACTTGAATTTTTGCTACTAACTTGAGTTAGTTATGTTGGTTACCTATCAGTGTTACTTGAAGTGTGGACTACTGACCAAAAATTGTATTCATGCTATGCCTGGCAGGTTTTACCAACATACTGTGAAGCAACCCAAAAGATTTTATTAAATACAGATTTCTCTGTGGTAAAATAAGAGTTTTGTGATGGGGAAAAGAATTACATGTAGTATTTGACTTTGATTTTAAACATGATTCTGTTTGCATACAGTATGAAAGGAAGAAACTGGCCATTGTGCAAGTTAATGGAATCCTGTATTCTGTATATCCCACATAATTAATTATTATGCAATGTTTTGTATATTTAGGTACTGTCTCAAAGGATTTATCAATCAGTTTATCATATTAAATTTAATCTTATCTTTTTGAAAGTGAAAATGGGTTAAGAATTTCCCCATTTAGTTTGCATTCAGAGTCTGATGAATGTTTTCTGCACTTATTCATGTGAACAAGTTCTTGATTTCCAAAATGCTCAGCTGAGAAAGATAAAAATGTCATGATACTCATTTGCATAATCTTTAGTGTAGTAACCACCTTGAAAATGCTGTAGGATTGTAGACTGAAAAATATGTGGATTAGCTGAATAAGTAATCTGATTTATGAACATAAAATCTTAGTGCGATGACTGTTAGTCTGGAGCAAGCAATCTGGAGACTGAGCATGGTTATATAATTAATTTATTAATAATTCTCAGGAATAAATTCCCAGAAATAAAAATGTCCCATTGAATTCATTCCCAGAACAGGGGTTGTAATCGCTGAATAAATTACTCAGAGGGATTACCCAATGTGTCTCTGCTTGCTACAACAAGTCTTCTGGTGCTATAGCACTCTTAATTCTATAGTAACATTGCATTTGCCTGTGCATTAAGCCTAAGTATTTTTATTGCAATTGGGATACAAATTTGAGTAGGTTAATAATGCCAACAATGTCTCTAACTGTTATTGGGCAATATGTGGCTGTTACTTGGTTTTCTCACTATTAATTCTAAATGCAAGAAAAAAATCTCAAAAGGTGAAGGTGCAAGATTCAAACAAGGTCCAACATCTGCTTGACATCTTGCTTTGGTGGTTGTTTGTCAGTCTCACTTGTTTTTTCCCTAAATGCTAGCTAGGACTTCAAGTGCTAGGTGAGCTACTCTGGTGTGTGCTGAGCTGGTCAGACTGCACCCAATGTCTGCTCTGAGTTGCCACTGTCCAAACCAGATGATTGGATGGACAAAGAAGCCCTAATTAAATGTGCAGATACTCAAGAGGAGCTCGGTTGGAGCATAAGAGTAGAACTTACAGAAAATGTTCCTGGGCTTCTCTCTTTTTTTTGGTAGTTTTAAATATATGTATATAAAAATAAGTCAGCACAGACAAACACAAATTTGCACTTAAATTTCTACAGCCAGTGATTTTAAAAGTCTCACCTGTTGATCTTGGGAAATCCTTAGAGTTCATGTGAAGTGACCAAAAGAAGCAAATTGGAACTGCTTAGTGTCAGTGCCAAGCTAAAATTCCTAAAAGGTTGTCTCTTCTTTAGTAGAAACTGTTCTGTGTGAAAGAAAAAAAAAAGAAAATAATTAAAATTACATAAATCATGGGCTGGGGTAAAAATGAGTGGATAACAATTGTAGTAGAAGGCATTGCAGAGCTGGGGTGATTTATGAGCTGGCTATGAATCAGCGGGATTGCAATGCCCTGAAAGACACACGTCACACAAGCAGGAAGCCTGCAAGGCACACACAGTATTCCCTTCGCTTGTCAAAGCTTTGGTTAGGCTCCATTTGAATGCTACGTGTAGCTTTGGGCATTACACTTCTGGGCTCTCTCCAAATATTTCCTGTCTTGAAGAGAAGAAGAGGATCCTCTGAGGTCTAGGGAGTGCAGTCTGTGAAGAGTGTTTGAGAATTTGGGTTATCTGTGTGGCATAAGGAGAAGGAGGCTGGAGGAGATTCCTGCTGAAAAGGAAGAGCTGTTCTCTCTGCCTGTTGTAGATGAATTCAATTTATTATGTGCTATAGGCCATTCTTTATATACTAAACAGACTTCACACATTTCTGTGTTTGTGGGTTTTATTTGGGTTTGGGGTTTGTTGTTTTGTTTTTTGTTGGTGGGGTTTTTTTTGGGGGGGTGGTATCTTTTTGTGGTTTTATTTTTGTTTTTTTTTTTTTAACAAATGTCCCTACTAGAAGAATCTGTTTTGTTACTTTCTGTGATGGCCTCAAGTGGGAATATGTAGAGGAATTTTGGTATTTGCAACGAACAATGCTTGTTTTTTTCCTTTCAGTGATAAGGTGACAGCAATTTGAGAGGGTTTGGGTTTTCTTTCTAGGTTTTGGTAGATAACTCCAAGGATATGAAAGGCCACTGCAAAAGGGGAGGGACCATCTCTCTCTGTGTCTGTAACAATGAAGAAATAAAGGGATTAACTTTGCAGCAAGGAAGATTCAGGTTGTATTATCAAGAGCCTTTTTTCAGAGAAGGCCTGCTTCACACTAGAATAGCTCGCTTTTGAAGGTTTTGAAAAACAGGTTAGACATCTGCCACAAAAGATCATGCACAACTGATTCTACCCAGAGACAGGAGAGTAGATTAGATGACCTCTCAAGAATTTTTGCAGTTCTGTTTTGTGTGATTCTGTCAGTTCCGTGGTTATTGGTTAAAGGCATGTGCTTTCACACAGAGCAGTGAGAATGTGAGGCTGGCTGGATGGGGTCAGACTGTTTAACCCAGTGCTCCATCCCAGTGGGAGCTGAAAGCAGATGTGCAGGGAATACTGTACAAACAGGGTGACTACACAGGATGATACTTTTTCTGTAGACGGTTTCTGTGTATTTAGCAGCATTTGTTAGATTTCAGTTCCCTGAATTTATCTGGTGTCCTTTGAACAAGTCTCAGCTTTTGGAGTTTATGGTATTGCACAACCAGAAGCTCTTGCAGCTCCATTACCTGTGTGAAAACCTTTCTCTTGGTTTCAAACCTGACCCCCTTTTAGCTTCATTTGGAGTTTCTTGGCTCTCATTCTTTTAGACAGACGTTGCAGCTCTCTGTTGCAGCTAAAGACCTTATCAATCTTTACCTTACTCGTTCTCAAACAATTCTGTGTCTTGATTCAAAAGTTCTAGCTTACATATTTGTTTATTATATAGTAGATGATGCTTGGATTTTCCCTGTTGCCCTTTTTGGAACATTTTGAGCTCTACATCCTTTCAGATGGAGGGCACAAAAGTCTTATAGAAGTTAAGAGGCAGTCACTGTGCAGGTAGCAAAGAGATGTTCTTTGTTTTAGTCTCAATTCCTTTTCAAATAAATGAATTTTTTTTTGTGATGTTGTTGTTGAGCACCTAGCTTATGTTTCCATAATCTGCTGTCCTAACCTCAAGGCCCTTCTTCCTGAGTAATACTTGTCAGCTCATTGTATATTTGAAATTTGGAAAGCTTTATTCTCCTGTGTGTCTTTAAACATTTGTCTCTAGCTAATTTCCTGTGCTGGATTATTGCTGAATTTCTAAGTCATATAAGGTCTGTATGTTGCTCTTCATAATAACCCCTCACCTTCACCACCCTAAATAATGAAGTGGCATCAGCAACTTTTGCCACCTTGCTACATCTCCTTTTCTGGCTTTCTTATAAATACAATGAACAGCACGTGTCCCAGGATAGATTTCTGTGAGGACTGTTTACTTCCCTAACTCTCATAGGTGATTTTATTCTATTTTTGAAGAATTCTTCATCTGTGCAAGAGCCTTCATTATTTTTTGGTAGATCCTTAGCTTCCTTAAGCCTTCTGGAAATCCTGATAGATTGTATCATCTGAATTTCCACTACCCATGTGCATTTGGGAATAAAATTAAGACAGTAGTAGCAAACAATGTGATTATCTTAGACGTGAGAAACTGTTCTCCTCACCAAATACAAATTTGTTGGTTTAGTCACACTGTCACGTTCCAAGTTCTGACACATGGCCTTTCTCTGCTTTTTAATGTTCATAATACAATGGTTTAATCATTTCTGTCTTGATTTTTTTAAATACTGGCATTATAAATACATGCATTTTACAGCTTGAAGAAAGATTTTGATGAAGATCGTTGTTAACTGTGTGCTGTCGAGTATGTCATGTTGTACAATAAAAAAATTGCAAAACAGTTTAAATCTTTTCAGTACTAATCATGCCTATTGAAACAAACTCCTTTTTTTTTCTCAGTGCTGTTTGGTGTTGTTTTATTGCTGAGATGATTGACAAAAATAGATGTATTGTCTTTTATATTTTCTAATTTGTAGTTGAATATCGCTCAGCAAACTGAGGGAGGAAAAAGAAAAAGTAGCCTCAAATCAGAGTTATGCTCTCCTGGTCATGCCCATTGGTCTGGATGTGGTAAAAAGGCTGAGTTTACTCGCCTCTCCTAGGTGGATATATACAGCCCCTTGCCAACAAGAAATGTTGCTGATTATGTCATTATGCGAGCAAGCTAAGATCTCTGCCCCTTTAATGGAAAAGAGCCCATCATTAAAAATGTAATGCATATTTTCAGGTAATTAAAACTGATGCATCTGTGTACTTTTCAAGGTTTTTCCCTTCCCCCAATTCCTTCCTTCCTGCAGCACACTTCACGCATGGGAATGTGTTGTTTCCTATAGCAAATATTGAGGGCTGATATGAACAGAAGATATTGTCTTGATCACTTTTCATCTTTTATGATTGAAAATGTTGTCTGCATGGGTTTTTATTTAAAAAACAAAAAACAAACAAAAAAAAACCCACCACCAACAAAAAAACCAAACCCTACAAGTATTTAAATTCCTCTCTTGAAGTGTTTCAAGGAATTTGTCTTCTCCAGCTAAGGATCGGAGAATGCATACAATTATACTTAATAATTTCACAACTGTCAGATTAGATTGATTTTTAGTCACTTTTGTGCAGATTAGATTCAACTCAGGTGCTCATTCTGAAAGGAGGTGCATTAATCTGCAGTGACGTTCAGTCTCTCCTAATTAGTAAGTTCTAAGAGATGTTAGATAATGCGAGTTTGGTGATGTGAAGCATTTTTCTTCTGCCAGAGATTTAGTAAATTTAAGGAGGTTTAGACCTTCAAAGGCAACTATCAGCAACTTAAGTGTTTAACCTACAAAAAAAAAATTAATAGGGGAACATTTCTGACGGATTTAACGTCTGGAGACAAATTATGGTGGTTAAACTGAGACTTTGAGGGACACTTAAAAAAAAAACCAACAAAACATTTCTGTAATGTAAGGATATAACACACACATCTTTGTGCAATCAAAAGGTGTCTTAAAATTTTGGTTGGTGTATTGACTTTTATAATGTGCATAAGTTTGCGTAGTGGTTTCCCTAATGCTACATAACCTTGTTTTCTAGCATGTGTGTGTTTCTCTGTAGTGTTGAAGGTCACACATTAATTTCTTCAAACTGCATTGGTCAGACCATAATTTTAATTGTTTGGAAGGCAATGGTACATTAGCATTACAGAAGCGAACAGCAAAGGGTGAAGGACTGAAAAATGAAGTGCGAATAAATGACATTGCCATGTGTTCATGTCTTCTGATTTGGCAGAATTAATGCTGGCAAGGCTGTGCTGTAGCTCAGAGTATATATGTGTTGCTTAATTATCTCAGTTACTGAATATGCTTATTGCATAATCTGGGGTAGGAGTAATTGAGTCCATTACTGTACATAAACAATTGCCAATTTATAGTACTTCAGAAAAAATTCTTGACTGTAAACAGATGTTACAGAATCTAAAATATTGATGCTATCTTGCTTTTGCCATGATGAAATCTTAAGTGATTTTCTAAGCGTGTGCTCTGCCAATGCTTGTTGAAAATTGATGGGGTTTTTTTTTATGTTTCTCAGAGCAAAGTATCTACTCTAACTAACTGGTTTTTCCTTTCCACTCTTGCTATATTTTTTGAATGAGCTATTAGTTTATTTTTATTTGTTTAATGTTAGTGTTAGCTAAGCCGCTTCTTTTTACTAACTTAAGAAGACTGGCTTTTGATTAAATGAGAGCAATATGGGATGTGATTTTAACTGATAAAGCAATGATGATTTTGTAGGCAGGTAGGCAGTTTTCAATCTCCTGTTTAAAAAGATACAAATTCATTGTATTTCAGGAATGTTTGCATAAATCCCAAATTTTTGTTCAAACAAACAAAATACCCAACCTGGCAGGAGCTTAGTGTGAATACCAGAAACTAGTTTAAACAGCCTGACAAGATGCAGATCATAATCCCTTGTAATTTTAAGGTTTAAATTTTTAAATTCTTAAATTTTCCCAGAATGTTTACCTGCCTAGAACCAAAGCAGTGGTCAAGATCCACTTTCCCACTTTCATATGATTCTGATTGTTTAAAATTGTACCCGAGGTTGAAAAGGGGATTTTGCTGCATCTGAAACAATACATAGAAGAAACAAGCTTGCTTGGGTGAGGTTTGGGTTTTGTGTTGTTTGAAGTTTGGGTTTTTTTTATTGGTGATCATGAAATATCTAAAGTGTGTAACTCCTGGATCAGCAGGGACACCGTAGTCTTGTCTGTGTGATTTCTGTTTAGATGGAGCAAAGCTTGGTCTGCTTCCTCTTGGAAGCAGAGGAAAACTCTCCATTGACCATAGCAAGAGCTAGAATTCCTGCAGAAAGAGGAGTTACTTCATGTACTTCTCTAAAACCTGAAGTGGGAGCTCTGATGTCTTGGGAGAATGAAGTTGCAACCTGTATGAAAGACTTTGTTTCTAGCTGCCCCCTTGCTTTCTCAGCTTATGAATTCTCATTACACTATATGACATAGAGCAGTGGTAAATTGGATTTGAATAAATATAAATATCTATATAGAGAGAGAGAGAGAGAGAGAGACTTCANCAATATTATGTGATTGGAAGTAACACACCCAGACACAATTAAATATTTTAAAAAATATAAAATATCTATATATACACATATGTAGAAGTATAAGTGTGCACAAGAAGACAACAGAGGGCTCTCCTATTATCATTAAAGCTTTGCTATAGAGTACAGTGAGTACATGCCTCCTGTTATGCATAATTATTCTCCCAGTCTCAAGGGGAATTTTTGTATCTTACGTCTGCAATATGAAACTGATCGCACAAATACTCAGCCCAGAAGTGTTCATTTAGTCTTGGAAGTAGTCCCACTGAATTTAATGAGCCCTTAGATGGTAAATTCTTTGGGGCTCTTATTTTCCTTTGTGCCTTATTCAACAGTAAGAACAATCTTCATTAAGTTTTACATTAGCTTCTACTGTTACTTACAGCAAAATGCTTTTAGGTTTTGGCTTGAAAATTTTAATTGAAACACAGGCACAAAAACTCTTAGGCAAAACACGACAATTGAATTAGAATTATTCCAAAATTACATTTAAGGAATTTGAGTTGGCTTTCTGAAATTTCAAAAGCAGTGTTTTTGAGTGCTGCTCCAGGATTCATCTCATTTTGCCATCTTTGTGGCTTTTGAGAGAGGAAGGATTGTAGACCTTGGACAGTAAGATTCCAGCCTGCTGATGAACATTGATAGTCAAGGTAACTTTGGCTTCTGTGCAGCTGGGAGTAAGTATAGAAGACCCCAGATTTTGTTAACCCTAATGCTGGCAGCCAAAGATAACTGCTTTTACCCATCAGAGTCCCTTGAACTCCATTCCAGCTAACAACATTCTTCCAAGTGACTGAGTTGGCCCTGGATGAGCTTTCTTTTCCTCATGTTTCCAAATCACATGCGTAAATAAGTTTTCTGCAGGCTGGGTTGGCTCGGTAGAATTGTTGTGGTCTGACCATGTATTTATTAATAAGCTGTATGTAAAGCAAAAGCTCATTCTAGATAATTGACATCTCTTTTTTTTTTTTCTTCCCAGATGGTTTCAATCTTTGCTTTCAGAGCAGGGGGTAATTTAACCTTGCCAGCAGAGAACTTCTAAAACTTTGCAAGTTTATAAACTTTGTAGTTTATAAACTTGTAGTTAGAGCAGCATTTCTATTCTAGCAGTGTAAAACTATGTGCCACGCTGACCAGAGCTTTGTTATGAGGCTGCAGTGCATCACCATACTCGTTTAGGAGCATGCTTTGAAAGAATTCATGGGAAATTGTGCATGGTTTCTTAGGTATGTTTATCTTGAGGGTTACTCTGCTAGCATCTGTTATCTTCTCTTTTGAGGAAAAAGAGTGGGGTAGGAAATGGGAGGAAGAGGGAGCAGTAATAAATACAAATACGGGCAATGAAGCCATTATGTTATGAGAAAATTAGGTGAGAGGAGTCGGTTTGTGTATTGGTTTTTACTTTAAATTTGTATTTGAAAGGCATATTATTTACTGCATTGGTTTTCATGTTAAAAAATGGTATTCTGGCTCAGCAGTGCTGTCAAGAAGTACAATATGTCTCATCTCATTAAATACTATATTTTTTCCTCTCCATCTGTCTAGAACAGCAGGAAAACTTGTTTTCAAATAGAAAAATAATCAGTTATGTCCATTTCTATTCTTTGCCTCTGTATCTGTGCATGTCAAAAAAATTGCTTGAATTTGAATAGGGAAGTGCATCTAGAACAACAATCCTAATAAAGGCACTATTCAGAAGATGAGAGCGTGTTGTTTGGTAGAAAGGTGATCAACTGTGAGAACCCAAACAAACAAACAAACAAACAAACAAACAGAGTTACAGACTGGTTTGTGTTGGAAGGGAGATCAGCCAGTTCCAACCCCTGCCAAGGGCAGAGACACCTTCCACTCAAGTAGATTGCTTTTACTGGACACATGAGGGAAGGCACACCTGCCCACTTGATAAAAATAGAAAGTCTGGTTGACTGACAGCATAGGTGAAATAAAGTTAGAAAGGGAGGTATTTGCTGCTCTGTTTGAATATGTGACCAGGAGTTCATCACTGTTTTGATTAAGAAGCAGCACAGCACTTGTGCCTAAAAAGTGTGTTTTACATGGAAGCAAACAACTGTGCGATATACAGGAGAATGCCCTGGAGGTTTTTTGATTCATTACAGACAGTACTGTTCAGATTAAGGGCCTGATCTACCATAACAAAAGGGTATAACAACACTGGCCACTTTCTTACCTCACAGACAGCAGCAAGCTGCAGGCTTTCCTACTGGAACTGAGAGAAAAACAGCTCCAAAAGCCATGAAGAAAAGGCAATAGCAAAAATATCAAAACACTGCCTATGCTTTCAGGTAATTGGTTTCATCACCATTCAGCTTTTGGGAATTCCAGTGTTCTTCAGGTTGAAGTGATTTTCCCTCACGGGACTCCTATCTGTGCCATCTCCTTATTCTCTGCAGCAGTCACTCACAGGTCCTGCAAGAAATCAATTTTAAACCTTTTTATCAATTGTCTGTCTGAAGAATACTTCCAAAGACTGAATGAGGGGCTCTGATTAAACCTTTTGCTTTCAGAGGCCTCAGATCATCCTGATAATGTTCAGCTAGTTGGAGTAGTGATACTGAATGAACAAAACAGTGTTAAATTCAAAAGGTCACTCCTTTGCAAAGTCAGGGAGAGTGGCCATGAGCAGAAGTTGGGTGCAGATGAGGCTGAAGTCCTACATCAAAGGCTTCGTAGAAAATTTTGCATCTGAGGTAATACCAGAGGATATATAACTGTGTGGAAGAGTATTTTTTGCAATGAAACAGTCATTTTTAAGAATAAATATGGGTTTAGAAGATGGCAAATAGGCTCGGATAATTTATTCTCTCAATCCTAAAATATTTACATCCTTTATTCTGTTGTAGACACAAAAGGTAAAAGACCCCCGTGAGTTAACAAAAGAAATAAGCATGCAAATCAATTTCAGACAAGAGATATCAGTTACAAATTTGCCACCGGGTGATTTTTAACAATCTGAGAGTAATGAAAGGAATTTTCAGGAAGAATAATTTACATGTTTTGGGCTATGCGTGTGCTGAGGATGATGTCATACACTGAAAGAATAACTATGAAGACCATAAACAGTCCTTCAGCTAGAGATTTATTAGTTACATTGCTAGATGGGAGTGTATTTTGGAAGAAAAAGCTTTTCTCTTTATCCAAAGAAGGATACTTATGAAGTAAGTTTTATTGTTAAAACTCTGCTGCACAGTGATACATTTGAATGAAAAGTGAGATGCATGTAACAAAACAGAAGCATGACTTAATAATGTAGCCCAGGAAGGGGAGGCAGGGTGAGACCTTAAATCCTTTTTGCACTATGTCTTTGACCTGCTTTGCAGCCTGAGGCAAGACCCCAGTTTTCCTCCCGAGAAGCAAGGAGGGAGGTCACAGGGTTGCATCCTGCATTACAGGGTCACGTGCAGTGTAGTGTCTCCTGGCCTTGGTGCAAGTGTAGCTGTCTGTCTAAAAGGAATGGGACTGAGGCAGTTGCATCTGCAAAAGCTGTGAGAACCTCAGGTTAAAAGCGTGGGGGATGGGCATGTTTACTCACCTAGTGCCTGCACTAACCCGTGCCAATGCTCCCAATATTTAATAAAACTCAGATCTTGTGTGTTCAGATGAGTAGCAAAAAGACAGACTTTGTTTAGGTGTAAAGGTGCAACTTTAAAATCGCACTTTAGCAATTACAATATTGTGCTTACTCCCAGCTCTGATGATTAGCCCCATTAGTACAGGACCACTGGAATGCAGTTAATAACCCTGAGCAGGTACTATTTTACCTTCCATGGCCACAGCCCATGCCACGTCATTCTGTTGACCACATCAGACTGACAAGTTCACACAAAGGTTGTTGGATTTTGAAATGGTTCAAAAAGGAAAGATCATATTCCTGCACTGTCTTTGACTTTGTTCCATTGTCTCTTTTCCATAGCAAGCTCCACTATCCCACTGGGACTTGTGGTATTTGGGCATCGTATTAAGCACTTTATCTAAGCTCTCTGGAAATACCTACTTACTGAGCTGTACTCACACACATCTGCTGCTCGCTTATTATGCTGGAAAGCTCATAGACTTTTCCCTCTTGCATTATGGGAAGCTGTCTCAGAAATGGCACTCTGGAGAGTGAAACCTTTTTCTGGAAAAGACTGGAGGAAAAGAAAGGTATGAAAATAGATTCGTATAGAATTAAATGCATTAATGTTGCTCTGTTGGTTCTAGACTGTATGCTCAATCTTTTGCTCACCATTTCCTAAAACTATAGCTCATTGCTTGCACAGTCTCTATGTTTGTTACATTTGAGGTAAGGCTCTTTCTTACTGTCCACCTCTAGGATTTCTGATATATAATTTTAATGCATAAGATATATAATTATTTAATATATAATTTATGATAATAATGTGGTTTATTTTTAATTTAGCATAATAGTTATCTGGGGGTAATATAGGGGAGGGTTCTGTGGCTGTATTGTGTAATAGGGATGAAAACATAGCCTTTCTCTTGGATCCACAAGTTTACTCCCCAGGTAGAACTATTTGCATCATGTAAGGGATGAGTTAAAAAATGCAGGCAAGCTACAAGGTGGGAAGAAGCACATCATGAAAACCATCCTTATTTTGTCTGTGCCAAGCATTAGCATTGCTGCTTTAGCTGTGGCAGCTGCTGTAGCTCTAGGGCTGAAACAGCAGCTGCCAAGTACTGCCTTGAGGTGGTGGATTTTTTTTTTCCCTAATCCCTCCATCCTGGGCTTGTGCTCAGCCACAGTGCACTCTGTTCCTGTACAGGATTTAAGAATTGGGCAGTAAGTATTAAAATAGCTCCAGGTGGAGGGATTTTCATCCATCTTGTCTAAAATCAGTGCAAGCCTGGAAGGGAGGCAGTGAATGTACCAAGATCAAAGATCATTGCTACACAGCAAGACAGAAGGAAACATGTTGGAATGCCCTTATCACTTAAACATACCCTGAGACAAATATTTTATACTTGTATATACTTTGATATTGTGGGGTAAAAAGATTTAATAAGAAGAACAGAGCAGTAAAATTTTAGACATCTTCCTAATCCTTGAAAATTGTTAACAAAGAAGTTTGAATGATGGGTTATTTCTTGGTTATACAGAAAAACATCTTTATACTTTGGATGAATTACTTGACCCACATAGATATCATCCCCTGTTTCCAGAAATCAAACCCCTAGTGAAGGGGGTTTGAATTGAATTCCTAGATCATGAATTCCCAGACCATGAATTCCCATGGTCTAGGAATGATCATAATGGAGAAACTGAATTAAGACATAGAGGTGATATTTGCCTTTTGCTTTTTCCAGCAGCTTGCTTGTCCACAAAGCTCACCTGCAGCAATTGCATATTGTCAGTACATTTCAATTAGACATGTACTTCAGGAGACACCTCGCTGAGGATCGTCTTCAGGGTTATTCCCTCTGCAGACTCCTGTGAGTTGTAGAAAATGAGTGAACTGCAAATCACTTTTGTATTGAAAAGAGAAAGGAAACCCAAGTTCAGCTGGCAGCTGGGGAGGTGTCACCACGTGTTTGTAGTGGCCTGTTTAATCTTTTCCAGGGTACTAATTTTGAGCAATGTTGGAGAGAGGATATGAAGTTAGACACACCTTTGGTCTGTCCCAAACCATCCATTGGTGCAGGTGTAGCTCACTTGCAGTGCCATTTAGGTAAATGGTAAATGTAATGAAATAATTGAATTGCTGTGGGTATTAATCATTTTAAAAACCCAGTTGGGAAATCAAACTGGAATCTAAATTAGGGGTGGAGTACTTTACTGAAAATAACATGTTGGAATGCTACTCAATGCACACTTTAGGAGTAACAGACTAATGGAAAACTTACCAAATACATCTTAAGGGCTTATTCTACCTGAAAAGTGAGTGGTAAGTAGTGTATTTTTATTGCATCAGTCCAGTTCCTTTATCTGCCAGTAACTTCTTTTGATGCTTGTAACAACAAAAAAAAAAATGTTCCTGCTTTCTTCTGCTGCTTGTGCTTAACAAGCCATATATATAACAAATAGTGTTTTCCTAACACAACTGTTTATTAAGTTCCAATCATTGCCTTCACTAGAAAGCTGCTGAAGGCAAATGGACTATTCAGTTGTCACTGAAGGCATAATTTAATGATGCAGTGTATCTCTACACTGATGAATTCAGCCTTTTTATTCTGCCTAATCTATGATGTGTGAAGCAGACGGTAACTTCGCCTTGCAGACCCGTCTGTGGGAAGCCCATTTCCTCTCCTTTGCTCTTGTGTATGTGATAAACAGAGCCTATTTATTAAAGGAGCCATCAAGGTACAAAGCTGAAGCCTCGGGTGCCACTTTTAGAGTCCCTTTTCAGAAGGTACCTTCTCCTTCAAGCAATTGGTTTCCAAGTGGCCTCCAGCATTCCCTACAAAATTGCCTTGTTTCACTTTTGGCAAAAAATTATACTGCTGACCTGCTGTGTGAGCAGCGATGGTAAATAGTGAAGGATAGATGGAAGCATTTGGGTGAGAAATCTGTGACAGGCTTTTATGTGAAAACATTTAGTATCTGCTCCCACTTTAATCACTTATTATTTTTAAGTCAGTGACAAAAACATCCTGCTGAAATAGGAACACTGGGATCCCATCTGCAGGGAGAGCTGGTGGTATTAGACAGACCTTACTATCCTCTAGATGAGACAGTGTATCAGGCAAATGTATTAGTTGCTAGTTTTATTGTTGTTTTTTAAGGCTGCTCCTGAAAAGTTTAGCCAGGCGTATGAATTTTCAAATGGCTGCATAAAATTATATCTTGTCTTTGTTTATCCATAACATAAAGTTATTCTGGTAAAAAATAAAATAGAGACTTCATCTTTTAGAAGTTTACTATACCTTTATGTTGCCCTCAGGCTGACTCTATTTTTCTTGGGAAAAAGCACATTCATATTTCTTCCAGAATGGGACCACTTTGTAAAGGCTGGAGCTGTTTGTGATAAATCTCCAGTCCTTTTGGTTGCATGTGTATTTGAATGAAATCTAATAGTTTGGGGGGGGGTTGTCTTTTGAACATCCACATTTTGTAGCTGTGAATTAAGTGTTTTGTAATATATTGAAACATTGCTGTGACAGAAATGTCCTAGAAAAACAGGACTCACCTTTTTTCCTATTACAAAACTTAAAAATAAGTATCAAAACAAATTATCACATATGGAATAACAACAGGCTGTGTAAGAGCGATAAATATGTTCCAGGTTTAATGTAGATGGAAATGGAAGCACTTTCATACCTGCCAAAAGCTTTTAACAATGTTTTGAAAACTGGTATTTACATTCTTTGAAGTGTTTGTATCTAGAAACAACCTCCTACTTTGGCAAACTTGGTTTAAATCCTCTTGGACCTCTGACAACCAAACTGAGGAATATACTGATGTGCTCTGATGTTATCTGGAGGCTTGTTTTCACCATGGAATGGGTTTGCTTGGAAGGGATCACAGTGAGTCGTCTGGTTCAACCTCCCTGCTCAGGCAGGGTCATTCTAGAGCACACAGCATGGGATTGTGTCCAGATAGTTCTTGAATATCTCCAGTAAGGAATACTCCACAACCTCTGTGGGCAAATTGTTCAATAGGAGAGTTAAAAAAAAAAATAGAAAATTAAGGACTGGGATGTGAGAAGCTATCCCCCAATGGGGAACTAACAGTCTGAAGATGTTATCCCCTGGTGGTTTCCTCCAGCAGACCCAATAAGAATGATATAATATCAGTCAAGATGAGTTTTAGAAATACTGAAAAAAAAAATTGCAAAAGTCACCACCCGCATGCTCTTTTATCAAAAGCTTTCCTTAATGATCCGTGGTCTCCTGCAACTCCTGACCCTTCTGTGGTACAGTATTACTGCACAGATGTCAGGAGTGCCTTGTGGCTGCTGTGCAACTTGCACATGATGTCAAATGATTTAATGATTATTAGGCTGTCAAACCCACATGATATCTTTAGGGCTAGGCTTACTCAGTCCAGTTTTGCAGGTCCAGTCTCACTGCTTTTCTGGCCTCAGTACAGGACAGTATCCTAGATCCAGTCCAATATAGAGGAAGGAGTTCTGTGGAGACCTGTTCTCTCTGTAGTCCTTCCCAGCAAAGGAGCAAAGCAGACAAGGGCTGTGCATTCATGGGAAGTGAGAATGCTGAGACCTTTGTACTCCTCACTATGGGAGGCGAGACACTGTTCCTACCCTCCCTCTGGGTGTCAGCACAGATTCCCAGCTGCTCCTTCCTTCCATTCTTAAAAGTCAGGTGAGATCAGATCCAGCTGGGAGGTAGGACTGAATTCACAAAAGACAGGCAAGTTCTTGTGGTGCTCTCTCTCTTTTTGCTATTTGCCCCCAAAGATATTTTAATTGATATCAAGAAAAATTCACTCAATACAGCCACAGTTCTTTTGGAGCAAATCAATGATCTGAGTGAGGAGTACAGAGATTACCTCCTCCTGTTGTTTGGTTTTGAGCAAAGGATATTTACCCACTTTTATTCACTGCATGTCATTGGAACAAATGGAGGGCATAAAGTACTTTGTTCTTGCTCAGGCTCAAAGGGAAAAAAAAAAGTTACATTTAGAAGACAGAAGCCTGGGATTCTGAAGTAGAAGCTGTGTATGACTGCCTCTCAGATGGTGCTTCATTTCAGGAAAAGTGGTGAAAGGATATCTGTTGGCAAATTGCCCTTTTTTGGGTTATTGAAAGCAGCAAGCTGAAAAACAGAGGATATGAGGATATGTGGGATCCCAAATGACCATAAGAAATCAGATTGCACTCTTTAAAAGAAAACTGATTACCAGACATATTAAACTTTAATCTTATTTGCAGTTAGTAGCCCCAAAGAGAATGCTTTGTTGGAGACCTTCCAAGAACAGCTATTTCAGACAGCTTGTAAAGCAAAGACGATGCTATGGAAATAGTGCAAATACAGTTCAGCTTTTGCTATAATAAAGTTAGTTTATGACACCTTTTGTAATAACATCAACAATAAATGCCAATTTCCTCATTGGTAATTAGCTCTAGTGAGAAAAATACTTCCCCAAATTTGATGTGAAGACAGTAGTTACATATTTTTTCCTTTTGACAAAGCAGACTGTATCTGGCAGATAAGTATACTTTTTATTTCTAAGGTTTCTGAGTACCATCTAAATACTGAATGAGTGCAAAATGACTTCCACTAAGGCACTGCCTGTTTGCATTCAGTTTGAGTGGGCTGCTGCCTCAGATGCAGCCAACTGCCAGACCCTGGCATTGTAACCTCCTTCAGCTGGAGAGTATTTTAACCCCAGTTCTGTGAGGATTCTTTGGCAAGGCTACTCCTGGCTGTTGTCCTCAGGACACTAAGTCATGCTGCTGATGTGAATTATACTTACATGTGCCTTCCCTGTGGGGTCTGGTCACTGATGCTTCCATTTACCTTGTAGGTAGCCTGAACTTCAGTCCCTCATCTGGCAGCTTTGGCATTTGTCATGGTCAATTCACCCCCCTGCAGCTGTAGGTGGGCTGCAGATATAGGATGGAGACTTGTGCAGGAAACTGTGCCCATTGGAGCCTGGTGTAGTAGAAGTTACACAGGGGGGTGCTCCTCTACTGTTTTCCTTAGACCTGGTATTCTGTAGAGTGCTGGGCACATCAGAGGAGCTTGGGCCAAACATGTAACCAAAGCAAGAACAATACTCAAAAGTTTTTTCTTGCTTCCCTCCAGGCAATTCTGCAGTATGTATGTTAGAGGAATTTGAGAGTCTCATGAAATCAAAAGGCTAGCATTGACTATAATTACAAACCATCACAAAGATTCTTAAAAAGTATTTATTTGTTCTTATGACTTAAAGATGTACATGTTGTAAAAGATCTCTCCAATAGTAATTTTACAGGGTTGATTTAGTAGTGCTCCACAATCCAAAAACCTGAGTCTCTGTATAATTCTCTAAATACAAATGCCATAAACTTAGCCCTTAAATTACAGACTGCATTTTTGAATGTTCACTTACTTCAAAATGACATCTTTTTATTTACAGAGTTTAGTGAATTCATGTCACTTCTTTAAGTGTCTCTGGCTGTATCTAGACATCTCACATTGACTTTTTCTTTTCATGAAATTAACAGCATTTTTGCTGAGTGAGCTTCCTGGACTTGGCTGCAATGCAATAGAATAGATAATTGAGATGTCATAAAGACATTCCACCAGAGCAACTTAGGATACATCCTATGGCATCATCAATCATACCAAGTGTTAATCTGCTTGCATACAATAGATCATTTAAAAAAATAGTGCTAATTTAAAACACACTTTTTTTTTTTTTCCCATGGGAAAGCCTGATACTTCCTGTATTATCTGTCTGTGTATAAGCACACACATATTTAGTGCCCAGCCTATAAATGCTAAATGAAGGCAGCTTGGCAGGTCCTGTGTACATTACCTCTTGCAAGGAAGGTACCTGTCACAGAGCACAGACTCCCTGGTGGATGTACCAGCTGAGCAGTACAGCAAAGCTCAAACATTCAAGTTGCTTAAGCACACAAGGAATCCCATTCAGCTCACAGAAGGTGAACATATGTGGGAGCCCTCCACTGGGCAAAGAATGCCTCCTTGTCCTACTGTTTATGCATCGGCTACCTTGGTATTTTCACAGGAATGTTTGCTCCATCACCTGACTACACCTCTAGGCATTTTCCAAAATGTTTTTTTTATTATTATTATTCAAACTATTTCAGTCAATATTAGTCAAATCCCTTTTAGTCTAATCCTCAGTGCACCCTGGTCTTCTCAGGAATCCATCCTGCACTTTTGACTCTTCCCCAGTGAGGGGAGAAAAGGCAGATGGACTTCAAGTACAACCACCATGCTGCTGCCTGCATTCTACTGCTTAAAGAGGCTGGGTCAGAAATAGCTTCAAAATATACATCACAATGTATGGAGAAACAGAGTCCTGTATGCTACCTCACAAACTAAGTACTCATCCTCAATAGATCTGTGTGGGTACATGAGGATTCTGAACTCACTGGTTTTGTCTGAAGAAAAAAACCATCCCAAATGAATGGCTGGAAAACCTAAGTGACTTTAAAAAAGTCTTAAGTTACTTTGGAGGGGGCAGCAAGAGCAAGTAGCACCTGCAGATGTTGCAAAGAAAATAATAATTAAAAAAATAACCCTTAGGGTTAAACAATATGAAAACACTGTAGGGTAACTTCAAGTGTGTTGTGAATAAAGGGCTAGAACCAGTCAGTGACTGAATTGAAAGGTCTTTAGAGAAATAAATGGAAGCACCAGCAAAACTCCCCCCAAAATTATGAGGCATCAGTATGACATGTTCAGCATTCACCTAACTTTGCACACTTTTTATTTTTTCCTTTCCCTGTTTAAGTTCTATTTTGAATAGAACTCCCTTCTCTCTCAGAAGCAGTCTTAAAGATGCAGCATAAACAGAACAGACAATTGGGGATACAACATCATAAAGTCACCCTAGGACAGGTTTCTGCCAAGAAACTTGGCAGAAAGTTTCTGCTGAGGAACTTGTTAAAAATGTTTATAATGAGCACAGCATGGTTTTTGGATTCTGTAAACAAATACCTCTTTAAAGTTATACATAATTTCAGAGACTTAAGGTTCAGTTGTCAAGGAAACTCAACATTTTCTTCACTGAAACTTTGCGAGTTAGACTTTCTAAAGGGGACATACAAACTTTGATCTGTAAACTTTAGAAAGCTGAATTTAAGATTAGGGAGAAGATAAAACACTTCACAGAATCCAAGTGTCAGAATAAATCTTGGTGCATGTGTGTAAAGTAATTTTCTAGTTGTATTGAATAATGTTAGATCACAAACGTGGTCCTAGGGTATACATGTAACATTTTGAGGCTTCCTTGCCCAGGGGCCAGTGCTAAGAAAAGGCTTGTTGCAGCCTAATGATGCAAGGCAACATTTATTTCAGCTACCAGTCCCACAATCGCTGCTGGTGCAACCACGTTGATGGCACACAAGCTATGCCAAAGTCACCAGTGGTCCAGGAAGGAGCTGGGAGCTGCTGCTAACCCCCATCACAAGGCATAGGAAGGACGAGCCGGTGCCACGCGGTTCCCGCTCGTCCTCCCCGACCAGATCTACTCTTAATGCACACGTTTAGCCCGGGTGCAGCAGGTGCCAGCGCAGCAGGGATGACACAGGAAAACACCCCACCTGCTCACCGGCTACAAAGCCTGCACGCCACGGAGAGCCGCCACCCGGCCGGCAGCCGCGCACCCGCAGGGCCGCGCTCGAAGCGCCGCACGGCCCCCTCAGCCAGGGACCCCCGGCCCGATACGTGTTGCACTAGAACCCGCCAAAGCCGGCAGCCGCCCTCCCCCGGGGCAGGCGGGCACCGAGGGCACCGGCCCCCGCCGGCGGTGCCGCACCGGGGCGGGCGGCGGTTCCCACCCGCGCCGGGCACCCGCGCGACAGCGACCCCCGCCCCGGGCGCCGACATCCCGGCCACGGCGACCCCCGCACATCCGGGGCAGCGGCGGGGCGGAGCGGAGCCGCGCGGGGCGGTCGCCGCCCCTTTCCTGATCCCGCCTCTCCGCGCCGCCGCCGCCGCCGCCGGCGATGGAGACGCGGCGCTGAGCGGGGCTCGGGCGGCAGCGGTGGTGCGCGGGAGAGCGGGCGGGGGCGCCGCCGCCGGCGGCAGCAGCGGGAGCGGCGGAGCGCGGGGCATGCGGGGCGGTCGCCGCCGGGGGGCTGCAGCTGCGGGCTCCGAAGCGCCGAGGGAGGCGGCGGCGGCTCCTCCACCGCGGGGCTCCGTGTGACCGCGCCGCTGCGCCCGGAGCGCGGCTCCCGGCAGCCGTAGGAAGAGGGGGGCCGAGGCGGCGGCGGTGCGGCGCTGCTTCCCCGGCCGCAGAGCGAGGCGGCGAGCGGAGGCGCCGGCTCCCCGTGGCCGTAGCGGCCGCCGCCGGCAGCCGGGCAGCGCCGCGGCAGCGGCGGCCGCGCCTCAACTTGGTGCGAGGCAGCGGCCGCCGCGACGAGCGGGCGGAGCGCTGCTCGTCCCCGCCGCCGCCCGGAGGATTTACCCTGCGGGACTCTTCTGCTCGGGCGCCCGGTGACAGGCGCGGCAGCGGCGGGGCTGGCGGCGCCCCTCGCCTCGCCCCGACGTCCGCCCGGCAGCGACGGAGAGGAGGGCCGAGGTGAGTGTGGGCTCCGGGCGCCTCGGGTTCCGCTTCCCCCCGCCCCGCTCCCGGCCGCGCTGGGGCTCGGGGGAAGCGCCAAGTTCAGGCAGCGTCGGGTTTCTTCCCTCCCCGGCCGTCTGCGGGAGAGCCACCGCCTCGGCCGGCCGCCGCTTCCTCCGAGCGGGGTGACCCCGCCACGGTGCCCGCTCGGGGGCAGCCGGCGCCGGGGACGGGCACACACAGCCTGCGGCTGCCTTCCGGCGGCTGCCCGAGGTGCTCCTGCCGGGGAGGGAGAGGGTCGTGGGGCTGGGGACGTCCTGTTGCTGCTTCCAGGGGTCGGGAGATGCAGCATGTCAGCAGCCTCCGGCAGCGTGGCTGTGTGTGCGTGTGTGTGTGCAGGGGGGAGTACCAGGGCAGCACCGTCGGCTCTACCTCTTCACCGCTGTCACATCAAGTTCGTTCCGTTGATGTTTATTACGTAATATGTGACTAATATTTTAGAGTTTATTTTATCCAATGGACTCCGGATCAGCCTTATTTTATTGCATTTTAATTCATAAAGCTGAAGAGAGTCGGGGAAGCTCTCATTCTAGTTGGTTGCCTAATGGAACTTGATTTTCATGTGACTTAACAGAGGGTCACTACCTACTTCCACTCTAGGAAAGCAGAAGTGCGTGTCTTCTGCCCCCTCTACCTCCGCCCTCCCTTATATTATTAAGCATGGACAAGGTTCTTTAGGTCCCACTTGTTTTTAGTAGATTCTGGAACCTGCCGCTTCATGAACTTAAAGCGTGAGATACTGAAATAGAAACTGATTTTTGTGCAGCAGCTGCTGAGAGAAGTAACTTCTGTGGCGATGAACAGGAGTGAAGCAGCCTCTTCGGTTTATATAAATGATGTTGGCACTACATGAACTGTAAACGAACATAGCCAACAGCTGTGCAAACCAAAACTATGTAACTAACCATGTATTGTTATACATTGCTGCTCTCAGCTTCGTTCCTTTGCAAAGACATTGAAGATCATGCTACCCTGAACACTTGGAACATCACAGAACTCGTTTTTCTTGCAAATACAAAGAATTACTTATCTCGAAGAAAGCACTTCACTTTCTAGTGCCAGCTTCATCATTTTCTGTGACCGTAAATTGTGTGTCTGTGTCCTCCTGTGATGCTGGCCTTCTTATAAGTGGTATTGCTGGCACTTTAAATTTGTTTGCTGCATTTTCTCAGGCTTATCTGTGAAACGGGAGTGTAAACCTGAGGCAGTTATTGTCAGTAGGGAAATTGTGGCAGCATGGTCATCCTCAGAAAAATGATACAAATGTTACCTGGCAAGGACACCACACAAGGATCTCACCCTTGAGATCAAGGTGATAAGGACAAGACATGGACTATTACTGGATGATGTCTGTCTGTTCAGAATTGTAAGTTGCATGAAGAAATATACCTTTTTCCTCATGTACCTTGTTCTTACAGGAATAGGGCAGTTCAAAGACACTAATGAAAGTCGTGAAAATGCTTTGCAAATACCATGTGACAGTCATTTCTTAGCCTAGTGGTGAGGTGGTACTGTTTCACTTTTACACAAAGATTTATTCCTCCCCCCTCATCATCTCAAAATGAATTTGTTCAAATGAGTTCAGGAATAAGCTATATAGAAAAAGAATGCAGGTAATTTAGAACAAATTTCAATGCCAAATTGCGGCTTTAGTGAAATAGTATCCTGCTGTCCTTTCATTGTTGCATATGGTATCAATAACCTATAGGTTAGCTGTAAACTTGTTAAATTTTTTTCTTTATCACAGAAGGAGTGTAATCTTTGTCTTTGGTCTCAGAACAAAATGTAGCTGCAGGGACACTCATCTAAAAACAAAGTACTTCCAAATATTTAAATCCTTTGAATGGAATTTGCATCACGTTTTGTTCAAGAGACGAGATTCTTGACAGATTTTACATTTTATATTTCTAGTGATATTGTTTGTTTGTTTGTTTGTTTTTGTTTTGTTGGGNTTTAGGGCATATGGTGTCAGACTGTCCACATAGCTCAAAAGTTTGATTCACAGGACCAAAATGGTATGGTCTTTGGCTCTGCAGTCTTCCCCAGCCTGAGTCTTTAGATGTCTTCTCATGAAAGTGCAGGGACCATCTCTAGATTCAAGCTGAGCTGGATCAAGAGTTGTCCCAGCTTATAAAGAAAAGAAATAGCCTACAAATTCAAATAAAGTTCTTTTTGTGTGTAAGATGCATTAAAATACCTCTTAATAGTAGTAGTGGTGCTGTTTAAAATGATGCTTTTTTGTGTTTAACCAATCACTTCATTAAGGATTTTGGAGTTCTTTTATCTGTCTTAAATTATAATCAAAATCTGGAAGCATGTGGTGCTGTCCTTCAGGCCAAGTTAGAGTGCATCATTTGCATTCCAGTGTTGCTCTTTGATTTTTAAAGTTTGTTTGGAAGGAGGTGGTTTTGGTGCCCCCCTCCTCCTTTGAAGGCTCAACATGTTGATTTTAGTATTGAAATTGTGACAGTGGAGTTTATCTGGAGTTCATCTGGATGAATAACTCATGACAGATATAAGAAGTGTTAAAGAAGACAAATGTTGGATACTTCTGTTGTGCTACTTAATAGAAGCAGGCTTGGATCATTGCATGGAATGTTCTTCATCCCAGTCAATTTTTTCTGTCCTCCTTTGAATATTGACAGATTCTTTATTATAAAGATGCACTAGACATAAGTGAATATTCAATTACACGTTGTATCAAAAAAGGGTATCTCTGGACTGTATACTTCCCGCTTTCACTGAGTAGCATCTTAATTTTTGAGATGTAAATTATTTCCCTTCTTTTTACATTTAATCTTCTTATAACCGTGTTTTTCATGCTTTGTCTTCTGAACCTTTCTTTTGGATTTCTAATTCTTTACCTAATCTAATCTAAAACTGCAGCAGCCTTTTCCAGGTCATCATTAAGAATGAAGCACTAGTTTTACATGAAGGCAGTTTTGCTAGCTCTTGCTTTTGAATCTTGATACTTTTAATTATCAGCAACCATGTTCTCATATTGAGCAGAGATCTTCTCTGAGTTCCACAGGGATGCTTGTAATCCTCTTGTTTGTACTAGGCCTACTTAATTTAGAAGGTTGCTGACCGTGCTAGTAATTATTTAACTTTCAGTGACACTTCTGTATTTATTAACATTGACTTTTATCTGCCAGTGTATTACCTGTACATCACAGTTGATTAGCTTCCAGTTGGTTACATTTTTGGACTTATGTACTTGACTAACCTATATAACTGTTAACTTTTCTACTTTCTTTTTCAGTTCATTAATTAGTGCCTTTAAATGTTTCTAGCTTTATGGATCCTTGAAGCATCCTGCTGTTAAACTTTGGCCATGTTGGAGTATGATTACATATTCCTTGTTCGAACTTCCTGTTTCTTAGCTAAGAATAAAATACTTAAAGGAAAATACAACTGAAATCTTGAAAATATATCTGCAGTGTTGAAATAATGGCTTTTACTCAATTGTTAGCACCAGGTCTATTCCTGACAGAAGTACTCTAAATTTAGCATCCCCAAATAAAAATGTTTAAACTGCATGCTTGTCATAAAAGCACTTTGACACCATCTTCCACTAATTCTGGCAAAGCATTTTTCCCCTTTACAATCTTGCTAGAGAGCTTAATCCATTATGTGAAATCAGCCCATCGTAAAAATCAATGGAATTGATATACTTTTAGCTAATGTATTAAAGAGCTGCCTAACTGCTCTATTATTCACTTTTTGATTACTTAAATATGGTTTTGCAGTATGAAATATGAAGGTTCTTTAGGGGCATTTACTTTCGGCTAAATTGGAAGCTTGTGACTTTGAACATTGCATAAATTATCTCATGCACATGCTGTTGTAGTAACTCCCAACTCATGGAGGCATTCTTACCATTGGGTTCACGTAAAGGTCTTTTTATAACCCACAAAAGAGAACTAGCTTGAATTCTAAAGCCCTGCACCATGCATGCTACTGAGTGATGGTTTGTAGTTCGTTGTAGGAAAAGTGATTCTGATTCTTCTCATTGTCTTTGGCTAATGGAACTGAACAGTCAGCATGGAAAAGGTGTGTTTAGCTCATAACCTCAGTTGTCACTGAAGCAACTGTGCTTGGAGACTTGGTTGGTTAAGAAAAGGTACCTTTGGCAAGCCTAAACTGTCTTTTGATACCATTTACCAACCTTTTTTTGTGATCCAGAGCTTATTTTCAATTATTAAAAAACTCTGCCACAACAGTTGTTGGGTTTTTTTGGTTGGTTTTTTTGTTTTGTTTTGTTTTTCCTTNGGTTGATTGTATTTTTTTCCCTTTCTTCTCTCTTTAAGTGGTGGGTAACTGTGATACGAAACTTGATTATGAATTGACTTTGAACTGGTTTTTTTTTTCTTCTTCCCAAAGTATTTAATTTTGGTATAGGAGTGGTCAGTTTCATTTGGAATTAAAAAGTTACTCTGAAGAGTAAGAGCTTTGTAATGGTGCCTCTTCATTGGAATCAGTGTTTAATGTCCACAGCAACTCTCATTGATAGTTTCAGCTCATGAGTTTCTCTGCTGTTGTCAGACTGCCATTTAAGAGAAATATACAGGTAGGAATTTGAGCACTGCTTGTGCTGCTGTTCTGTGTAATCTGATGGTCCTGAAGACGTTTGTGTTTGTTCTCCTGTGAGAAGGTGCTGCTAGAGAAGAACAGTATAAAGCAGCAGCAGTTTGCTGCTGTGGACATTCAGACTCTGAGACTGGCTCATGTAAAGCTGCTGTGAAATTCATTCTTAGTTAGGGAGGGAAGTGTTTTTGTACTTTTTTTTTCTTTCTTGTGCCATGCTGGTATCAACTTTCAGAAACGTTACTCTTTTAGAAAACTTATCCAAAAGATAAGTCAGTTCAGTGTTTTGCTGTCTAGCTGAAAGAATGTTAACATCCTTTGGAGGCAGAATGTGTGAACTGCTCTTTTGTTCCTTAATTCTCATCTTGCTTTCTAAGACTTTGTCTTGTAAATTTCAAGCCAGTATAATATTGTAAATTTTTTTGAAATTTTTGCTTTGTTTTCACTGGTACTGATGTTGGTCAAGCTGTGCAAGTGGTAGAAGCTCTAGGAATTATATTTTTTTAATGGGATTTCTTACTGTAGATGAACTCTTAGTGGTTTTTGTACAAATATTTCTTTGTAATGGGATGCAGTACTATTTTCATGTTGAGTTCCAATGTGTCTTTCTGTAACAGAGTTCCTGAGGTGTAAATTAAGTCATACGACAAAATTTGTCATCCTGGTTATGTGGAACAATTGAGTCAGAGTGATATACAGCATCTAAGTTGCTTGTGAAAACTTGTTACAGGCAAGCAAGAGGATATGTCATGTTCTTTGACTTTTTATTTTTACAGTGTATTAGAATAGACTCCAGAGTTTCAGCTGGTGCTTCCTGTCATCCACAGGAATGATGAAAATAACAGAGCGCATACATCTCTCTCAATAAGTAGTTTGACAGGAGGCAGGAATACTGGTCTGAGTTTACAGGCACCACATGAGGAAGCCCAACAGAACCTGAAGAACTTGAATCCCAATCTGTTTACTTTTCCATAGCCACAGGTCATTGTTATCTTACTCTTTTTCATGCCTTTCAAACCTGCACTGGGTATGCTAGCAGTGCTTTAGTGCAAATTGTGAATGATAACCAGAATTATGCTGACAATTAGAAGGAAGGTGATAATGCCAGGATTCTTCCAGGGAAAAGGAAACAAATTTGGGGGTTGTTTTTTTTTTTGTTTTCTTCTTTTTTTTTTTTAAGGGTTTGTTTGGTTGGTTTGTTTTGGGGCTTTTTATTTGTTTTCCAGATGTCTGTGATGAACAAACCAGGGGGTGGGAATACTGGTAACAGGTTAGAATCAATTGTCAGTATATATGGAGTATATGTATATAGAGAGAGAAAAAAATATATATAAATGTATATATATTTGAAAGTTCTTATTACATACCCAAATGGTGAAGCTGGCTGATAAGCAGAATGAAAAATTGGTCAAATGACCATGGATGTCCATAAAGACAAAGAGGCATATAGTATTGATCTGAATTAATTACAGAATATGCTGAGCTGGGAAGGACCCATAATGGTATTTGAGTCCAACTACTGCCCCTGCCTGTATGAGACCATCCCATGCAGTCACACCATGTGCCTGAAAGCACTGTCCAAACAATGCTTCTATAACCTTGCCAGGCTGGTTGACCACTCCTCTGGGGAGCCCAGCCGCTTCCAGTATCTGACCACTCTCTCTGTGAACCTTTTCCTCATGTTCAACCCAGACCTCCTCTGACACAACTTCAGGTCACTCCCTCAGGTCCTGTCACTGGTCACCACAGAGAAGAGATCAGTGCCTGCCCCTTCTCTTCCCCTCATGAGGAATTTGTAACTCTGATGAGTTCTCCCCCTTAGTCTCCTCCAGGCTGAACAGACCAAGTGACCTCAGCTGCTCCTCATTCAACTTCCCCTCCAAACCCTTCAGCACCTTTGTTGTCCTCCTTTGGACATTCTCTAATAGTTTAATGTCTCTATTACATTCTGGTGCCCAAAACTGCACACAGTGTTCAAGGTGAAGCTGCCCAAGAGCAGGACAGTGCCCTCCCTTGCCTAGATAATCTCCACAACAGTGTTCAAAAATGAGCTCAACTACCATGGCCAGGGTGAGCGAGGACTAAGATCAAGCATAGAGCTGCCTCTCACTCCAACCCAAGTAGATGTAATTTCATGAGTTCAGTTCTTAACTTTGCTAGTGTTACTTTTTAAAAAAAACGGAGAAAACAAACCACATGTACAATAGGTTTCCAGATCTTCTGATGGTCCAAATGCATATTAGTTGTGGGCAAAAAAATAATATTGATCTGAGTTGTCTTTTCACTCGGTGACATTCATCAGTTTGATTACCACTATGAATAATTTAGCATTAAGAACAGCCCAGGCTCTTATGTGCATATCCTGTTCATTATGTTTCTTTGTTAAATACATTCAATTGAGAACATTCACTGATGGAGCACTTTTAAAGTATCTTTAAGGGCTCATTTAGGTTAAAATTAAACTAATGGATTTATTTAATTTTCAGTTTGTTATGTACTCAGGGTAATTGGGATTTATACACTTTTCAAACACAGAAGCTGAAACCTAATTTTAGGTGCAAAACCCAGCTTTAACTATTGTTTCCAGACAATACTTCTGTTAAAAATTATTTCTGTTTCTCCAAATTGGAATATTAATTTGCATGTCCAGTTTGTGAATTTGCCATAAAGAAATTAAGTATACATTTTTATCTTTTTTTTTAAGATGACTCTGTGGTTTAAAAGGCTACTATCTGTAGTGTCATGTGAATGAATCAAGTATCTGCTGTCTTTATCTTTGAAAAATGGTTGAAGACGGCAGACCAGAACAGCCCTGTCCCAAAGAGATACTTGAATAACAGCTCTACTTAGAATAGCCAAGAAAACCCCCAACCCTGCTAGCAGTGTGTAACTTTGCTCACTCCTTTTCCAATATGCTCTTGAAATTTTTTTTCAGGACTTGCTGATCAGAAGTTTCCAAAAGCTAGGTACTTAAATTAGTAATAGTTTGATAAACTTGTTTTGTTTTCAAATTCTGAAGATAGTGTGGATGTGTACGCATCATACAACAAATATTAAACTTCCTAACGTGCAGCAGAGGTGCTATGATTTTAATACATTTATTTGAAATACATATTTCAAGAAAAAAGAAACTTCTCCCTTAAGGCCCTCTCTCTGGGAAGAATGGTTATAAAGTTGAAGAACTTCTTCAGGCTGATGTTTCTAAATATTTGATTTTGAGGGGTTTTTTGTGAACTGAAAGTCTCAGAAATGGCATGAAAAATACAAAGTTGTTCAATAACTTTAGGGAGTAGGAAAGCACAATACCACCTCCGCGAACCTTAATGCAGATCAAAAATACATTTTTTGTACCTTCTTAGAGTCTTTGAAAGGCCTTCAGATTCTTACTGGGACTTGTTTCTTGCTCTAGTGCTGTGTGTGTATAAGCAGGATTACAGATAAGATAGGAAAGTCCAGTAAGTTAAACATACATTTGCTTGAGACTTAGCTTTAATCTAATTATCTGTCCTCTTAGGAGAACAGCCTGGTAACCTTTTGGGAATGTGGTCTGTGAGAAAACAACTCCAAGCTGTTCAGTGGTCCCTTTCCTTCAGCCCCTTCTGTGGTTTAATTGGGCACTGAAATGACCTTCAATGTGACATGAAGGATGCTCAGGAATTCTTCATTCTTTGTCAAGTTTCCTGCTTAAACAGAACNGATGACACGCTCGTCAAAAATGTTTTAGTTGGTGGTTTGGTTTTTTTTTTAGCATCAAATTGGTTTTATGTATGGTATCACAGGTTTTATGAACATTGGAATAAAATAATTTAAGATTGTATAGATCAGCATCATCCTTAAGGACAGCTTAGGCTACACAGACTTCCAGAAGTAAATGACTAATAATCTAGCCTTCAAAACAACTCATGTGATGAGAGCTGAAAATTATTCTTACTATAGCTTTGGAAAAAATAGTGTTCATTATAGGTTTTGTGTGCTCTAAAATCTGTATTTGATGTTTGGCTGTGAATAGATTCATTGAATTGCTGAGAGCTGCATTAATATTTTGTCATGTCTAAAGTTGTGTGTTGGTAGTTAAAATACTACTTGGTTGCACAAAACGTTAAAGAAAAGCATTGATACCATGATTGTCCATTGACACTAAGACTCCTGCAGAAAATATTAGGCAATCCATCAACTCTTGCCAAAGTGCAGTTGGAAGATACTTAAATGTGCTACATCAGAGCATCTGAAGAAAATGTTAACTTGGATATTTGAAAGGCAAAGCCTATTTCATAATATTATTCACATTATTCTGCCATGGTGTGATATCATCAAATGAAAAAGAGTGTTTAAAAACCATGAAGAATTCTAGCAGTGAAGTGAGCAACCAGAGCTGGTTAAAGCATTTTAAAGCAATTAATATATTATTTATGCAGACTCAGCACAAAACTTTTTTTTTCTCTAGCAAAATATACTTGCCAGATTCTATATCTAATTTTATGCTGCAGTTCTAAATCATAAAATCTTTATACCTGCAGTAGTTAATTAAAAAAAATTACAGTAACCAATGCCCACAGGAAACAAAGTAATCTTGTGTATTGAATTTGTTAAATCTTTGAAAAAAGAAACCCTATAAAAACTGTTAAACCAACCCCCTTGTTACTAGACATTATTTATTTTCTTTCCTTTCTTCCTCGTGTTACTTTCTTTTAGTTGCTTTTGGATCTTGCAGAGCTGTCAAATCACATCTTTTATTCTGTCTTTCCATGTCCAGGAAAACTAATCACTCTTCTGCAAGCAGCTAATGCTTGAAATCTGCTGTGTGCAAGAAACCAATTGACCCAATCTCAGCTGGGATCTGATTCATGAAAGTACAACAATATGTAATTTTCTTGCTTTGGATCATATCAAAGCTTTCTTATGCAGTTTTAGACTATTATGACTATTCATTCTTTCTCCCAAATTGTGCTTTCCCAAACACAGTAGGAGCTTCTAAGAGTTTGAAACAATGGTTTCTCTATATTTTGTGAATGTTATGTACACTTGAGAGGCATCTAAGGACTCCTTTTTTGACCACATTTTCCTCTGTATAGAAAACTTCATTAAACATCTTGCCTTCTGCCGGGAAAACAATGCCTTCTATTTGTTTTGTATAGCATACCTCGTGTTATTTGCAGTAGAGTTGAACAGCAGTGAGTTGTGGTCACTAGTTTGCACTAATCGGCTAGTTTGGATCAACAGCGTTTTTCGTCGAGGAATGCACAATGGAGTGATTTTTAAGGTGAACAGGCTTCCTTTATGACCACTTCTGTGCAGAAGAGTTAAGCACCATGCACATCAGGCACTTATTTCCAAATCAAATGTTTGACCTTGCAATCTTCACAGATAAATTTTCAACACTGCGGCTGTAAAAATATTTGGAACCAACTTTCTTAACAACAAAACCATCTTTTACTGCAGAGGTGAAGGAGATTATGATTCACTTCTGCTTCCGTCGGCAGGGATGGGCTATACGATGTATTTCTATGGAGCAAACCCAAGAGGAATTTCTCATTATTATGAGAGACTCTTCGCTTCTTTATCTGTCGCTTGTAAAATGCTGGCTAGTTGTTAGTTTAAAACAGTTTATATCAATTGTTGTTGTAGCACACCACCTGAAGTTTCCATGAGTTGTGATTCCTCCATTCCTTCCATTTGTCTGAGTATGTGATGAGTGGTTGGGTGTACCATTAATTTTATTCAGAATAATGTGGTAATGATTCAAGGATGAGAGTGGAGAAATGTATCCAGAGGAAGTCAAAATAATAGAAATTGCTAGTAATTTGGGGGTTTTGATACATGGTTTCACATGTCTTAGAGATCTGGCTGTCTGAAAGTGAAGCTCAGTGTTTTCCAGAAAATCATCAGTTTTAGCGTAACTCAAGTATTTAAAAAAAAAAAAAGGAAATTACCTCAAAGTCAGCTAGCTGTGAATGTTCCTTTTACTGTGCTGGTGCTTGGAGAGTATCCAGAAAAGATGTAAGGTCTTGTATTTTCCTTTCCATGTGGGTTATTGACATAATTTAATTTACTAAAGATACTTCAATGTAGTTTGAATAACTTAATGAGTTTCTTTATGTTTTAACAATTTATTAAACTGTTACATAAAAGGTAAACTAGGATATGTCAGGGAAGAGAGACAAGGCTTTAAAAGCAAAGTGAAGACTGGTTATTTGAAGTAGATTGAAGTCTAGTTATGGTCAGGCTTATTGAAAAGGAAATCATCACAATGGCCCAAATGAAAAACACTGTTTAAAATTTCCATATCCAAGTCTTAGGTTTTGAGGAAAGGAGTTCAGCTTTTTTGGTGGTGGCTGGAACTGGAGTTTAGTGAGTCTTATGCATACTTGTTGAAGAATTATCTTCCTTTTCCAGAAGGGATTTGTTTCAGATGGAGGAGTAAAAAGCCAAAAATATTTATAAAAACTTGAATGTTTATGGAGGAACATAAATGAAAAGACTCCAAGCTTATGAAGTCAACTGTGTGTAGACTAGGGAAATTTTAAAACACTTTTGTGTTAAAATGGTGTGTATGTCTGAAAAACTTTGTATCCACTGTAAATTAAGGTTTGTGGAGGAAATACTGTTTTCTGTTCAGCTTCAAAAAGAAAGCTTAAGATGTATATATATATATATTTTTTTTTTACATTGCTCTTTCAGGAGAGAGGAAAGTTAAGGATGAAACTTTAGTACACAAAAAGTGAATATACAAAACTTGAAAACTTTTGGCTTTGCCTGCACGTGTATGGATCAAATGTCCAGAGTTAAGTGATGGGAGGGGCATTTCCCGGGGTGTACCACCACTGGCTGGGGTTCTGTTCCCTGCCCACGGTTTGTCTGGTTTCTAGTCATGTGTCAGATGTGGTGACATTGACATGTGGTAGTCCTTTTTCTAAAAGCTAATAGTGTTTTTACTTGAAGATTCCCCCAGTCAGGCAACAAAAATTATTTTGGCTGGAGAGGAAGAGTTGTCTTTTCAAGAGTTTGATCTCCTGCTCTGTTTGCCCTCAGCCCTCCCTCATTCTTATACTGTGCCCCCACCACCCTCCTGGTCCAATGTATAGATGGCTTTTAGCAACACTTGTGAGCAAAAATCCCCAAAATATTAAATTGATACGATTTTGGAGAAAATTGAAGCAAGACAACTCAACAGTTCTTTTCTAGCCTGCCAATGCAGCAGTGTGCCTTGCTTTTGACTGGCCAGATGGAATACCTGAACCTTGGAACAAACCTTACATCTGATACCCCTTGATGGTTTGGTAATTGAGAGACATAGGGAAGATGTCACCGTGAAGGAAATGGACATTTTGGAGGTGGAGGAATGTAGCAGAGCTTGTAAGGGGCAAGTAAGGTGCTGAGGTTATTGTTGGTGGGAGATAAACCCAAAAGTTCTGCTTTCCACAAGGCAGAATAAATTGTTTTAACAAGATCTGTTTGCAGGTGGACCATAATTTATTTCCAAGCATCAACATTCTGTCAGTCTTTTTTTTTTTTTCTTTTTTTTTNGCTGGTCCTTTTAAATTATAAAAAAAGTATCCAGCTGCTGCTACAGGGTAGTTTATTAGAAGGGCGTAGTGGTAAAAGTCAAACCACTCTGCTTACATTAACGAATGGTTGATCATGGTCTTCTCCCTGAAACAAAGTTTCCATAATTTGCTGAGGAACTCTGTGCTCTGAGTTTATGGAAGGAGTTATTTTCGTATCTTTTATTTTAATGGGAATAGTTGAAAGCTGCTTGTAGAAGAGACAATTAGCTGATAAAGTGATTGCTTTGTAAGTATAACATCTCCTGTTTCTCTGTTGGAAAACCAAAGAGGAGCATGGGAGAGCAGACTGTAGACTAGATGAGAAGATTAATGTATTGTTCATACATGTAAAGTATGTAAGCTGATCTAATTAAGGAGAGTGATAACCCAGGTTATTTGCTTTATGAATTGCATGAGGAAAAGAATCTTAATTTACTGTCTTTGTGCTAGTATGTCCTGCACTAAAATTAAACTGGGTACCTTACTCTTATTGGGGAAACTGAGATCTCTTTCTTAGCTGTGACAGCTACGTGCACAGAAGAGTCGTGTGAGATATAAACAACTTTAATAAAAGAAAATAAAAACAACTTTCTGAAGTTCGAAAATTTAATAAAGGAACTTTCAAATTCAGTGTTGGATATTTAGTTATGACCTTGTTCCTTTGGTGGACGTGTTTTCTACACTGTAGTCTCATAGCAACTATTTAGAAAGACTTCTTATGTTGCAAATAATAATATAAACAATATTCTTGACTTTTGTGAATAAATGCTATCAGCTGATATGATTTTAAAGACTTGACTGCTACTAAAGTGAAATTTTAGTGTAAGAATGGACATATTTTCAACATTGCTGTTGCCTATATTTTCATTCCAGTTTTTACCTGAATTATCTGCTTTTTGTGCATGTTATATGTAACAACTTTCTTGGCACAAACCAGTGTAATCATGACAGGAGTTGGTTACTTCAAGCCTTGAAATGACTAAATCCTAAGAAAACGTTGTCTTAAGGTGCATTGTAACTATTTTTTAATCTCTTGGTATCTGAATTATATGTTTATCTTGGTCTTTTTAACAAGGATTACACTGCATGTTAGCAAAAAAAATCCAAATGGCATGCAGTATAAAACATCCTGCTACACTCAAATTTCCTGTCATTCTGTGATGTTCGTGAGTCACTGACATACTTTTCAAAGCATTGTAAGTAAATCACTGGGTCACGGTATTGGAAAACTGTACTGTTGGCTCCTCAGCTTGGAATTATTTCAGTAAGTATGTAACTTGTAAATAGTTAAAGGCTAGGCCTCTGCTTTTAAAAAAAACACCCAAAATCTGATAATGGGACACTGCTTTGTGGAAAACTATTGCAGAAGTAGATTGCCTCAAAGAGCAAATATTTGCGACTGAGGAAAATTGGGATTGGATGGCATGAGTGATGCTAGCAAGCATCTTTTAGCAGGTAAAAGTAAGTTTACATTGTGTCAGAGTTAGAGGCTTTGGCAGGTGTTCATCAGGGGTTCAAAATAAAGGCAGGCAGGTACTGGGCAACATAAAACCTGTAGGAAAAGGAAACACAAAAGTTGGCAAGAGAGGATAAAATGTGGTGTTCTAGAAAATAACAAAATATTTAAATGGCTAAATAATATTTCAGTATTTCTTTTGTCAAATAATGGCATTACAGAGGTATAGAAAGGTAATTAGTAAAAGAGATAGCAAATCCAGAGCTGAGTAGGGAATTTGGAAGTGTTGGCTGGGGACAATTTACCTATTGACAGGTAGAAGTTTTGACTAGCATTGACTTTGCCTGTCTAGCCAATTTCACATAGGAAAAAATTGCTTGACCTTCTTCCTTCCTGCCCCTCTTAACTCTAACAAGGGCAAAATTTACTCTTGACATAGGATTTAGTTTCCAGGAAATACCAGTGGGATCTTTGCAAGATCTGGGATGTGTTTCTATGCTCCAGTAAAATATAGAGTAGGCACATTTTCTGCTTTCATTTACAGCATAGGGCACAGCAATATAATTCTGAGTGTGTTGGAATAATTGTTGGGGAGGTGGAAAAGACAGTATATGTATTTGGATAAGACATGATGTTTCTTGAGCAAAAAGTTATGTGGTATTCCAAACTGTGGGCCATATATAAGAAGTTAGATGTACATGTTCTTTAAATACTTGTAATTTTCTTTTACATTCATGTGCTGAAGATAGCACTGAAATATAAGTCGTTTACAAACATTTTTGCCATATTCATTCTTGATAGATAAGCCAAATGTCATTATGGTTTGGAAAATCAAATTTAATTTTCCCTTCTGTGTAAAATTTTCCCATTAATATGGAAGGTTGATAAGGCTTTTGCTGAAAGGATTGTATATAAGTAATCATATTTTTATTTAGAGTTTATTTAGAACTTGCTTTCTGGAAGGGTGCATCACTTTTTGCTACAAATATAAGAGCAGTGCTGACAAATCACTGGTTTGAGCATTCTTGGGCTGTAGAACACTTCAGCTTGCAAAGCAAATACCCATTCTCAGCATTTGCTATTCTTTTGAAGCTGATGAAGCACTTGAACTACTACTTATAAGTTGATTCTTCTTAATTTTATTTTGTATTTTGAAGTATTTGAAGTATTTTGAAGCTAAATGTTCATCTATCATCATGGAAACCCAGCTCAGGTATTCTGGCAAATAGACGGTCTTCTGTTTTGGTGGGAGCCTCACAGGGAGGAATTTGCAAGGCTAAGGTTTTCAATTGCAGAGGAAGGTTTTAGAAATGCTGTTTGAGCTGGCACTGCTTTCTCTAGTTTAGTTACTAGTGATGAGTTGAATTTGAGTCTTTAAATAACATAGTACATTTCTTAACCTATACAAAAAAGTTAGTTGATACTTTCCGCCTGAGCCAAGGTTGAGGAGTCATTTGCAAAGCACATAACTTTGTCAAGCAGTTGAGCTGAGAGCTGAATGAGTTGGGAGGCTTTGTTTTGGTCCGTCATGAGGTTGGCAGAAGTGTTGAGATCTCCCTGCTTGCTTTGCTGCATGACAAGTTAAACATTTTAGGATAAGTGGTTTAAGACAGTATAGTGCTTCCAAAAGTTGTTTTTTTTACCATGTGTCTAAAGGAATAAAAATAATTCGGTGTTGACTGAACAAAATGGTAATTTTTTTATTGCTTTTCATTTGATTGTATTTTTTAAAGGCACTTTCACTTTGATGCTTGCTGAAATGTTCTATAGCATAGCAGACCCACTTACAAAATAAAAATTTCCAATTTTATTCTTCTGTAAGTCATAGTTCTCAACATCCTGATTTTTCCTTCAGCATAGCAGGTGCCTAGCTTACTTGTTGCACTACTTTATCTTAAGTAATTTTATTTTTAGGGGCTGATTAGAAACAAATATTCTGCGTGTTTTCGTATTGGTACCTAGCTTTTCATGTACACTAGGATGAGCCTCTATATAGAAGATTCCTATTTCTTCTCTTTCTGGAATATTCGAGCAAGAATTATTCCTCAACTCTGAATCAGTCAGGTGTTTAGGGAAGCAACTCATGTCCTTCCAGTTATTGAAAATGCTGAATTTTCACTTCATTCAGGGCCAAATTCATATCTGAATAACTGATGGAGATTTCCAGTAATGAAAGTTTCTCATTCCCTGAAGCATTCTGCCAAATATCAGATTAATAATCCTTTCCTCATGATGTTATGATGTAATTAACAATGCTTGTGGCCCAGCTGCTAAAAAGCAGGTAAACCCTGAAAAACTGATATTGAACAACTGAAAAATACTACAGAACTGGAGAAAATAGAAGACATAATTACCACATAACAGGTGTGTTGAGATTTAGTGTGAGAACAGTGGCAACTCTCAAAATTTAAGAATTAGGTTGCTAGCTTCATTTGTCTGCCCCTGCTGCTGAAGTAAAGTCTTTTCCTGGGCATTCTTTCCCTTCCCTAGGCAAGTACTGTGAAGTAGATTGCAAAAATTTCTCGATTGCAGTATATTTCTGTGCTGAATTAGCTCTAATCTGTACTCAGCTGTGATGTTGTCAGAAAGGAGTGTGGGGATAGAGCAAATGCTCAGGGACTAGGGGTGTTATTATGCAGTCCTTGAGCTGCAGTGCTGATTTTCAGCATTCTTGACTTTTTCTTTTTTTTTTTTTTCACTTGTTTTAAGCGTGATGTACATGTAGACTGCATACCTTGTTCTCTGCATACTGAAGTATCTTTTGGGTTTGTGCTTCTACAAAGAAAGGTGCTGCAAACAGCTGACTGACTCAGCAATTAGTAAATCAAATGAAATGGGATATTTCTAGGAGGAAACCTGAAGGTTTGCAGCATGATTTGGAAAAGTGTGGGCTGAATTGCTGCATTGCCAAAGGCTGCATTAAAACAGCAGTGCTTTTTTTAGAAAAGCTAATTCATTGGGTTATTGTCGCAGTTTCCTCATCCTTGTTTTGACAGTGTTAATGGCTCTCAGGATTCTGTTTCGACTACCTGAAAGTAGTTACTGACTTTACAAAAAAGGGATGAGAAAAAAATCAGGATCTGTGTTACTAACTGAATCCATTGTTTTGGAAACTTGATAGCGTAATGTTTCCTGTGTTCCTCCATGGTAAACAAAACTTCCTGAATTAGGGACCATTATCTCACCTGAAGCCAGAAAAAGTTTGCCTGCTTTATTTTACTTAGAAGAATAGAATATTTTGTTGCTGTTGTTTAAAGTGATCTTGCTACTCTTGCAAGTGAGAAATGATAGTCATTTGTCAGCTCAGCCAAATTTCAGATACTGTTGCAAGCAGCAGAGCTTTGCCTGGAGGCAGATGCATGTATCCGAAACTAGAATTTCTGTGGGAGGGTTAGTATTTGTGCATGAAGACATATGCTCAGCCAAGCAGTTTGTTGGTTTGGGTGCGTTTTCTCCTGTTGCCACTGACAGACAGTCTTACTGAAAAGCTTTAAATCTGGCAGAAGGCAGAAAACCATTCCCTCTTCACTATTTATTTGCCTCACCACAAAATTTTGTTTTTAAATAGAACATTAATATTTTCAAAGGACTGAGTCCCTAGGCCAGACTTTTTCTTTTCCTAGGGGAAGTTGTCTATATTACTTGTGTGCCCTAGGGTAACTTTTTTCTAGAGTTTTACTTTTGTGTACTGTAAACTTAACTGTTCCCGGAGTTAAAGTCCTCCTAATTAGCAGTGTGCTATTTTGGACTTTGGAGTTATGGTATGCTTGTTCAACTCTTAAACAGCTGTTTCTAAGATTTCCATTACTTACTGGGGGCTCATATTGTAATGTGTGATAATATAAGACTTAGTAAAAGCTTGTGCGCAAGATTACAATTTTCTCATTTTCCTCTTTGATTAACAACTGCTAATTACATAGTGCAAGAAGCTACTTCCTGTTAGATTTGTGAGGGGTTTTTTTATAGTTTCATTTGGTTCCTAAGTTGGTAAATATATAAACAGCCTTTTTCAGCTCTGTATACAGCCACAAATGATTTAATTTAGAACTCTAATATTTATTTTTCTTTTGCAATGAAGCTGTAGAGCTGAATAGATAGTGGTCTGTCTCATGCCAGAGTGCTGCAAGAAATTATTTCTCAGTGTCCAAAGAGACATAATTATATGTGTGGAGCAGTGGTTTTACTTTTGGGATTTTCTACCGCTTAGCACTTTGTTTATTATCTTTGTGAGAAAATATTAATATCATTGATGCCCTTTGTAAATGTTGAGAAGCGCTGTGCAAATGTGACATTTGCTTTTGCAATTTTACCGGTTGATTTATTTTGAGTACTGCCTCTTGTGAATGGCAATTCTTAGGATCTTGGTTAGTTACCTCCCCCTCCCACTTTTCTCACTCTTAAGTAATGTGCTATCATTCCTGCTATAATACTCTCTGTGTGTGAACTCAAAAAATCTAAGCCTTTGATTAGACGTAGAACAATTCTGTAGTTCTCTTTCTCTGCATATAGGACAGGGTTGCTGTAACTTTATTATCCTGCAGTTGTTATTACTTGCAAACTATTTTTTTTGGCCCATGGAAGGGAGAGATTGTGGTCTTTTAAGCACCATTAAAGCTGTATATTTGAATGTTTGTAACTTTGCATCCTTCTGATCATCTCTGAGGTAATGAGGAATATTTTTAGTTATTTCACTCTATAGTTCTATTTGTAATTATCATTGGAAATGATAATTGGAAATGAACAAAATGGCTATGGGAATAACTATCATACAGTTTTTTTCCCTAAACCCTGTTCTCCTGTGCCCTCCACACCTTGTAAGCTTCACTATCTGGGTGTTCTGCATCACATCACATCACAGAAAGGGAGGTTACAGGTTATTCATTTGAATATTAAACCTAGAATAAAGCAGGCAGCTCTCCTGAAGCCCTCTGTGTGCTGTTGAAAAAGATCATTGATCACAGGGCATGCAATTTTACAGAATGTAAAATTTGTGAGGGCAGCTGTCACTGATTTTAATGTAGTTATGTATTTAGCTATTTTGCATTCATTATCAAATAGGATGTTTTTACTCAGTAAGTCTGGAAACATTTAGTCTTTTCTCCTAGGTTAGGGAAGACTAGAAAATGTTAAAGCCCTATCTTTCTCAGCTGAAGGCAGCCTCGTTAATACGTTAGCCAGTGTTAATATTATGTACACTTTTCCTAGCAAAAAGCAGTATTCTGAAAATGGAAACTGAGCCACATTTATAAAAACCAAGTGAAAAACTTCACATTGTGTACGTGGCTATGCACATGCACACACATATGAGTAGCTGGGGTTACTGCTGGTTTGTACCCTGGAGGGGCTGATGATTCTGCCTGGGTGCTGCTGCTTGGTCTAAGGCTGTTGACATACTCCTGTTTTTTGGGGAAGATGACTTGATCTGTTAGAGTAAGTGATAACCATCAGATGTCTCCTGAGCTTCATGTGACTTGTGGTGAGGAGTTGCTGTTGAGGTCCAAAGTCGGTGCTCTTTACACAGGAAATGTGTTGTCTGTAGTGTCGGGGATGTGCATCTGCTGCTGGTCCCACTTGAGCTCTTCCCAGCAAGGGATGAGAGGACAAGACTGGAGTTGAAATTGGACAGGCAGGTGGAGTTTTTAGAGTAAAGTACAGCTCAGTCTTTCTGCCTATTACAATGGAAACATTACTGGAAAACTACTTTACCCACTCTTTATAAACAAACAACACAAACAAAAAACTTTAGTTGACACAAACATTAATTTTTGTTTTGACTTCTGGATTCCTTCATAGTGAATGTTTTGTCAATTGAAGGAGCTGAGAGGTGTCTAATGCATTTTTCACTGTGGCTCACATCCTCCATACACACCAGTGCTGGTTGCTGTGCATACTTGTGAAACAATGAGGGTAGTGTTTCCTGGTGGCTGAAGAGAAGGTGCAGAGGGTGTCTGCCAGCTCACAGCAGTCAACACACAGCTCTTTGTTGATAGTCCCACTGGAGGCAAGCATGCCTGGATTGATGCTCTGTGCTCCTACTTAAAGCTGATGTAAGTTAATGCTATCAAAATAAACTGGTTTTGCTGATTGCCTTATTAATGTTTTTAAATTGTGATAGTTAAGAAGGATTTCTGTCATCTTTACAAACCTGAAATGCTTCTCCTGATTTGTGAATAAGTTGAGTTTTTGTCTTTCTGGAGACCAGTTGTGAGGTTACGAAATACAGGTTTTTTTATTATTATTTATTTTTTGGTGAGTTGAACAATTCTGTGTAGGTAGTTTGAATTATGAAAAAGCTATTTCTTACAGTCCAAAGGGATTTAGTAATGATGCTGAATATGATAGTTTACACTTCACTGGTGAGAGCAGTAGACTGTCCTGTATTTTTTTTTTCCCCTGGTGCTTTCCAGCAGTGTAGTACTCTCAAGCAACATGAAAATAAGCTTTTCAATAGTCTTGATTTGGGGGTACAGGTTGGAGGGTTGGAGTGGATTTTACAGTTGACTTCTAAAAATCATATTTACTTCAAAATACCTCTCTGGGCTCAATCACTCTTGGTCCCTTTCATGCACTGCTTGTGTTGGCTGGTGTAGCTTTGAGTCCCTGTCCCCATGGGCAGCGGGCCTGTGACAGGAAGGTGCTGCTGCGTTGTTTGCACGGCTGTGTGTGCCAGAATCATTGCTTGGTTGGTGAACAACCTGTTAGTGAAGGCCAAGAAAAGTAATGACATGCACTTTAGATGTCAGTCTGATCAAAGCAACTGTTACCTTGACAGTTTTTTCCTAAGTTTTGGGGAGATAATATGATAGCAGTGTGTACTTAACAGCTGTTAAACATAATACCTGTCTGTATGGTTTTGCTGATTCGATTATAAATGATGCCTATGAATCTTTTTTTTTTTTTTCCCCAGACAAATTGCATGCAGGAAAAAGACCTCTTTGGGTTGTCTCCATTAAGAAAGATTTACTCAAATGATTTTTTTTCCCCCTTGCTTTGTTTCTGTATAAGATAAAGCCATGGAGACTTATGGAGCAAAACCATGGTTGTTTTGTTGTGCACCCTGGGTTTTTTATGTATTTTTGGTCACTTCAGGAATAACAGGAAGATGTGTTTTTCTCAGTGTTACAGATCTGTTTTCTCCAGAGCTTAAGGACACCCTAATAATTTAATGCTTTTCTGTTTAGTCTCTTGCACTGGTTTTTCTGACCTTGTGCGGGGTCATACCACTGTATTGAGCTGGTAGAAAAAAAGGTTGATGCAATGGAGTTGACTCCATATTTTATGGCATGTGCATGATTTTGTGTGTGTGTGGAGGTGTTTCACTGAATACAAAAGAAATTGCACAGACTGGAAAGGTAATGCATGGCTAAAAAATCATACAGTCAATCTGTATTTAAGGTGAAAGTGGTAAGTGGCGTGTGACAAGTAGGGATGGCTCTTACATTGGGCATAGGTAGCTCTGCATGATTGTTGCTGGTTTTAACATTAAATGTATCAGAAGGAAATTCTTTCCATCATAGAAATGCAAATATTGAGACTATTCAGTATAACCACTTGTTTGAATATGAGACAGTTATATTTTGCACTCTGCAAACATTGTGGCTGTGAATCTGGTCAGCATATTAGATTGACTGGCTAAAATTTGTTTAGGTTTAAATAAGTTTCAAATAAACCTTTCTTAATTTTTAAGTGATGTCCTGGTTTTGGCTGTGATAGAATTAATTTTCTTCTTAGTAGCTGGTACAGAGTTGTGTTTTGGATTCAGTATGAGAATAATGTTGATAACACACTGATGTTTCTGTTGTTGCTAAGTAGGACTTACTCCAAGGCAAGGAATTTTTAGTGCCTCACGTTCTTGACAGTGAGGGGGTGTGCAAAAAGCTGGGAGGGAGCATGGCCAGTTCAGCTGACCCAAACTGGCCAAAGGGATATTCCATTCCACTGAACACCATGCCCAACATATAGGCAGGAAGTGGGGAATTGGCCTGGGGTACAAATACTGGATGTGTGGGGAGTGGCTTTGTTGATGGATGAGAAGCTCAACATGACCCAGCAATGTCCACTCACAGCCCAGAAGGATGGCCATGCCCTGGGCTGCATCCAAAGCAGCGTGGGCAGCAGGGCAAGGGGCTGGGGGATTCTGCCCCTCTGCTTTGCTCTGCTCTGCTCTGGTGAGAGCCCACTGCAGTGCAGAGTCCAGCTCTGGGCCTCCAGCAAAGAGAGCATCTGTACCTGCTAGAATCCAGAGCAGGGACACAGAGATGATCAGAGGGCTGGAGCACGTTTCCTGTGCAGACAGGCTGAGAGGTTTGGGGTTGTTCTGCCTGGAGAAGAGAGGGTTCCAGGGAGGCATTAGACCTTGTGGTACCTAAAGGGAGCTAAAAGAGAGTTGAGGAGGGACTTTTTACAAGTGCAGATAATTATAGGACAATGAGTAATGGCATTCAACTTAAAGAGGGTAGATAGAGATATGAAAAGAACTTCATTGTGAGGGTGGTGAGGCATAAGAACAGGTTGCCCAGAGATGCTATGGACGCCCAGTTCCTGGAAGTATTCAAGGCCAGATTGGATGGGGCTTTCAGTGACCTGTTCTGGTGGAAGGTTGCTGTGGTGGGAGATTGGAATTGGATGGTCTTTAAGGTTCCTTCCAGTCCAAACCCTTCTATGATTCTGTGAAGATCAGAAATGCATAATCAAGGCAGTGTAATATCCTGTATAACAGGAAGCTTGTGGACTGGAGAAAGCCACATTTGATGCTGTTGCAGAGCAAACTAAGGCAATATGGCCTAGATAAAAAAAGCTATTTTAGGATGTGTGTAAACTCATTAGGTTAACAGTAGCCAGGGGTTTTTCAGTAGTTCTCTTTCAGCAAGGAAAGCACATTGTATGGGATTTTGTATAATTGTTTCAGCTAACTGTTTTTGTTCATACTGGTTAATTAGCATATGGTTGTGAAATCTAAGGGCAAGATGTGTTTGTGAATAAATAAATCCCACACAAAGGTGGGATGGCAATTCACAAAAATCTTCAATGTTGGAAAGGTGGCCTGGGAGAATAGGATTTGATTTAGAAGAATAAGTGGAATGCTTTATATTTAGGTCAAAATGAAATATGGAGAACATCTGTTAAGGTCCTCCTGCCACTCCATTCCTCACCATGGATTATAAAATGAGACCCGACAGTGCAGTATGGTTGACAAAGAAGAGGTGTGTGTATGTATTGGCATGACTAATTGGTGGTATAATCTGTAGGATGTGGAGCTGAACCTTTTGCTTTGTTCTATATTGTGAAATTCAAGTACTGTGTCTGTTTTGGCCATCATACTTCAAGAAAGATGTAGGCAGACTTAATTTGCCTCAGGAGTGTAGTGACTGATGATTTAGAAAAGGTGCTATGTGCAGAAGGAATGATTGAATTGGCATTTTTGTAACCCAAAGAAGAGATCAAGGGAAATTATAAGCTTTTAAGTGTGTGGAAGCTCACTACAAATAAGTGAACATCTGCCCTTGGTAGCTGTGCCTTGCTTATTAATGGCAACATGGGCCATTCCCTGTGTGTCCTCCTCTCACTGTTTGGCTTTTTTTTGTGTTTTATAAGGACTATTTCTAGTCAGTGTCTGGACAGCACTGAACAAAGAGCCTGAATTGTAGGATCCTTTGAAGAAATATATATATAAATTAGCAAAATGCCTACAGTAAGGGTCTTCTTCTAACCAGACAGATGTAGAGAGATATCTTTAAACTTCAGTTTAAACTTTAGAGTAGATGGAAGAAAATTTGCTCCCAGACTTGCCAGCCACTTGGCCAGTAACACACCTGTTCCCCTATCAGTAAAAATGGATCATGTTCTGCTCCCACCTCTGTGAGGCACCTGAGTTTTAATGAAGAAAAGTGCTACACAAAAGGCTAATTTAACATAAGCAACTCTCATATTTTGTGTGTGTGTGTATTGCATGTTACAGTGCAGTGTGTAGAGCCTAGTCAGATATATCATGGAAATCTGTTTAACCTCTTGAAGGCAACAGCTAATTTGCTTCCATAAAAGAGGTTGAGTCTCTTCAGAATTATGTTGTGATCTCTTATATTAACATTTTGGGGAAAAAAAAACCAAACATGATTTATGTTAGGTTTCATGCTGGATATGTCTTGGATCATATTTTTCTGGCCCTTTGAAACTTCCCTATTTTTTTTCAGATTTGGTAAAAATTTGGTATAATTTTGAGGAGATCGTAGCCAGTACTATTAATAATCAGACTTTAAGCCAAGACATTTTCCCCTCCTACTTTGCTATGCATAGAAAAGAAAATGGTCAAGTATTATGCTTATTTTACCTGCTTCAGTATTGGGGTAATAATTAATAATTAGGTGGTTAACAAACACCTTTTCTATCACTGCCAATCTTAACCTTACTTACCATATACCTCCTCCATACTGCCATGTTAGTATCAGCATTTTTTTTTTCTCCCTTGTACAAAGTTTTTATCTGGACAGATACCTAGAGGTATCTGTTTAGATAGGCAGAGCAAGAAACCTGAGTAACTTGGTAGGTTCAGATATAATATGGCAAGTGCAGGGTACAAGCTTGAATAATATATGGAAAATATTACCTAAGTATAGACAGATTTCAGTGGCATTAAAAATTGAACAAATTTCTCTTGAATGTTTAGACACATTCTTTACTTTTCAACTGCTGAGAATTTCCTTCAGACATTGCTGTATTAACTGGGCAAAGGCAGAGATTTGAAGGAATTCATTCAGTATTGCTAAAGTTTCAACGGATAAGACTTGGAAAGGCTCAGGCATCATTTTTCAGGTGTCACTTTTTTTTCTATAAGTGAAAAAAGTTGCTTCTTAAGCGTCAAGTCTGTGATACTGTAATAACACCTTTTTTTTACAAAAGCTGTCATTATAAATGCTAATGTTTAACTTGTGGGCGAGAGATGAAAGGATGTAAAAACCCCTACATCTATAAACTAGAATATGTATAGGAAGATTTAGTCCAAAAGAGTGATCATCTGGGGAGCTGCTCATGTGAATGTGTGCTGGTTTTTGAGGAGGCTGTTTTCTTGCCTTGTTGAGAACAATTCATAGTTTGTTGTGCTAAGTATTCATGATTGGATAGAGGACGACATATATAGAACTCAAAAATAGATAACAGCTTATTTGGGAGGACAGGCAGTCCTCCCACTTAAATCATATCATCTGGAAGGCTAAAAAATGTTGATGACTTGTTCCACCTCTCCACTCTTCCCTGCATATGTTGTTTTCCTCACAAGCACAGTTCACTGCCTCTTTTTAGAAACAGTCTTTGACTCCTTCTCCCTTGCATGGGATTTTAGATTTTGAAAACTTAAATGGGAAATTTTCCTCCCCTTCCACCTCAAGCTCTGCCAGAACTGAGCTAGGAACTTATCCGAGTTTCTGTTTTTCCTCTAGGACGGCCTGAAGTCCTTGCTGGTGGAATACCTCTTGTCCTTCTTCGTTCATGTCGGAATGGCCTAGGCCAGTCTGTTGCTCTATGGTTCCTGCCACAGGTGCTCTGCAGCAATGTGTTGGGATTTCTCCACCAGTGCTAGTGGACCATCCAGATGGCTGTAAACCTGCAGAGGAGGTGAGTACTGAATGTGTTCCAGGAGTTGTTGATGCTTTGGTCAGGTCTGTCTGCTTTGGGTGTGTTTCAGAGCGCAGGAAGCACCTAGTGACTGCATGTGTGCTTTGTCACTGGATTGCACTGGGTTTGTGTGGCAAGGTTTTGCTGGTGACTTAGTTAGAGGTGTCTTCTCTGGGAAGCTGCTAGAAACTTCCCCAGTGTCCAATGGAACCAGTGCCAGCCATCTCCCAGAGGGACCTGCCACTGTCCAAGGCCGAGCCCATCACTTGCAGTGGTGGAGTGACTGGGGTAATGTATAGGAAACCTGTGCTAGACCAGTGTGTTTCTGAAGGACTGCACCCTATGGAAGGGACCCATGCTGGAGCAGTTCATGAAGAAGTGCAGCTCATGGGAAGGACTCAGATTGGAGAAGTTTGTCAAGGGTTGCTTCCTGTGGTGGCAGGGGAGAAGTGTGAGTAATTCTCCCTCTGTGGAGGAAGGAGAGGCAGAGCCAGGATGTGATGGACTGACTGTAACCCTCATTCCCTGTTCCCCTGTGCTGCTAGGAGGATGAGAAGGTTGAGAAAACTGGGGGTGAAATTGAGCGTGGGAAGATGGGAGGGGTGGGAGGAAAGTTTTTTAGAGATTTGGGTTTATTTCTCATCCTACCCTGATTTGATCAGTAATAAACTGAACTGGTCTCCCCATCTTGAGTCTGTTTTGCCTGTGATGGTGAAAGATTTTCCCTGCCCTTATCTTGACCCACAAACCCTTTGTTATATTTTCTTTCCCTTGTCCAGCTGAGGAGGGATGGGACAGTGACTTTGGTGGACACCTGGAATGCAGCCAGGGTCAATACTCCACATGCATATTCCATATTTTACTGTTCCTTCAGCATTCTGTTGGACCAGTTCAGTTGTTATTAAAGCTATTAAACAAGTTTCCATAAGAATCCCTTTAGATGTTAGTGCAGACCTTGTTAAACTGTTACCGTGGTTCTCTCTGAGTATTGGGAAGCATGGTATCCAAGTGGATAAAGGAATTCATTATTGCTTTTCCTAAATTCACCTTTACCCTCTTGCTATATCTTTTAAAAGAGTTATTTAGTCCAGTGAACTGGAATTCTGATCAACTTTTCATCCAGATGACCTAAGAAAGCCTGAGTTTTATTTTCTGTGTTTCTGCAACAAACAGTACCCTTAAAGCATCCTTGTCAGACAAAAGATGATTTATTAAACTACCACTGTGTAAGTCATTGACTGTGCAGTGAGGTGTTTAACAACTCATGAAGCCTCCTCTGTGTGTGCCTCTCCTACACTTTTTTTAAGCTTGATTGAAGCAAGATGGAAACCCAAAGTTTGGGATGGACAGGCAAAGATATGTGGTATGACAAGTTTGTTTCCTTTGGCAGAAAAGGTTTAGCCAGTGAGGTTGTATTTGGTGTGTTAAATGGTGTCCTACACTTGGAATCATTGGTATTGACATTTTGTGCTAATTTTTGGTCCTGATTTTTTTTTTCCTGAAACCTATTAGCAGTTTTCATAGATTAGTTTTTACAGACTGAGTTCGGAAGGACTCTTTGGGTCCAATTCTGAAGTTCAGGTTCAGCATGCTGAAATGGCAAAAGTGTGTTTCATGTTTGAGTGGGTCCTTTTCCGGACAACTTCAAAAGATCTAACATGTAGTCTTATATTCAGTCCTTCAAAGGTGTAATTGGAACAAGTATCAGTTTAGAGGAGAGGAAAAAGTGTATCCAAAATTACTACCTAATTCTCTTCAGTAGTAGAGGCTGCTAGCAAAAAAAAACTAGGGCAGTTTTTTTACTTCTGAGTTTACTTCTTTTGGCCACTCGAGTGGTATCTTCACTGATTTTTTTTTCTTGGTTACCCAATCACCTCTTTTGTGGTTGCTGACTAATGTTGAGTTTAATGAAATCACAGATTTGAGTAGAAATAACTTCTTTTGGGGAGAATACCTGATGGGTTTGAGTCTGCAGAGAGACTGATGTGGCTGAATAAACACAACTGTTCTTGGTTATTGTTCTGTTGTGTCAGTTCTCTGATTAAGTTTCTTCATTACTGGGTAGATTTTTGCTGGCAGAGCAGAAGGCTGGCATGTTGGAGTAGCAGCTACTTACACAGTAATAGTGTGCTGATAAATCTTTAACCATGGCCTGGCTTCTAAGGAATGTCTACTCTCTCTTCTTGTAAAGATTCTAGAGCTTACAGAGAAGATGAAAATCTTCCAGAAAAGATGTTGAAGAGTAATTCTAAATGTCTTAAAACACAGAATTTTAGGAGATGTTTTAAAAACATCTGATCTCTGATTTAATTTGAATTTTAACAGTGATTAAAAAATTAAAATTTAACAGTGATTTTATTTCTCAAATTACATAATTTTCAGTTAATATATAGTTGAATTTCCAAAACAGTTCTATCATATTCCTTTCTTTAATATTTTCTGACAGATCGACCTTTTGTATGGTGACCTGTTTGTCTCTTGGCTTCTAGTCAGGAATTAATTTTGAATTGTAAAAAAGCTCAAGTTGCTACAAGCTTTCTAACTTCAAAAATCATTTGATGTCACATTAAATACACTAGATGTTTTTTCATGAAGTGCCTGACAGTTTCTGGGGGGGAAAAAAAAAAACAAAACAAAAAACCAAAGTGGTAAGCACCAAAGTATTTGAAGAAATTTAAGTAATTCACTGAAGTCTGATGCATACCTTCCATACCAAATGTTCTGCTGATTGTTTTCCCTATGCAACCATGCAGAAAATTGTTATCATCACACTTATAGGTAGCTGAGGAAACAAGTGAACTCTTCCACAAAATAATCTTTCTGTCTCATATTGCATATCATGCTCTTCAGATTTCTCTGGACTGCTGTACACCACAACAAATAAAAAATTCTAAATTTTATTTTCTTTTTTTACCTTACTTATGCATTTTCTACATCTTGATATGGCTGTTTTATTTAAATTTGTCAAACTAGGATGAAAATTTACAAGGTAGGCCAGATGAAAAACATGCTTTGGAATCACTAGCTTTAAGAGTATAGTCTTGAAATTTAACATCTGAGCAAATCTGCTATTTTTCTTTCTAGGAAATATTTAATAAACAAAAAAAATTAATAAATAAAATCCAGCAACATTTGAAAAGCATTACAGAATAAGGAAAATATAGCTTTTGCTTTTGAAAATGACCTTGTTTAAATAATTTCCATGGCCTAAGTGAAAACTGTTTTTTTTAATTTTTGTTGATTTTTGTTTTTCTATCATTTTCTCCCATAACTGAACTCAAACCACGATTGGTTTGTGATTTTTTTTAAAGTGCAGATTTCTTTCCTGTTAAGAAAACAGGACTTCTGTTTTGAAGAAGGCGAACATGAAACCACTACACTGTAGAACTCAGTTTGTCTTTTCCATAGTGCTGCTGTTGACCAAATGTGAACTTGAATGTAAATTTTTATATTTTTTCAATGAAGTTGAAAGCTGAGAAGAAGTATGTGCACAATCAATTGAGATGTCTGTGATTTGGCCCATATTTGTCGACTTTTACAGTTACAGAAATGTATTTAATGGATGGGTGGATACTGCGTACCCCAGGCTTTTTGAATCATATGGGCTGCTTTATATTTCCTGATTGGGTGTGTTCTTCTGCCACTTTCTCCTCCTCTTCTACAGTCTTGAACTCAGCAGTAGCAGTCATTTTCCATCCTGTCTCCATTACCTGTTACCTTCATTTTTGTTGGTATGGTAGCAAACTAGGAGGTGCAGATGTAAGAGCAATGGAGTACAAGGGGGCATCTGCTTGCAGGGACCTGAATTGGTCATAGCTGCTCCCTGTCAGAGTTAGGGATAGTTTGCTTGCTTGAATAGCAAAGGGGAAAAGGCGCTGAAAAGAAAGGGAGAGTAGAACTCTGTGGTGAGAATGTGTCAGTGTGAAAGCAGCCTTTGCAAGCCTTTGTTTGAAATGAGCAGTACTGATACCTCTGTGAATTCTCTTGTTATGTCCGGGATCACAGGTCAGCGTATAAACCTCTGTAGCCCACCTGAAGTCTGAATTCTAGAGTTTAAGCTCAGTTCCTGTGGAGATATCAGTACCAGTGCTGAAGACCCAGGTGCCACATGGACAAAGATCCCAGACTCTAGTCCTGAAGAAGAGCCATTGCTGTATAGTCCGTTTGCAAACTATTCTGCCAACTCTTCCCTACCAGTTTCTTCTTGCCTTGTCCAGTCTTGAAAATGTTCTCAAGCTCTAAAGGATTTGCAGAACTCTGCATTAATTATTCTGTCTTTTGCTTTTTATCTGAGACTTCTTTTCTTCTTTTTCACCTTTTTGGTTTAGAATCCAAAATATGGATGTTGCCTACTTTAGGAATAAACTTTATATGGAAAAATTTATGAGTCTCATGACTGAAGAAAATCTCATGGTTGTTCTTTTTATACCATGTGTACATTTGCATGGATTAACAATTGAAACAAAGTACTTAAAAGTGCAGAATTTCTCAAATTTGTTTTGTCAGTGATCTCTGGAAAGACTGAATTAAGAAAAACTGCATCTAAGACAAGTGAGTCTAAGGGGGAAGGGGAAGGATGAATGTGAAGAATCTTGTCTTTAGTGCAATGGTGTGTGCGTTAATTAAGCACAAAACAGTTGTTAGCAGCAGAAGTTACCTGCTGAGCACACAGCTTTGTGATGTGAGAACAGGCTGATCCGGGAATGCATGCTTAAAAGCTATATGGCCTTTCTCTATAAATACAGCCTTTTTGCTCTCTAGGTAGACTTTTTATTTGCCTATGGATATAAAGCAAAGGAGCACAAGCTTTTTGGGAGAAACATTGTAAAAATTACATGTATTCCAAAACTTGACAATGCTAGCTTTTCTTTTTTTTCTCCATATCCAATCAGTCTTTTCTTTCTAGAGAAAGAGAAACATGCATATAGTCTGATTTTTTTGTTGGTTTGGTTTTTCTGTTGTTTGTTTGGGGTTTTGGTTTGTTGGTTTGTTGGTTTGTTTTGGGGTTTGTTTTTTTT
>VZDJ01007755.1:35370837-35438641 GCA_008694505.1 Cyanoderma ruficeps
TTGGTTAGAATTTGGGTGTTTCCCTAGACATGATGAGGTGTGGTACTTTTTGATTTTTATCTTAAGCTATCTGCAGTGCTACTTTCAAAGGATAGGGAAGTAAAACTTGTTGGCTTGTTTGAATTCTGTCATTCTTTATTCTGCTTGCAATATCATTCTTCATTTTGCTTGCAGTAGTAGAGCACACTGTGTGTTAAGTGATTGTCACCTGGATGTTTTCAAATTATATATCCTAATTCTTTAAGTCTTTGTGGTTAGTCGCATGTGTTATCCTTTCAGCAGTTTTTAACTTGATATCTGCCTGTATTTGGTTTTTAGCAAGTTCTGCTGTTACTCTAGTCAGAATTCAGCCAGCTTCTCTATGATAAACACCCCACAGCCCCAGCATGTGTGAGCAATTTTTATTTACCTGTGCTTTTTCCAAAGCTTTTCTTCTAAAACACTATTTTGAATATTTTCCACATACACTGAAGGCAGAGAAGAAGTGTTCTTCAAAGTTATTTGATATTTCTTCATTTTTCCCTCCTGGATTTTTAATATACAGTAGAAAGTTTTCAGGATTAGAGGTTTCTGCACTTACATAAGGATGATTGAATCTATTGACTGCAATTTACCCAATGTTTCCAAAAGTCTCCTCTATAATATTTTTTTCTCTAATTAGCTGACTCTGCTTTTCTTTAAATCAAAGTCTTGTCCATTAGTGATTCATTCCTAATGATGGCCATTTGCCTGTGTAATTTTCTGCCATCTTTAAAAGTGTTTGAAGAATTAATGAAAAATTTTATTCTACTCTAGCTTGTGGCTTTGGTACATACGTAAAAAATAACCAGAAGCTTTTTGGAGGCTTGATATTTTTGAACATTTGAGACCTAGCTTGAAAGACTTAATAATTTCTTACAACATACAAGGAAGGTGTCAAATGTCTTGTATAAGATTTATTCAATTGATTGTTCAGAGCCTGCATAGGCTTTTGTCTATTAAAAATATGTAGCTAGTTTTGTGATGGTGAATTCACCTGACCTTCAACAGTGAAAGATTTCTCCTTGAAGTTCATAATTCTTTCATACTGACACCTGAGTTTCTAGTTTTCTTCTCTTCTAAGTTAATAGCAGAATAGAGAGTAAATCTGAAACCCTTTTGTCTGTGTTCATTGCTGTTTTCAAGAAGAATTTGCTTATTTCCTCAAAATACTGCAAAAGCAAATGCTACCTGACTTTCAAATGTTGACATGTGCAGACTGAAGAGAGTATAATCTGCAGAAAATTCTATTCTTTGGCACATTTGTTTGAAGAGCGACCTATTGATAAGGATAGTATCCATTTTAGTTCAGTCTCAGCTGGTAAATTCTGAGTTTGCTGTTAGGCATTTTAACATAGAACTTTTCAAATATTTTGGAAGTCAATTTGATTTTCTGAAGCATGCAGAAACGTTGTTAAGGAAGATGGAAAATATGAGCATTGAGAATGTGAAACAGCTCACTGTGGTTTTACTTCCACATCGTCTAATCTAGTGCATATGATTTCTTAAAGAAGCTTGCTCACAATATATATTTTTTTTTCAGAAAGAATTTTAATTTAGTCCTATCAGGTAGCCTATTCTACTTACAGCTCATCTTGCACCTGCCAAGTTATTTAAAATAACTTTTGGAAATGTATGAATTCTTGATCATTAGAAATTCTTTGCAGCTTGCATACTTTGTTTCTTAGGCAACCTATGCCCTGTAAGGACAGGTGATGCTGGTTTTGGCTAGAAGCTTTCACACTGTGTTGCATCCTGTCACAAGACTGAGTACCTAAAATGTGGAGGTGTTTACAGCTTTTCCTTGCAGACAGCTAATAGTGTACCAACAGCCTAACCTCTGCTACTGTGACACAGTACTCCACTGCAGCATAAATTTTGGGTAGTTCAGCTTTTAATTTCTTAAAAGACCATTTAGATCCACTAGGGAGCCTAAAATTACTTAGTTTTAAGCTGCTTCTTCTGAGTAATGGTAAACTTGCACAGTCTGTACCTCACATGACAAATTGTTTTTCTTGAGGAAATGGAGGTTCTCACCTAGAACACCTGTGCTGACGTGACTTCAATTTTTCTCTAGAAGTCCTGCAGTGTTGGGGTTGAAAGACCAGCTAACACAGCTCTTCAGGGAGTTATTAAAGACTGGAGTCAGTTTATAGCTCTGGGATGCTGATCGGCAGGAGTGTTGCTGTGCTGAAAAAGCCAAGTGCTGGGTCACCATCTGTGAATCTTCCAAAAACAAAAACTATTCCAGTGGTTCTAGTCCACTTCAGCCTTCTAGGCTGCTGTGAAGGGCAGCAAGAAGGCTCAAATAGGTCTTACTGATGCATCCTCAGCCATTATTTATTGCATGTCAAGGGTTTATGAGCTCAGTGTTTAAGACATCTCTTGCTGCTGCTAACAACAAAAGCTTTTCACTCATGAATTGCTCATTGTCTTCATGCTGCCTCTGATACTCAGTGATGAAAATACTGCCTTTATTCTCAAGCTGGCTGTTTCTCTTGGTCAAGCACCCTCAGTAGCCCTCCCAGAGCGTGCATGTGTAGTAGCTATGGCTTGTAAGAGGAATGTTTGCTCTCTGTCAGCATCTGAGGTGTCAGTAACCCAATTTAAGATTGCAGTTGTTTCAGGAAAAGAAATAACTGTCTTTCAGCTTATAAATCTGCTTTCCAAAAAAGGATTGCCTATTCTGCACCTGTCATGAGAGGCAATTCTCCTGTTCAGTCTAAGAGGGAGAAGATTTGAATAGCAGTGTTTTGAACTTGCCTGCCAGGACTGTAACAGCCAATAACTTAATGTCCGTGCAAACACCTACTTCTCTTTGCTTCAGGGTGTTATATATCTGTGTATTCATTTCCTTACGTATTGCAGTTAACCTGGGTTAATGATGTACTACAAATATTTGGAGCAGTTCTGTAAAAAGATGTATAGTTGTTTTATTGTTATCGGATTGGCAATAGTAAGTAAATCTAATTTCTCACTGGACATAATGGAAGTGCATTTTAAATTTTAGAGCAGTTGAGAGAATGGGAATGTATGAAGAATCCCTCAATGAGATGTCTGGTTTTAGATAATTTTTATGCAACCTGTAGAACAAGAGAGAAATGAAGTTGTTGCCTCAGACATTTGAAATCTACTTCAAAGTCATAGAATAGACATCTAGTGAATCTCAGCTGGTTATATGACAGCAGTAGTTTCTGTACTTTTATTGTGTTCTTAATTTCCAAATTTTAGCTATCCTCTTGAGCTCTTGCAATATTTACAGTGATATTCTGATAGGGAATATTTCATCTCCCTCCTGGATCAATTTATTCCTTTTCTTGCATAGCAAAAATCGCTATGAAAAAAGAATGTAAATCCAAAATCTGTGCATTGAATTGGTTTGAACTTTTATTATTTGATTAAAATATTGTTCATCTGGTCCTTTGAAACCTTGCCCACTGCAGTTTCTTCCTACAAGCAAGACAGGGCTTTCTTAAAGTCAATCTGAAGAGGTCTGACTATGACTGGGAAAAAGTGTAATTAAAGTGATTTCAGAGGTTTTCATTTGAGCAGTTGTGTAAATAATCTTTTGTTCCATTCTCAAAAATGCTGCATTGAGGGAATTTGGCATGTTTACAAACTCATTTGAGAAACCATTAAGCACTGATTTGCAAAATTATAAACTGTTTTCAGAAGTTCAGCGACTATAGTTGTTTCTGAAAACTGCAGGTACCAAAATAGCGTTGTATTTTCAATTAACTTTCTTGCATTAACTGGAAGAACTTGTTTTAAAAGCCAAACTTTTTTAAAGCAAATTTTTCAATGCAGAAATGTTATTTCCTTACTATGTAGAAGTATTTAGAACTAACTATAAAAGTTTAGAAGCTAAATAAAGACTATTTGGGTAAGAAGCTCCCTTCCAACCTGAAGTATTCTGTGATTCTAAATAGGGAGAATCAGAAGTTCAAGTACACAGTCACATAGTTCCATACAGCTGTAAACAGTTTGACAAAATCGTAGCTGGGGTGCATAGCTGTTGCTCCATTTTTGGTATTACTTTTCCATGTGATGAGAGATTTTAATCTCGCAAGAACTTCTACTTTTGTAAGTACAATGATGCATTCTATTAATTTGTAGGAAAGGAGGTATGAACCAGTAGCATCTGCCTTTGTGTATGAAGTTCATCTTTGTTTTCCAACTGTAGTCAGCTACTTCTATGTTTGCTATTCTGCCTTTATTCCAAGGTACACCATTTTTAGAAACATAATTGATGTTTTTTCAAATGGTCAAATTAAAAATTGACTTTTGACTAAAAAATCACTTCTGATGAATTAAAAGTGTACTCTTCCTGCACAGAGCAAGAAGAATAGAAATTTATTTTACTGACCTACATTTCTCAGAGTTTTCTGAAATGCAAGTTTGCTTTTAATGAATTGTTCTCATACTGTTCAGACTAGTATAGTCTGCTTTCTCTCATCATCTCCTTAGAACTTACTTGCTGAATTGTACTGAACAGATGTATACTAAAACCTTTAAAAATCCATCAAATGAGCATGGCCCCATGAAATATTCTTCTCTTATGTTAACTTCTGAGAAGAAGAGTACTGGCATCCTCAAACTCTTTAGTATTATTTTGCCTGTTGAAATTTACTGGATGCGTTTGTGTTACTGTGAAAAAGATGAGGAATAACCTGTTTTCCACAGGTGATGTGCTGACCTAATTTAAATGGTTTTTTATCAGTTGCTTTCATAGCATTGTAAGGTATTGTTTTGTTTATCCTCGGGCTGACCTGTTTACTGATGTTCTGATGGTAATGAGATCTCTGCAAATAAGCACTAGAACCAATTTAGAGCATGGGCCAGTAAAAAAGAAAAAAACAACAACACAAAACACATCAACCCAGTAGCAAAAGTAGTTCTGAACCTGTTTGTGGTGTTGGCATCACTTCTGTATTCAAATGTGGATGTAAACAATGAGATTGGCCCCATTAATAGTTCAGAGATACAGAGTCGTAGACAATGCTCACAACTATTTGTGTTGGCTCCATTTTTTAGAAGTTTTCTCAAAAATCCATGCACATGCCTAATATGTTACCTTAGAGTATGCCAGTTTTTCTCCCTCATTACTAAGTAGACTGAGAAGCTGAAAATTCAGTTTTGTATAGGCCATCAGTCTTTCCTTAGATGCTGTTCAGTTAATAATTTTCCATTTGGTTTAAACTGATATTAATAGCTTAAACATAGCAAATGTTGTGTCAGGGTTTTGATGAGTCCTTGTTTTGTGCCAGCTTCTGTTTATTCATATCTGAAATTCTGGAAAGCAAACTTTATATCAGCTTTGTCTGGTTACGTGCTACATCTAGTGTAGAATCCTGATTTAACTGAAAAACGGCAATGAACTCTTTTGTCAAGTCTCCTACAAAGTCATATTGAAGACTGATCACTAGTATAAGCAGAGATAAAGTTGATCCAAAGATAAAAATGACTGAGTATTTGTATGCTATACTGGAAAAGAGTAAGTTTTCTTTCCCATGCCAACTGTGTTTGTAAAAGACGTTGTTAAGTGAAACAATGCTCTTTATATGAGCAGTAATTTTAAAGATGACCTTTTCCTATAGTGTCAAATATATTATGGATTTTGTCACGGGGAAGAAAAATTCACTTGACCTTCAGAAGTAGCAAGACTTGAATGTACCCATTTTTTCCTCTTTTCACTTTATTCTTGATAAAGTACAGCCTTTGTTCCTACCATTTCCAAGGTGTTTTTAACCCCCCTTTTTCTTCCACAGTATAAGGGTTTTGTAATCTATAATCCAGTATTTTGAAGGGATGAAAAATACTTGGTTTTGCAAAAATCTTCAATTCTATTACATTACTCTGTAGGTAAATGCAATTATTAAGCCTATGCATTTGGGGATTATTTCTGTGGTTGCTAGGCCGGTTTATAGATGCAGTTGACTTTCTTTGCCGTAAGAACACACTACTGATTCATTTTGAATTGGCTGTTGGAGTCCAAAGGCTTTTTCCTGCACAGCAGCTTCCTAGCTTGGTAGTACCCAGCCTATATAGATAAAAGTCATAGAATCCTAAAATGGTTTGGGTTGGAAGGAACTTCAAAGGTTATATTCTAGTTCTAAGCCCCTGCCATAGGCAGGGATGCCACCAGCTAGATCTAGTTGCTGAGGGCCTCATCCGTTGTGGTCTTTAACAAGAATTTGTACTTTTTAGTTACTGAATTTTTGAGGTTTAACCTGCCTGTTTTTCTAGCTTTTGGATATCCCTTTAATTGGCCACCCAGATCCATTCCCACATGTTGTTTCCGAGTATTTTCTGCATGCTCCAGCCCAGCTGGGTGTCACCAGCAACCTTGCTGGGCATGCTTTCAGTCCTATCCCTCAGCTTCTCAGTAAAGACACTAACAGGTATCAGCTCCAGTTTTGGCCTCAGACAGCTGCTGCTGGTGGTTGTCTGCCAGCTGGACTTTTTATAGCTGGTCAGAGCCCATAAAGCCTGGTGGTCCAGCTAACAGTGCACCCCCCTGATAGCCCACTTCTTTAGATTAAATTAAATTCTGAAAAAGTACTCTGAAAGACTGTCATAGTCCCTGTTGAAGTTAACACAAACGCCATTCCTTCTCTTCCTTTGTTCACCAAACCAATGATCTCCTTGAAGTGAGTTTCCAAATTGCTCAAGTATGCTATGGCTTTGGTGTATCTGTACTGCCTGTTCCCCTTTTGGTTTTTGTGTTGCGGTGATCTGATTGGGGCTGGGTTTGCCTTATTTTGTTGTTTATTGGTTTGATTTTGGTTTTTTGTGTTGGTATGTAAGATTTCTTACATAATCTTTGCAAGGAATGAAATGAGACTGACTTAGCAGATGGTTCTCCAGATTCTCCTTTCCTGCTTGGTGATAACTTTTTTCCTCATCTTGAGGATTGGGAAACTCTGGATCACCATTTCAGACCTTTCACAGATGATAGAGAATGGCCCTGCAGTAAGATCAGCCTGCTCCCTCAGCACCCTCAGATGCCGCCTTTGTGGTGCCACGGAGTTGCACATGTCCGAGTGGTTTAAGAGATCCCTGACCCAATCTGTGTGCTCTGCTTCAATAACAAAGGGAAGGTGAGAAAGGCACTGAGTATCTTAGCCTTTCTGTGCTGAGCACTGGATCTGCATTATTCTCAGCCTTTTTTTTTTTTCTTTTGCTATCCTTAGGGTGCCGTTCTTGTTGCTGTTTTTGCTCTGTTCCAACTGATACTCCTGGATTAACTGAGAACCTCCTCACGTGCTCAGGAAATGTATCTCAGGTGTATCCTTCAATCTTTCAGCAACATCTCAGGCAGTATAATTGTTCTGGAAGGGGACATCTGCAGGCTTTCCTCCTGTTGCCACAAGTTGCTAATTCCCTAGATTTTCTTTCTCAGCCCCCATCTTGGGACTCTCCATCCACTTATCCTTTGAGTCCAGTGCTCAGCTGTCTCTTATTTTACATCACGGGGCTCAAGACTTGTGGCACTTCAAGGTCTCTTTGGAGATGCATCCACCTGCTGTTCATCCTTGCTCACTTTGCTCCATAGCCTCTTCCACTGAAGAAGCAGCACTCAGGTAGAGTGTTCCTCCCATGGCTGAGGCCACCACCACCTTGCCAGCAGCAGAGGGAGGAATCAAGACCACAACCCAAGTCCTGGATGGCAGAGCCCTCTTCCCACAGCTCTGGGTCAAGGCTCTGATGTGCTAAGAGCAGTTGCTTCATCAGAGTTTATGGGCCCTTCTGCTTCACTGTTTTGCTGGGGGAGCAGACAGGGGGAATGCTGTCATAAAAGCAGTGGTAAAAGTGCAGTGTAATTCATGAGATGGCAGAGTGCCCAAGGGAATGAGAGCCTTCATCTAAAGGTACGGGGAAGGGCCTTATTGATAGAAAACTGTGTGTGTTGAACTTTTGCATCACTGTCTTTTCACCTCTTGCCTGAACCCTCAAAGGATTCAAAGGGTTCACCAAATGTCTTTTTGACATTTCACTGAACTGACAGAGGAATTTGCTTGTGTTAGAGGCAGCTATACCACCAGGCTGTGCATTCTAAAGCACTTGATATAGTTGGTATTTTTATGGGTGGCAAGTCTAGATTGTGGTTCTCCCGGTGTCTTGCTAATTTGAGGACCCCAAAGCACTGTGCTCCTATGTGTTTTACACTGTTTTGCAGCCTAATGTTTCACAAGTCTGGACTTCAAGAAGTGTGAAATTAACGCAATTGGTAGAGTTTTCTTTCAAAACACGTATTTTATTAGCATTTGTGCTCTTTAAGTACAAGCAGGGTGGTGGTGTGACTTGATTCTTTGCCAAATCATTTCTATGGTGTCCCAGTTTGGACCAAAAGAAACGTATTGTATGAAGAGTTTAAGGGCAGTCACGCACTATGTCAGACAAATTTAGTCTGTGTACAGTATTTGTTTCTGTCAGTGGTTGATATGCGTATCTAGGGCAGAGAATAGGGGAAACTGGAATGATACTTCCTCACTGTACTCTCCTGGAATGCAGTGACTTGAAGTTCACAGTCAGGGACTGCCCGAAGTAGGAGTGAGGACTTGGAATTTAATAGCAGCTGCAACCTGATAAACTCGCAGCACTGGTAGGGGATGGTGGCAGGGGCAGGCAGTTCCCCTAGATGGCTACACACTGGAGGGAATACATTCTTTTTCTTGGTTTTAACCTCTTGCTGCTAAATTCACTTGATTTCTGCCAATACGAGAAGAAGTAAAAGGCAACAGTCGATCTCTATTTACCATCTCAATACAGCTTTTGATTTTGTAGACCTGCCACTTCATTTAGGTTACATCTTTTCCAGCCAAGAAAAATGCTACTTTCATCTTATAATGAAGCTGTTCTTTGTTGTGTTCATCCTTTTGCACTTCTCACTTGTTTCTTTCTAATCCTTCTATATCCTTTTTGAAATGACAAGACTGGATTTTCACGCAGCACTCAAGATGAGAAAGCAGATACTGTGTAATAGAATAGTGATGGTTTGGTTTCTGTTTTCTATATAGTAGTCTGTAACAAATTTATTTTTCTTTCACTGCTGCTGATGTTTTTACAGAACTTCATAGTACAACTCCCAAGATCCAGAGTTCAGGTCCATCCTACTGTCTATTTAAAAAAAAAAGACAAAAAACCCCAAAACAAAACAAAAACAAACAAAAAATCAACTAAAAACCCCCAACGAAACAACCTGGAATTTTTTCATAACGTATGTCACTTAATGTTTCATTGTGGTAATTTCATCTGCTACTTTATCATCAAGTTGTTAATTACAGATGCTTTTACAGTTTTTAATCTCATACTATCATCCCTGTAGACCAAAACTATATAGATGCAAGCTGAGATCCCAAACAAAATTCCTTCTTGGCATTTGATGTTCACCTGTGCAGGGAGCAGAGGGTTGTACATCCTTCTTGCCTTGTACAAGGGGAAGGCCACAGGCTCCTATGTTGCCGTGCCATCCAAACCTGTGTGACTTCAGTGTAAAGGAGTGCAGGGAGATAGGAATGTGTCTGTGTCTGCTGCCAAAAAGAAATAGGCTGTATTTAGAAAAAGGACGTCATGGTATTTTCACTTAAGAAGGGTGAGGGGAGTCAGGGGTCAAGTTATAGCAATGAAATACTAAAGGAAGTGTAGTCTTAACAATGCAGGCTCTCAGTGATTTTTGCACAGTCACAGCTGATGTGCTTTAACCTCAGCTGGCATCCAAGCTCCGTGCAACAGCAACTCCCTCATTCCCACCTCCTCGATGGGATGGAGGAGAGAATGGGAGGAATAAACAGTGAAAAATGAGTCGAGTTAAAGCAAAAGCTGCACAAACAAGTGAAACAAAACTAGGAGTTCATCCACCATTTCCCATGGGCAAGCAGATGTTCAGCCAGCCCCAGGAAAGCGGGGCTCCATCACATGCAATGATGGCTAGGGAAGACAAAAAGCATCACTCCAGACATCCCCTCCGCTTTTTTTCTTGCCCCAGTTTATATGCTGAGCTTTATATGGTGCCATATGGTATGGAGTATCTTTTGAGTCAGTTGAGGTCATCTGTCCCTGCTGTGTCCTCTCCCAGCCTCTTGTGCACCCCCAGCCTCCTCACTGATGGGGTGGGGTGAAGAGCAGAAAAGGCCTCAACTCCATGTAAGCCCAGATCAGCAGTGACAAAAACATCCCCGAATTATCAACGCTGTTTCCAGCACAAATCCAAAGCATGGCCTCTACTGGTTGCAGTGAAGGAAATTAATTCTACCCCAGCCCAAACCAGCACAAAGAATTGTGATTAAAGTTCCCCTTTCAATAGATTCTTCAGTTTTCGTTGAAAGCATGTAGGAAAAGCTTAGTGTATGTAATTTGTAAAATCCTAGTGTGTCTTTGAAGTCTCCTTATTTTATTCCCTTCATTTTCTATGTGAAGGGTGTCTACAATTCTGGTTTTAACTGCTATGCTGTTCCCACTGGCAAACATTTCAGGAGTACTTTGAGTGGAAGTATGTCAGTAGTGGTTAAAAAAAAGAAATTAAAAATTCAACCTGTCCATATTTTAGTGTGAGGAAGCTCAAAGCTGTTCTTGATTCTGCCCTACCAGTCGTGGAAGTATACGGTCTTTGTAACAAAATCTGTAATTTGAGTAGGGCAAAAGAGAATTTCAAAGGCTGGCATTCTAAAATTGTAATGTATGCACATTTCAAAAATGTATAAGGGTTTGCTCTATAATCAAACATTAAGCCAATAAAAGCAGTTCAAGTGTAAGAATTACTAACTTCAGCTTTGAATACCTAGTAAATGATCATGGTGGCTTATGGGTACTTTGTTAACCTTGCCTACTGTTTAATTTTACCAAAAGGGATGTTTATTTTTGGTTTGCTGAAAGTAAAGCTTTTGTAGGCCAGCATTCCTGGTGATGGACTCAGAATGTCAGGATGTGCTACACGGGAGAAGCGTGAGAAATACTAGCCCTGGGATTCACACAGTAGAGATTGATACCCTACTTCCCGAGATGTTCCTGGTTTTCATTCATTTAAGTTGTCCTGGTTTCCAGAGGATCCAGACAGTTTCTTCTAATGGCATTAAATGTGCCTATTTTCTTTTCCAGTGGTTCAGCAAAAGACCCTGTTTTGGTCACTCGTTTTAACATTTCAGGTGATGAACATTACCATAATAAAGGACTGGAATAATGCTGCTATAATGGCTATAATTGACCCCATTCCCTTATCTCACTGAAATGCATAGGGCATTCCTTTTGCATACATCATAAGGTAACTAAATTGTTACCTTTAAAATGGAATTAAACTTTCTGCTTTTAGCATCTGTCCTCAGGTAAATTTTGTGACTTCTTTTTCTTTTTTTTTTTCAGATATAGAACGTGGTCTCTCAAACTGGATTAAAGAAAAACCCGTTGATATTTTTATTTATACTTTTTTATTTTTGTATTTGACTTAAAGTGCCATGAAAAAATTTGCATATTGCAAGGTGGTCCTTGCCACCTCTTTGGTTTGGGTCCTTCTGGATATGTTTCTGTTGCTGTACTTCAGTGAATGCAATAAATGTGATGAGAAAAAGGAGCGAGGCCTGCCAGCTGGAGATGGTAAGTTTTCTGCCTGAGTATTCTTTAAATTGTGCTCCTTTAAAATTGCACTCGTTTTAAAGATTTGGGAGGTTTTTTTTCCTCAACAATGTAGCATTGTGTCGGCATTTAGGTATCACAGAATGTTCCACGTTTCTTTGAATAACGGTGTTGCCTGAGATGTATGTTGCAGACTTAAAACACTTAAGATGTAGAATTTTAAGCAGTATTTTATATGAAATAACCCTATAAACTATGCAACAAGAAGTGCAGAAATGTAAGCCATGTTAATGCAGTCTAGAGCATATTTTAATTTTCCATGAGTGAGGAAGCAAAGGCACTATTAATGTCATTAGACCTGCTAGTAAAACATACCACACCAACAGCCAAGCTCACTTGTCTGCCTGCCTCTGCAAAAAATTACTTCAACCAACCAAATTGAAAAACACCCTCTGCCCCACCACTCACCTAACCCAACATTTGGACAAAGACTATAGCAATAAAGCACAATAAATGTTATAATGTTTCTATTATTTATAATAATAGAATGAACTTGGATGTAAAAGTGACATATATGAGCAGATGCTTATGTACATAACTTTTAGGTGAGCGTTGTATTATTCAATATTAAGGTTTTCAGATAAGCTTTCAGTTTTGTTATTACCATCTTAGTTTTCTGAGTACCAATTAGATGAGCTGAGTATGGGGTTGTTTTGTTTTGGGTTTTTTTGACAGCACTACTATTGATGTTGCCAACTTTATTTTTAGGAAGTCAGCACAGTTGATCACATGGGAGAAAGGACTGGTACAGGCAGAATTCTCATCCTTGCAATGTCTCAGCATAGGCATTTAGAACTGCAGGCAGCTGCCGCCTCCAGTTTGTTTGTGAAACATCTAATTTTGTAGTTTGGTGTCTCTCCCACTGAAAAGGCTGTGTCTGTGTTTCACTGCTGATCTTGGAAATCTATTCAGTGATGCTAATTGTTAAGTCCAATCAGCTAATTGCACTCTAGTCTATAGCTTTCCATCACAAAAAACTTTTTCACCTGTTGAATCTGGTATGAACCTTGACCTTCCTGGGAAATTTTCAGAAGTAAAGAATAATGTGTCTCTGTTACAGAATTACACCGGGGAGATGTTTAGGAAATGTCATATTTGGTTTAGTTGTTTTCTTTCCCTGTGATGAAAACATGCCAATAAATCCCCACAGAGGGCTCTGTACAGAATGTAGAATTTCTGTGCTCAGCACCTCTGGACTGCTGTTTTCATGACTGCATGTGAACTTTTTAAAGGGGTTATAATCTGCCTGAATTTTGCAGAACTAACTTAAATTTTCCATTGCTTGCATTGCATTTTTTTGAGTTTCTTTTTCAGTTAGCAGAAAGTGGCAAGAAAATTAATTAGGCTCATGTAGAAAGCATGTCCGCTACAGGAACTCAGTCTTTTTTTAGCCTTTTTATTTTTTTTTCCCAGAAGTTTGGAAATTCTTATATGATAAGACAATGTTGTTGTTATGTAGGAATAGATCCTCTTTTTGGCTTCCCATAAAACAGATAACTTATGCCAGCAAACAGCAGGTGAAGTCAATATCTATCAACTTAATGTGATGTATTGATAATGTTGAAATTTTAGATGACTTTACACGTGAAGTCATTAGGGGAACCTTCAGGTGAGGGAAAGTCTTCAGTTTTGACAGATTAGTAGTATGACTTTCCCTATGCAACACTAATTTTACTTAGTTAAGTACAGTCTTCATTCTGACCTTTACCCAAACCTGTGTGTGTTAAAATTCTTGATATATTTTTAATACCTTAGAGTTGGCTGGTAAACAAACAAATGAAAAACCACCCAAGCAAAGCCTTGTGTATACTTTTGTACATTTTCTTGGTATTTTGTTTTTAAACAGCTGATTTGTAGTAGGCACACACAGGAATAGGTCTGCTAGAAACCTTGGCTGACCCTGTGACATTTCCTTTTAACCAAGCTGCATGCTTGATCATAGATATTTTTACTTGTTCCAGTAGTTTAGTGACTTGGAATCTGTAGTGGATTTACTCCTGCCCAGAGTGCCTGGAGTCTTCTCAGATAACATTGAAGCTATTTTGTCTGTGAAGCTTTTATCAAAATCTGCTTTTTCACTTCACTTTTCCCTCTGCTTTTAATTTCCATAATTGAATTAGTTTTCTTGATTCAGCATAAATTATGCTGGTGTTCTGAATTTAATAGCCTCTTGTCCATGTCATTCTGGTATATAGCTTCTCTTAGCAATTCATGGAAGAATTCCATGGCATTTAATGAACTTACTCAACAGAGAAGTAAGTTTTTCTGAAGAGTTTTTGTTTATTTTAGGTTGTGCTTGTGTAGTTGGAAAAATCAGTCTTTAGCTATTTCAGCAGGAGTGAAGGATTTTGAGGACAGCTTTGGACTGTTTGGGCTTTCATGAAGTTAGAAGGATGTTTTCCGTAGGTCTTTAATACAGAAAATGGAAGGATTTTGTTTTTATGGAATCAGGCAAGAGCCATAGCCAAAATTGCCTTTGGGAAAAATCTTTCTCCTTGGTATTGATGGCATAAGATATCACCATCTTAAATCAAGAACTTCATGTTATGTGTCTAATACTGGATTTTAGCTATACTGCTGTAATATTTTTAAAATTGCTCAAAATAAGGAATAGTAAAGGAATGTGCAACTGTGGAAAGCTCAGTGTACATGGTTACAGGGAACTGTAAGATGAGTGAGGTAAAAGCTTTGGTGTCTGCTGTGACAGAGGTTGAGGGCTGGGAGTTGAAATGACACAAGTGTGGGGCTGAGGGGGAAGAAGGTGAAGTAGAAAAGGGGCAGGCCACTGGCCAGGGGGAAGACAGCTCAGGTGGAGATGCCTTGGGAAAAGGGGGCCTAGCGTGAGGTCTGGTGAGTACAAGGCTGAGTAACTAAGATTATACCAGAGGGAGGGGTAGTTGGAACATAGTGACTGTAGCTGTGTGGGATGATTTGGCTGTGGGCTTAAGCTTTTGCCCACCCCTCCACCATGGCAGGAGACATCTGCCTTAGCTACACGAGGTAACGTGGGGAGCTGGGATCAGAACACCCAAGTGTTGTTTCCAGCAGTCCATGAGCTGTGAGGGAGCCTGTGCTTGTGCTGACTGATACTGCTGCTTGTTCTTCTCCCTGCTATGACCACCCCAGAGGGGTTGGGAGAAAACTGGGGGAAACTCTCTCCCAGTGCTCGGTTCTGAGGTTGCCTCACTTGCTCTGACATGGATGGTGCACAGCCCTTATCCAAAATGCCACACGTGTTCTTCCTATTGCCACATCTTCTGGGTGGTGGGTCCCTTATTATAATTCCTGATGATTACTCAGTAAAGTTCACAAGGAGTAATTAGTCGTTGTCAATGGAAGGCTGTTGCTCTAAGTTTAAATTTTGCTATGAATAGGAAAGAAAATCACTCAGCCTTAGTAAGCATCATCCATGTTATGTAGTATTTTTTGCAGATCTAAAATTCATAGGATAGTTATTTGAGCATTATTGTTTCCATATGGGGATTGGCATTACAATTTAGATTTCACAGCCTGGAATACAGCTTACTTAATAAATGTAAACAAGTTCCAGGCTTAAAGAGAGGGTTCAAGCTGTTCTTTAACAGTACAATTTGAGACCATTCTTGTAAACAAAATATGCCTAGGTAGTACCACGTTTTTACTAATAAAGTAATAAAGATTTTTTTTTGTGTATTTCTGTATTATTTCTGTAAGAACCCTGTATGTCATCTCTGAGGATAAATGGAGATGCAATGAGTCATTCTGTACCCCAAATTATAAGCTTCTTAAAGGTCTGATTGCAAAAAACCTTCCAGCTTTGGCACTTGTTTCTACATAAACTTTCAGATTCATCCTCTTTCCCCATATTTTTTTTTTTCCTACCTCGAGGTGCATTCCCCTTGTGTAACGATTAGAAGCCCTGGGTGCTGGGGAATCTCTCAGAATTAGTCTTGGTGAATTGCAAGAGTCAGGTAATCTTAGGTCCTTGTGTTTTACACTCTTTTTCTGGAGCAATGACAAAGTTAAACTAGGACCAGCCATTTTTGTCAGTTGCCAATCAAGACCTTGCACTTTGAATTTTCAGCTCTGGTAAAGATGGAATCTCTAAATTGTGTATTGGGTCTGAATAATCTCATCAGCATGAAAAAATCCTAAGAAGAAAAGGGAGCAATTTCAAGATTTAATTATTGAAAATGTGAATCATTTATCATAAATCAGTCTTGTTCTATTAAGGTGGAGGTGTATGTAAGAGGCAGAACTGCTCTGAACTTTAACCTGTCCAAACAGCTTTCTTATAATCATGATGATGCCTCCAAAGGTGACACTCCAAAGGATTTGCAGTGGTCACTTTATGTGGAGTCTAAAGAAATCTCACCAGAAGAATCCACCCCTTTTTCCTAGCTTTAGGTGGTCTTAGATATAATATATAAGTGTATAATCTTAGTATCTGGTTTTCATCAGGCATATTGCGTGGTAAAAAGAAATTTGTAGTTCACAAACATAAAGAAACCCTCTTTGAAACTAATCATTTAACGATACAAATAAGAAATATCTGGAAATATGTTACTAGATTTCTTATTTAATCAGGTGGTGATTCAGTCATCCATTTAGTTCTGAAACCTATAGCTGTAAATTAAATTGCTGTTTGCTAGAAGACTGCCATCAGTACGTATAGTGCTTCAAAGGAAAATTTTTTTTTGTATTTAACTGACAAAAGAACACTGTGGTTTAAATTCTTGACAATGCATTTATTAGTCATTTTGGGAGAACATTGTTGGTGTGTGTAAGTGCAAACTATGTGCTTTTGTGGGAAAACAGATAACCATTAAAAAAACCCACGAGAAGATGGTTCTCAGAAACTTGAGAGAAGATGGTGAACTTTTCTTGGAAAGTCATTGCCCTGCCTGTACCCCAGCTCGACTGTCAGCATTTAGTGAGTTGCACATAATATCTGGATATAGTTAGTTGTTGCTGGATTTTTCTGCAAGGAGAATGGGGTACTGAGGCAAAATGTGTAATCAAGCAGTATGTATTTATTATTGAAATTTAAAAATTCAACTGATGAATTTGTGGAATTTGTACATCAGTATCCAAGTCACTGATGTGCTAAACCCTCAACAGGAAGATCTGCAAATGTGAGAGATGAGCTTTTGGCTGATTTAGCTGTTCAGTTTAACTGGTTTAGTGAAAGTTAAGAAAGAACTGAAAGTGTAAATGAAGCAGGATTTTTTTTTTTTCTTCTAAATGGATAATTTAGTAGGACAAGACATTCACTTCAGAACTCTGAAAAACGTGCTGCATACAACTGTATTCTGACAGGGTTTTTAAAATTGTTTTGGGTATGTGGAACACCCATTGTTTAGTCATTTTCTGTCTAAGTGAACCTATGTACTCATTGCTATACACTTAAGAAAAGTTGTAGTGATAGCCCGCACAATAATACCAAGCTGAATGTATAAAATTAAGCCCAAATAATTACTTTATTGTATACCATAATTTTAAGTTAATTACCCCCCAGAAGGCACAAATTCTAGTTTAAAAGGTTATGCAATTGCAAGTCAGCAAGTTTTGATGCAGGTTCCAACCATAACTTCTGAAGAGGCAAAGATGCAAAGCAAACTGCTTGCTCAGCTTAGCCCGTGGCTGAAAGGAGCACCTCAGCCCATCTGTTCAGGGTTTGCTCAAACACACTCACTCCATCGATTTGCAGTGGATGGGTGGCTGGCTGGCAGCTTCTAGGGTTTTATAGCTCAACTGGCCATCAAGGAGAGTCTGGTAAAAAGGAAGCACCCTTGTGATGGGAGGATTTTCTCTGCTAAATGCTCCTGTGTGAGTGCGGCTAGTGCAATGGCTTCAGGCGACTTGAAAAGGAAAGCTTCTCTAGGAGCACGTTGTGCTTGTTACCAGTTAACATGAAATGCAGGCCAGCAAAGACTCATTTATTAGTAATATATGTTTAAGTCTTAGTGTTTCAGCAAGGATGGAAGGCTAAGACTTTTTCTTTTAAATTTTCTTTTTATTCTTTACGTGGCTGTTTACTCTCTGCCTAAGGTTTAATTACACTGTGCTATCCTAGATGCAAATTAAAGATAATTTGAAGCTAGGCTTGCTTCTTGGGGATTTGGTATCTTTATTTTAAAATACATTCTGTTCCTCTGTTTAGCCCTTTAAATGCTACTTTTTAAATTAAAACTTTTGCTGAATTTGTCAAGCAGTGATATACCTCAAATTCAGTATTTGAGCATTTCTGTTCAGGAGAAAAGCGAATGGTACCTGTAAAGAGAAATGTAACTTTTTAAAAAACTCTTCTGATTTTTTTGCATATTTGGTTTAAAGCCTCAAATAATTCAGGAATCTGAATTCCTTTTCTCCTATTCTTCCTCTTCAGTTTGATCAGATATTTGATACTTAAGATTTCATTTGGTTTAAGATGTGTAGTGTTACTGTTTTGAGCACTAATGTTAAACTTCAAAATGTAATTTTGTTGCATAAAAATAAAATTAGTACAAACAAGAGAAATTGTTTCTAAACTGTTGCTGCCAATGTCATTCTGTCAAAATAAAAATGTGGAAATTAATATAAAGCTACACTTTAATGGGACCTTTACTGTTCTGGAACATCATTTATCACCGAGTCACAGAATAAGCTGAGTTGCAAGGGCTCCATCAAAATAATTGAGTCCAACTCCTGGCCCTGTGCAGGACACCCCAAGAGTCACGCCGTGTACCTGAGAGCAGTGTCCGAACATTTCTTGAACTCTCTCAGGCTGTGCTGTGACCACTCCCCTGGGGAGCCTGTTCCAGTGCCCAACCACCCTCTGGGTGAAGAACTTTTTTCTAATATCCAACCTAAACCTCCCCTGACAGAACTTCAGGCCATTCCCTTGGATTCTGTCACTGTCACCATGGAGATCAGTGCCTGCCCCTCCTCTCACCCTCATGGGGAAGCTGTAACTGTGATGAGGTCTCCCCTAACTTATATCCCAGATTTTTCTTGCACATGTAGGCTTTCTTGGAAAAGTTGAATTTTCCTTTACAGGAACTTTATAAAGTCAGTTATGATGTAATGGTGGATAGAAATAAATCCTTATTGGTTTTTTACATGAGTTGTAGTGTGTAAGAAAAGCACTTAACTATTTCTGTTAAACTCTCAAATGTGAAGATTGGTTTTCACTTTCAAAACCTGATGAGTTTAGGACTGTTCTGAATGTGAGCACTCCTACAGTGTAAATTAATGTATAAACAAACAAAAACAAGGTTAAAAGGAGTTAGTAACATTTTATTTTTTCAAAGTTCCAGAACCCATACAAAAACCACATGAAGGACCGGGAGAGATGGGGAAGCCTGTGGTCATTCCAAAAGAAGAGCAAGAGAAAATGAAAGAAATGTTTAAAATAAATCAATTTAATTTAATGGCAAGTGAAATGATTGCACTCAACAGATCTTTACCTGATGTCAGGTTAGAAGGGTAAGTACTTTATGTTGTATTAAAAATGTACTCTCTTTAAATGAAGAATGTGCAAAGACTAATCCAAAACAACAATACAGGTCTCTAAGATATTACTGTTCAAGCAAACAGTTTGAGAATTTCCTGTATATAAGATAATTATTTGTAAAACAAGATGGACCAGCAGAAACCAGTTTTCTTCAGTGTTATTTAACTTTGAATCTGATTACAAGTATGAAGCCTGTTCAGGGAATAGAAATTAATTTGGCTGAAGGAAAGTTAACTTAAGCATTGGCATTTCAGGAAAAAATCACTTGTTTGAAAAATTCATGCACTGCTTGTAATGAGGCAGACTAAAATTCTGCATTATATAAAATAAAAGAGATTGGGTGATGAGAGAAGTACTTCAAAAATTTTCTTACCTAATGAAATGTGCAAAGCCTCATTTAGATTGCATTATAATGTTTTCTAATATCCATCTGGTTTGGTTTTGATCTTGCCTCTAGAATATTGATCCTTTCAGAGCTATTTGAGTCATAAGTAATTAAAAAGAAAATTGTAGTCTTGTTTTAACGAAAAATAAGATTGCTTTACTCTCTTGGGACTACTCTGACAGGATAGCTGATGGCTCCCCCCACCTCAACCCCTCTTCTTTATGAAAGGGACACTCCGATTGAATAAAACTAAACAAATTTTTCCTAATTATCTACATATTCTTGCAAGAATCATACTCTATAGAAACCCCATTTCTTTAGAAGCTCTGCTTTGTTGCTTTACATACAAGGATGCTTCTGCATGTATTTGTTTTCGTCTCCTACCTCAGAAGATAATATCAGCAGAGTGAGATGAAACTCTTACTGCTTTTCATTTTTAATGAGTGATAAAGAACTGGTTTGTAGGTGCCTTCATCTGTTGTGATGAAAGTGATTCTGCAAGTTCCTGGTAGTGCTGGTGTTCTTGATGCATTGCTGATATTCTTAATAATGGAGGCATATTTTTCAAAATATGATTTCACAAGATTGAAATAATGTAGGCTTTTAATCGATTTTCAAATATAAAAACCATACATTTGAGGATCTAAAAAGTTGACTTAATCATAACCTTTGTGAGGTCTAGACTTTGAATTACACAAAAAAAGGAAAAAGAAATTGTTTTAAACGATTAAAAAAATATAACCTAGGCATCACTCAAGTCTGCAGGCAATTGAAATTGCAGTTTCAAAATCCAGTTTAGCTAAATAGAAATTTCTGTCTTTCACATTTGACTTTGCTCTGCAGTTATTGTGTTTCACAGTGAGACATGTGCTATAAGTTTTATAATGTTGCATTTTGCTTCTCTTTTCCATTTTTTTCTGGATACAATACCCTCACTATACTCTGTGTGTGAAAATGGAATCTTGGTATAAAATTTTAGATATAGTCTCAGGACAGAGTTGGATTTTTCTGTTCTTGTAGATTCCTGCCAAAATTTTAACATTTATGTGTGTATACATTTTTAGTAGTTTTTGAGAGAAAAACTCTTCCCAAAAATCTCTTCCATTTGTCATCTTTTCACTGTGTACTTTATTAAGGTCATGCTAATTAAGAAGTCATGGAGTATGTTAACATTTCTCTGGCAAATTTGAGAACACTACTCTGTTTACAATGCTAGGGTATCTTAATCTGTACGTGTAGATCAATATTACTCTTCCAGAACACTGTAATCATTTTCAGAATTGTGAACCCTATAAATATACTCTGGTTTTGTTGATATGTCTGATGCAGCTATTTATCTGATTAGTCAAAATACTCCAAAGTCAGAAACACTCTGTGTTGCATTAGTGGAATTACTTCTGTTATAACTTGTTCTATCTATGTCCCTGGTAATATGGAAATAGTTTGTGGAGAAGGAGAATGGGTAATTTTTAATCATTCCTTACCACATTTATGTGCCTACAGCACAGCTGCCAGTAGCGCTTTCAATCAAGGTTTTGAAAAAGCAGGATATGTTCAAAGGCAGGCTTAGCTGTTCAACCATGTAATTATTTTCTTCACAAGTTTTGTGGGTTGCTTCCTTTAATGTGGTGTGGCCGGAAGAAGTGATTATTTCAAGTCCTCTAATTCTCCAGCATGTCAATTTTTCTGAAGTACAGAAGCCTGCAGAGGTTTTGCCTGGCAGTTAATCATCGGAAAGCTGGTGGAATTAAGAGTGCCAGGACCAATTTGCCACATGTATTTAATGGGAATGGCATGACATGTCAGCTGGAGAGCAGTTTTTGAAGTAGACTGCTTTATCCTTCAGTTAATTTCTAGTTCTGCCAAACCCCTATCACCTATGCAAAGACAAGTGTGTTGGTCTTGGAGTTCTCATAGGTTATTCTATGCAGATGATCCACTCTGGGCATCCTGTTTCTGTTTTGGCCAAGAAATTTTGTTCCCTTACTAGAAGGACAAAAATGTGTGCTTCTTTAATAACTTCTAGGCACTTCTCCAGCTAAGGGAGCTCCTCAGTACAAGACATCTACAGAAGCTGGACTCTCTCTTCTGCTCAGTTGTATTTACAGGTCTATATCTGTTTTTATTATTTGGCACAGAATTATAGGGGCACACAGACACCTATAAAATCATTGACATGTGCCTGAATTGGTGGTCACTTTGTGTCTATAACTGGGAACTTCGCTGTACTTCTCTGTATCCCAGCTGAGTGTGATTCGCCTAACAGAAAAGCTAAACCAGAAGAATTTTTTTTGGCCTGGATACTTCCCTGAATCTGAACTGGGATGTGTTAGTGTAGCAAACTAATACAATGGACAAGGCTACAACCTCTGGAGGAAAGCTGTTGCAGGGGAAGAAGCAGCTGTGCATACCAGAGTGGTTTTAAGTTGTTAATAGAATTATTCTTGCAAGCATGTCTTATTCTAGCCTGTGAATCAATCATCAAAGTGGGAGTTGAGTCACAGTTGCCAGGAAAATATGCAGCTGTGGGCTTGACATGACAGCAAAGAGTAAAAGATAGATGATCAGGAACACTGGAGTCTTGCCTTGATTTTGCTGAAGATGAGGGAAGCAATGAATAAAGTAGGTGCCAGTGAGTAAAGTAAGTGTTTAGCTGTGCCTGTGTGTGCCTTAGGTTGGTGTTCAGGCTGGAAAGTTGGGGGCTTGAAAGCATGAAATTTGCACATGTTGACTTGGTTTGGCTCTCAGTGCTGTTGGAGGTGACTTCAGAAACTGCTTTGCAAAATGAAGAATGAGAATTGTGTTCTGAGGCTGAGCTTTCCAGCCTGAACTCATTAGTTAACAATATCTGGAATATATAAAACTTTTAAGTAGACATTTGTTCCCTGTTGTGAGAGTTTAAACCAAATTCTGAGGTTTTTTCACTTGAAAAGAGCTGCTTAAAACACTTTTTTTTTCAGGCACAAGCAATCAAGTCTTCAAACAATGAAGGCATAGCTGCGACAGTATGATTTTGTGTTCATGTAGGCTCTGGTCCCCACTGGAGCTTGTGATGTTAGCAGGGTGTCATATTTTGCAAGTTGATATTTCTTGGAAAAGTGATGGGCTTCCCCAGGTAGACCTCCAGCAAGCAGGACTATCCATGCTCCTTGCTGATCCCTCAGCAACTCTTTCTCTGAGACTCCAGGTTCTATACAATTTAGCAAAAGATCTTCGTTTTCCTTTTTGCCAGTTGATATAATTTTGCCAGAGCTAAGGCATCAGGTAGGGTAAGGGTATCAGCATCTTATTATACCTCAGTTAGTTCTGCATAGAGTCTGGGATCTTTTAACTCTCATCTTCTCAAACTGTCTGTACTCAGGAAGGTAGGTGTGCTGGCATTTTGACTGCTATAAATCATGTTAAGGTGTAATCAGAGTTTTTAGCCAGCTGACCCTACATATTTTGAGTCAACTGTGTTTAAATCAATGCAAATTACAACTTCATGGAAGAAAGAAAGGTGCATATTTTTGAGATCTTCATATTTAACTGGTACATTAATGTTGTCAGATTGTTATTATTGAAAGGTTTTTTTCTGGATCAAACTACCCTGCTCAGTTCCTGCTGCCAAACTTACTTCCACCATTGGGAGGAAGTAGACAATTTTCCAGGTTAAAAGCCATTCTTCTAAGTTACATATATGTTTTGGAGTTTATGGTAATTATGCTGGTCTTCTTTCTGAGTAAATCTAGTAAAATAGTAATTCTGACTGATTCTGTGATATCTTTGGTTAGAAAGAATAGAATTTAGATTTAGGCACTGTTAATTAGATGATACAATATAATGTTTTTCAGTTACCACAACCTGGTTTTCATATATGTGCTTTAAAAATCTAATGTTGATTTAAGTATGAAATATGCATGTGAGAATACACTGGAATTTGGATTTTTAACTTCTCAAAGCAAATTTATTTACTCTATACTTTAAGACACTATAGTTGAATCAAAATACAACGCATCCATAAAATTAACACAATCTCCGTGTGAGGAAAATAGCTTGAGTGGAACTATTTGTAGTAAAACTAATGAAGGCACACATGCAAAAGCATGCTCTTGGAACTCTAATGTGATATTTCATGGGTTTTTTAAAAGACAGCACTCAAGGTATTTGCTTCTCTATGAGGCTTGTGAAGGTGTGCTCTCTACTTAGTTAATTCATGAGAATACCTAAGGGGTAGTTTTATACTTCATATAATTTGGTATAAATGTGGACTGCAGATGGAAGACGTTTCCTCATCACTTCTGTTGATACTAATCTGATGATTGTGTGGCCTGGATGTTCACTGACTGAATGGACACCAAAAAGTGGAAACAATTATAGTTTGTTGATTCAGCGAACTTGAAGCAACACACACAGCAGCCGTATGACTGCCAGGTCTGGTGGAAAGAAGGAGATGGGACAAAACTGTAGTGGTGAAAGGTGGGTTTATTGCTTTTGGCAGCAGCCCACAGTCACACTGGATTATGTGGAATATGGTAGGGAGAAAAGCTTTCTTACAGAACCTGAGTATTAAAATCCCTGTAAGGCCATAGGGATTTAAATAGCTCCATAAATTATGATATACTTTGTGAACTTCGGGTATTCATTTAGCTCATGTCATAGTAATGTAAAGACAATAAAGAAAGAGCAAAGTTGTCAACATAAGTGGTGGAAGACTCATGAGATTTTGACTCAAGCTAGAAATCCAGGCTGTTAATTAACCTGGCATCTGTAAAGAAAATGTGCTGATCTCATTACCAGCAATGTAACTTTCAGCAATGTCATGGAAGTCTGAAAGCATGTGAGGTATTAAAGACTTTACTGTTCTTTCAAGCAGGAATGTTTTTTCATCTGGCTTTTGTGGTGCCTATAGCTTGTTACTGGCCCCTTGTAGTATCAATGTTTGGAATTGTTCTTGTTCACATCGATTTAGTGAGTTAGCTGAAAGAAATTCCCTATAAAACTTTTCCCTAGAGAAAGCTTAGAGGGGAAAAAATAACATTAAAAATAACATTAAAAATCAACTTACTTCCTGTAACCTGTTTTTTTTTTTGGAGGCGTGGAAGGAAGGGTTACACTATACACACACACAGATACATATGTATATGTATATACCCAGATGTATATGTGCACAAACACTTGGCAGTCTCATTCTTACATGCAGCCTTCTTATTCATGCTCATCCATTTTGGATGAGCTGCCATGTCCTGAAATTTATTCAGATTGTTAGGTCAGGGATGGAAAATAATTGGTCTAGAGATCTTAAGGTTCAATTTCAGTCTCTTAGGACAGAATTGGTTTTGCTTCTGTCAAGAGATGTTTTTCTGTGATCACTTTCAGGATAAGGAAAATAGTCAATTGCAGCTACTATTACTTTTGTGAAGTTCTGCTTGAATTCTGTAACCACAATGGTTTTAAGAACCATTTTGGATTTTGTTTTCAGGGTTTAAGAAGATTTCTACTTGACTCATGAGATAATGCGACCTTTCTTATATCCAAATCTTTGAGATCAGAAGAAAGGAAAATTTCATACTCTTGATGTCAGGTAAATTATGTAATACTATTGAAGGCAGATATTAAGCAGGCTGCGTGGAAATGTTTAAATACGGAAAAGGGATTTGCCTGCATTCAGGGCTCCTGTTCAGAAGGATTAATTGAAGCTGTGATATGAATTATAGAAAAGAAGACCTCTTCCTAAAACAAATTGTTCTGATTTGATTGGAAGAAGCAGATTCAGGGTAGTGTGAAGTTTTGTTGCAGCCTTATCTGTAGTGCTTTCTCTTTGTTCAGTTGCAAGTTAAAGCTGTGGTTGTGTGCCAAGTCTCAGTAGTGAAATGTGGTTTGGCGTGTTACAACAGCTAGTGATCCTATATCTCTCAGAAGACTTGCTTTTATTCCTTTTAGTTGTATTGCTTCTATATGAAAACTGGATCTTTATCCAGCTTGATTGTATTCAATTTAGGAGCTTGGAGTGTTCTTAAAGTTCATGCAAAAGCAGATTCTTTAGCACCCCCTCTTAGATGATATTTTGAGGCTGCTGCTTATACTCGATCTTTGTGCATCCCTTCCAACTCAGCATATTCTGTGATCCACGAAAGACTAAGTCAGTGTTTACCAGAAAAACACCATGTGACTTGTGTCCTGGTCGTTCTTGATGTAGTGCTTTGATATTTTCTCTGACACCCTGCTACAGGGCGTTCTCCCTTGATGGAAATGTAGGTCAGTCTCAGCAGCTTTGGGGTGACTCTCAGTGTCTTATTACAAAACTTCTTTTCACCTGATTTAAGTAGAGAGGTGTTTTTTTGTTGGGCATGGCTGTGCCTCAGCTCTGTTACATTAACTTTATTGCAGGCTATAACTTAAGGCGTATGAACAGATAAGCAATGGAATTACTGACATTTTATAGCGCTGCAGTGATATTCATCAGATATCAGTAATTAAACCTGAGGTTTCATGAGGGAAGTTCAGATTTTCTGATTTTGTTTTCTATCGATCTGGAATTAACTTTTGTAACCTTAAAGGAAAATAAATGTGTGTTTTCAAGTCAAAGGATACTGATGCTTACTTTCCAGAGATTCTCAATATATTTTTATACTGAAATGTGTGTTGTTTGTACTGCATCAGTAATATTAAAAGAATTTATTACAGAGGCTGTGCCATGTAGTATTTCCTCAATACTTCAACTCTAACCTGATTTTCAGCAAGACTTGGATTATTCCTATGTGTCATTGTCAAATTTAAGTCCTGAGACGCAGTTTATTTATAACTGGAGTTTTTATTTATAACTGTTGCTTGTAGTATGCAAGATAAAAGATTGTACTAAATTTGTAAGATGAGTAAACGTGCTTCCCTTCCTGCCCCAATCTGTTACTAGTTCATCTTTCAAAAACGCACTGGCACTGTGTTATTGTACTGCACGTACGAGCACCAACCTGAGCTCCACTGGGATTTCCCAACTGAGCTGCTCAGTGCACAGGAGACACTTTTACTTGTGTTCCATCTCTGTCCTTTATCAGAGTGCTCAGGGCTGTGTGCATTGGGCTAGAAAACAAGGATTGCATACATGTTTTACTGCTGTTAATGTTTTTGAGCCATTGTAAATTATTGCTCATGACTTGTTCCTCTGAAAGCCTGGTGGAATATGGGAATAAAACAGGAAACAAGTAGAGCAAATCATGGCTCAGGTAGTGTCTGACTCTGTTAATTTTCATGACTAGGTAAGTATCAGTGGCCTTGGTTTGAACAATCCATATTAAAAAAAAGTTGCAATGTGTATCTTGTTCTCTCATTTCTCCTCTGTGGAGAATAACATGTTGGCAGCATCAGAAGAGGTAGAAGTCTGCCCTTAGTATTTCAGAAATTTAGCATTTATTGCTAATACAGACTATAATTATGGCCTCATCTTTCTAGAAAATAACCTACAATTTATTTCATGTTTTGCCTCAGTGAAAGAGATTTTCCTCATTATGTCTCACTGCATAAGTGTTACAGTAGTGTATAACTGATTTCCTGCAAGACCTCTTCGTTGCTTGTAGCTTTGTCTGGGGTGTGATTTTTTTGGCCTATGAAAAGGTATTTAAGAGCTATCCAAATAGTAAATCCTTGTTTTTCACTTTCAGAAATGATTTAGCATGCCTTTGAGAGTTGTGCAGAGATCACTTTCAAGATTTGCCAACATTACACATGTAGCACTCAATCTTGGGTTTCAGGAATAATTTCTAAGTAAATTGATCCACGAATGCAATTTTATAATATTGATAAAATGCCAAGTGCTATTCTGTAATAAGATGGCTGCACAATTTCAGGGTTTTTCTAATGTAATATTTGAAATGTTTGTCAAAGACCCAGCAGTAAACAGAGAGAGGCAGCATGAGGACAGCACAGGTGATGTCCCATGTTTCTGGAGTCTCTGCATGCCTGGCTGTGGCTAGAGTGGGTAGCTTTTTTATCTCTGAGTTGGACACTGAGGAGATCAGATAAGTATCAGAAGAATTTCACCTTCTGATAAATTCAATTGAAGCATCTTGTAGGATCATCTGGTAGATTTCTTCTTCCTTTGCAGTGGCAAAATACATTTGTTCCCTTATTCCCTCACTGGTGAGAGAGAAGAGAGGCTTCCAGTTCTGTCAGATGTGGAGAAGGATTGAGTGTGTATGGTTGTGATGCTGTAGAAAGTACGAAATGAAACGTTGTCTTCTTTCCCTGCAAGTTTGTGCTGAAGCAACAATTAAACTCTGAGATTTAAAGACTTAATTTTATTTGGATATAATTGCCTTACTAGTTGTCTCTTCTGGTTATTTTTGTAATGTCTCCTGTGGACTATTTGTACTTTGGGCTGAAAGAGAATGTAGGAAAGCAGTTTATTCAGATGCGTTTGCAGTAGCATCAGGCAGCTTCCAAGTGGTTATACTTAATCCCTTGAATAAAATTCTCTCAGCTTTTTTTCTGAACATCTCCCCATGTAAAACCTGCAGAGTTTCTATGAGAGATTCAAACCTACACTTTTACAAAGAATCACAACAATGGACAAGCAAAACTCATAGTAGCTATTAGCCTTTCATTTAAAAGGCTTTTCTAATAGATTTAAAACTTTGAATTCTGGCTACAGAGTGTAAGGGACAACAACATGTATTTATTTTGCTGTCATTGTTCTTCTTTAGCAGTGTTATAGATAAATGCTGGGATCTGTCCACCTTTCTTTGCTTTTAGTCCATTAAACTTGATTTCAAGTTATAAAGTATTCTGACTTGTTACACTGCCCTTGGGGGTGTTCTTGGGAAGATGTGGACTAACTATGTAGTTGTAATGAACTACAAACTATTCCCATAGAATCACAGAATCAGAATCATGGAATGGTATGGATGGGTTGGAAAGAACCTTAAAGCTCATCTAGTTTCAACCCCACTGCTGTAGACAGGGACACTTTCTCCTAGACCAGGAGAAAGTGAGGTTGCTAAAAGTCCCATCCAGTCTGGTGCGAACACTTGCAGGGTCATCCACAACCTGGGCAACCTGTTCCAGTCTCCCATCACCCTTACAGTAAAGGATTTATTCCTATTATCTAGTTTAAACTGACACTATGTCAAAGCCATTCTTCCTTGTCATGTCATTACAGACCCTTGTGAAAACTCCCTCTCCAGTTCACTTACAGCCCCTTTAGGTCCTGAGGGTGCTATAAAGTCTCTCCAGAGCTTTCTCTTCTCCAGGCTGAACAACCCCAGCTCTCTCATCCTGTCTACATAGGAGAGGTGCCCTCAGGCCATCTTGGTGGCTTTCCTCTGGACTTACTTCAACAAGTGCATGTTCTTCTTATGTTAAAGGCCCCAGACCAGAATGCAGTACTCAATATTCTGAATATATGATGCAAGATAGCAAAAAGATCAAATTCTGTGAAGCGTAAGTGTGAACATCTTACAAAGGTCAGAGCAGAGTCATATCTTTATTAGTTATGTGTTTGTAAAACAGCTTTAAAAAGCCTGGGTGCTACACTTAATTTTTTTTTCTCACATCTGATTTTAATGGGGCATTAAAAATATTTGATAATTTAAATTTTATTTCCTATGTAATTTTCCACTTTATTTCTGTTGTGGTTTGACCACAGCTGGCAACTAAGCCCCATGCAACCATTTGCTCACTGCCCCCATGGTGGGCTGGGCGAAAAAATCAGAAGGGTAGAAGTGAAAAAACTTATGGGTTGAGATATTCAGTTTAATGAGGAAAGCAAAAGCTACACATGTGAGGAATCCATGCACCACTGCCTGTGGGCAGGCAGGTGCTCAGCCATCTCAAGGAAAGCAGAGCTCCATCACCTGTAAGAGGGACTTGGGAATACAAAAGCCGTCACTCCAAGCTTCCCCTCCTTCTTTTTTCATCACTCTGATCGTATTTTAGCAATCTGGCCTATTCTTTTTCTGTGTCTTTAGGTAATAGGACAGAAGTCTCTGTTTTTATTTAAAATAGGCGATCTTTTTGGGGAGTTTCCACAATCTAAATAATATATGGAGTCACATTAGCTGAGAGTTTGCATAGTGAATGCTGTAGGAATGGATGATGCATTCCATGAGTAGACATTCAGCTGCTGTGTTGAGTCTTCATTAAATTACTGGAGATGGTATGCCTTCCTAATGTTATGCACTCAATTTTAAAACTGTTTGAGGCATGATCCAACAAAAGGAACATAATGTATTAGTACCTCATTAAAATTCAAATTGTCCTTAATTCATAGCCTGTGTGTCATACCCCTCATGGTTTTATTCTGCTTCTAATGTTGCATAACTTGGTTGAAGCTAATGCTTTATTTTAAATTCTATAGTACTCCTTTCTAGAGTAATTTGTTTTCAAATGGAAGACAAAAAGAATTCTTAATTTAAATGTTTGTTAATAGAATAAAACATGAGCTTTCCTTAGAAGGCTAATGTCTAATCATAGGCATCAAGTGTTCTATTTTATTCGTCTTATGTTTTGCAGCAATATATTTCTGGGGGGAAAGAGTTACCAGTGTTTTCAAAATTAAAAACAGGAGGTTTTATTTGTATGTATTCATAGCAATTTGTACAGATAGAGCTAAAAGGTATATATAGAAGGGCTGGTAAAAGGAATATTAAAAACCAGGTCTCATACTTTCAACCTTTCATTTGTCTTGCCTGCATCAATGAATCTTTCCAGAATAATTTCATACCAAACACTTTATTAAGAATAGTATTCAAAAATGCCAAGCCAGTTTTCTTATGAAACCACCCCTGTTACACCTGGCAGTAATATATTTTTAATGGTTTTTTACCAACCTTTTACATGTTGGTGAGCAAGTGTCATGGGTTAAACCCAGCCAGCTACCAAGTGCCAGTGTAGGGTCACTCCTAAGCTGTTACCCTGGGAAGGGCTGATCTCTGGGGGTGGGAATAGACATGTTTCATTATGGCAAGGTGGAGATTCACCTTCTGCAGCACAGAGCAGGAGGAATGCCTTGCAGTGGGGAGGGGGATCCCCAAAAAAATTCCTGTTAGCTTTCCTGTTAGTGCTTATAAGTACCCCCTCAATGACGGATCTCAAATGTTTTGATATATTTGTACTTCAGGCAATGTAATGCTGTATAAACATTGTAGTCCCTGATCACCTGGCTGACGTTTATACCAGTTAATTGATTTGAGCTCAGTAAAATAAAATCTTCTGCAAAACCATGATAAAAGGCAAGGCTGAAGATGAGAGATTTCATACTACAATAGTAGGTCCTGTGGCTATCCCAGCATGATATTCCTGGCGAATTACACATTGTTACTGCTTTTCATAGAGACTTGCTAACAGGCCTCTCTTGACTTTTTTCAAATATTCTTCCAGAAAGTATATACTGGTGGGTTTGTATTACTATTGTAGCTGAAGGTCTACAATCAGAGACTTATTTTCTGGTCTAGGGAGCAGTGCAGCAGAAGGAATCAAACATTTTGGTTTTCTAGTAGCAAAGTACACTGAACAAGTAGCAAACCTGGGGATAAAATTGTTTGGCTTATGATTGAATTTTTCGTCTGAAATTCATAGTGTTTTTGTGAAAAGCTATTTTATTTTTCAAGGGATACCAAAAAAATAGCTTTTTCAGTTGGCATGCTTTCCAAGTTTTTTTTGTTGTTGCTGGTTTTTTTTTGTTGTTGATTTTTTTTTTACATGTGAAATAAATCAGGATAACATAGGGATATAGGGGAGCTTTCCATAAAGATTTTATAATGTTCGGTTCAGTGTGATGAATAATTAAATTTGGCATGGTTGTATAATAAGTAGGTATAATATTGAAGGCAGATAGTGCCTGATCCAACTGCTTCAATTCTCAGAAATTATTTCACAGAAGCCCTTCCAGATATTTCTTCATTTGCACCTGGACTTACTGATCTTTTCTGAGATGTCTGCTCACGGTGGGCTTTTGTCACCACCTCAGAGCTGAAATGCTGGTTTGCTGGTAGAGCTGCTCTGAGAAGAACTCTGGCTAAATGAGTTATCCAGCAAATAAAATATTGATGTTGGGAGCCTAGTTCTGGCTGACATTCCTGGTGTCACTGTTTGGCATGGAATTGGATGCTGACATCGTGATCCTGTTGTATTGGCAAGCTGCTCCTTAAGCATTGCTTTTGTCTATTTAGGGTAGAGGGTATGCACTATGTGCTTCTCAAGCCCTTGGACAGTGCTGCTGTTAGGATGACAGTCATGAATACTTGTTAATGTATTTTTGTAGCATTTAGATCAGGTTACATTACAGTGAACTGACTCAACAATTTGGGATCTAATAAAAGCTTTTTTTGTTGGAATGAAGCTCCATTGAGTATATTTCTTTTTCCACCTCGGAGTTTTCCTTTTGTTTGAGATCTGCATGTATCTCTTCAATTTTGATTCTTAAAGGATTAATAGCATCAAATCTTACATAAGTAACTGTGTCATTTTTAAATGCGCAGGAGGAGCAGATCTGTGCAGAGAACACTTATGTTTGTGTGGTTATATTTTAGAGCAGAATTGGAATTTTTTCAGAATTGTGATCAGTACTTTGTGTACAGTGTATTGATTTTTCTAGAAGATAATGAAAACATTTGTTTTAAAATAGCATTGCAGAATGTATAAGTTTTGGCTGGATTTGGGGTTACTTGAAGAGTATGTCATAGTTTACATAAATGCCCTTTATATGCTGTAAGGAGAGCTAAACCTGTGATTTTCCATGCTAACTTTGGAAAGTGAATACACAATTCTCTTTTAATTTGATGAACTTTACAGCACTTTGAGCATGTATAAAATGTGCACTGTGCGCTCCTTTGTCACACTCCGTATAAAATTGATATATCCAGGTTGTTAGTAGCATTCAATTCAAGAGAGAAACCTCAGACTTGTAGCTCTAACTGAAGGCTTGACCTTTACAAATACCTGCTCTAATTTGGCTCGTAGGTGTAAAACGAAGGTGTATGCAGACAACCTTCCCACGACGAGCGTTGTCATTGTGTTTCACAACGAGGCCTGGAGCACGCTGCTGCGGACCGTGCACAGTGTCATCAACCGCTCCCCGCGGCACATGCTGGAGGAGATCGTCCTCGTCGATGATGCCAGTGAGAGAGGTAAGGATAACGTCAAACCTTAGCTTGTTGCTCTTTATATTTCTGTCTTGGTTTGGCAAGACAGGTATCCGCCAGGGAAAGCTGGAGTTTCCCTTGGAATGGAAAATGTACCCCCCCTGCTCCCAAATTATTCTAATTTTGCAATTAAAGACTTCTCAGGCAAAGATTTGGGAATAGGAATAATAGGAATAACTGTTCTTTACTGGGAATATTAAGAATACAAATGTAGTAGTACAAAAAACAAGCAAACAAAACAGAAAATCCTAGAAACCCTGACAGAGTCAGACATACATCCTGGTCAGGGTGTTGGAAGCAGTCCAAAGTAAGCCCTCCTGGAGTGGCAGATGTAGTTCTGTTGGAGTAGAGATGGTCTTTGTAGGAAGAGTCCAGTAATGCAGTAATGGCAAGATGGGTCCAGTCTTCCTTCAGGAATCCAGTGGAAAACCCATGTCTGGTATCCTTACGTCTCAGTTTTTATCTGGGTAGGAACGGTTTGGCTCCCTCCACTGGGTGGAACATCTCACAGTGGGATGATGTAATGTGTCATGTGTTGGTGAGCCTTAATGGCCCATTAACAGCAGATATCCCCAGGAGGGTGGAAAGAGGTAAGGAACAATGCCCTACCCGGTTTTAACAGCTGGCCCATTATAAGAAGGCACCCGCCCAACTTCCCCCTGGAGTTACAAGAGATAAGAAGAGATACTTCCCCTGGAGTTACACTTCCCCAAACGGTTTCTACAGATGGAATAGAATAAACATTTTTTTGATTACAAGACAATTTCAAAAACTGAATATTTGATGTGCACTTAGCCCTTCTTAGGAAAACACAGCACCTGGGGCAGGAGGAGGCAGAGGGAGCAATGCCCATTTTGAAACACAGATGGATCATTCTGCACTGAAAGCTGGTGTAACTTCATCTGTCAGGTTACTCTTCCATTGGCAGCATGGGCTTTGTGTTTGCTCGGGGGTTTATTCTGTTACAGTTTTTAGTGCTTTGCATTTGGAATTTTAGCACATTCGTACAGCTTGAGGGCGTTTAATACTTGAATCACATGGTGAATAATAGCAAAGGGAACTCTGTTGCACACATTTAAATTTACTATCCATTAGGCTTGGTGTTCAGAGGGATCAATTTTGGTTATTCAGTTCATGGGAAGTTAGAATTCAGTTTCTGTGCAGCATGTTCCATTTCTTAATAAATAGTGCTCCAGATGAAAACGCCACACTACAGAATGAAACTTGTCATGTGTAATAAGCAAAGCTTGAAGCTGATTTTTTTGCAAAATATAAGAATAATATTTAGATTTTAATCTTCAAAATATTTTTAATTTGCAGTATATTAGAAATAAAAATAATATTCTATATAATAACAACATTTAATTTTGGTTAATAATTGATACTTGGCTTGTTCTTTGCTTAACATTTCTTGATGGTCTTGGTAATGAAGTACTTTTTTCCTTGTGTTGGCAAATGGAAGTGAGAGGATTGTACAGGTTTACTAAATAAAACACGTCTATATTTTTATATTGATCCACCTTTTTTTTCCCTCTATTTTGATTTTGAAAGTTTTCTACTAGAACCAGTGGCTAGTAGGGCACTAGAAAAAGTCTCGAAAGTCACCAGTTGTAGGCTGTTGCCTGTATCAGAAGGAATTCCCATGTGTCAGACATCAAAGGGTTTTAGAGCATGCTGACATGTCAACCTGTCGCATCTCATTCCAGTGATGCAAAATTCATGTTTTGCTGCCTATGGCAATTCCAGCTTCAGAGCGAGATGTCGGACTGTTGTCCAGATGACAAGATCTGCCCAAGATCTGCATGTATGAAGAGAGGCGCTGGATTTGCCCTAAGTCGCCCTATGGTACACGAGTTAGAGTGGCTAATGGGAGGTTTTAGGATAGTCAGGAACCTGCCATGGTTAGCAGGAGCTTTTTAGCTGAAAACCATTAGAAGTGGATTTTTGTTCTAGCACTAAGGTGGTAGCAAATACGCTGAGTTGCTCCTTCAGGTTGTGTGTGTGTGCATGATGCCTGGAGTGCTAGCTGGCCTGTCCCACGCTGGGTAGGTGTGGAGTACAGCTGCCTGGGGAGTAGCCAAGGAGAGATCCCATCAGCCAACTGCGCTCTCACCGCTCTACTTTCCTGAGGAAGAACAGCACACGCACTCGGGTTGTGTTTGCACTTGTCTCTGCTCCTTTCCTCTCTTAGGCACTCTCACTTGCTTTTGCTTTTCCTTTTTTACTGAGCTCTGATGCCTAGAGAGGCTATCTGGAACAGAGGCTAGACAGTGTTAAAGGAATAAAGTTGGTATTTATTAAAAAGGACTTCAAAGGATACACCTTGGGCAATACAAGAGCCTGGCTGAAGCTACACCCAAGATGGACAGTGGGTCACACATTTTCACACTTTTATAAGTTTTGGTCCATTTACATATTGGGGCCATTGTCCAATTACAGCTTCAGGTTATGAAGTCCCATCCGCCCAGATTGCTCTCCTTAATTTGCTGTTGTTTATACTTCTTGAGCCTAAAGCTGCAACAGTGTCCTTGGTCCTCAGGCTGGAAAAGGATTATTTTGTCTAAACTCTGTGAAGAGCACTTGCTAACACTTTATATGAAGTTCAAAGTTATATACTAATGCAGTACAGAATCTGGAAAATATGAAAGTTAAAACTTAAGGCATCAATTCTAAGTGCTTCAGCTAATTCCAGTGCAATTTGGAAGAAAGAATAGAAGCATTAAATACAATTACATTCCGGCAGCAGACGAGAAATGCCTATTCGAAGTGCCACAGAAACGTGTTCCAGATTAAATGAGAGGCATGATCAGCTTTTGCTTTTACAAAGGCACGACATCGAATTTTTGCTTTTTGCACTTGTGGGTAATTTGTAATTATACTCCTTGATATATTGTAGTTTTTCAACCTTTATGTAAAAATTCTACATTTTATTTATCAAAAGGGTTCTTGGCACTAATTCAAATCAGTGCTAATTATTATTTGAGACAAGTCAGCTTTCAGTATGACCTAGAAATAAAGAGCTAGCTAATATTAGAATATGTAGACATCATATTACTTATATTTTGCCTCTTGAATTACTGTTTTAGAAAGAAATCAATTTCAGTATATCAATAAGTGCCCTCACTATGAATCATAGAATTACAGTACATTTTAAAAAGCATGTGGCTTTCTCTAGATAAATTTTCTGTTTCTGGGTTTGGTAATAAAAACAAATTAACTTAATTCCAGGCTGAAAGATAGAGCATTTCATACTTTCTTTGATGGTGCTACTGAACCTGTTCCAGTATTTCTTTTTGAAGCCTGTGATCTTCATTTCAGATCACTTAGGCATCTTTTATTTGTTGTTATTTTCAACAATTACTTAGAGAGTTTTTTTTGTTCTGTTTTCCAAGAACTTGTTATGGTTCCATCAAGCAGGGTACGATGCCTGAAGATGTGAAGGGTTTGTATTTGCTGCTTAAGTATTCTGTTTGTGTTGAATTAAAACAGCGTACTTTTCCAGAAAAAGACAATGTTCAGCCCGAGTGTTATTGTATATTGAATCCTAACATCAGAGTCATTTTAATTGGAATAAAGTAAGCATTCAGTCTGCCTGAAGCACACTTTGTACCTGCTAGTGTCATGCTCTTAGAAGAATGAATTTGCATAATAGCATGCATTTATTTACACCCAGAAGAAAAACACTGGAGAAACAAGACGTATCTGTAACATTGTTCCCTAGTTAGTGATCAGAACTGCGACTTTAGTTTTTTAAGAATTGATCTTTGCTAACTAGTTCAAAACAGTCAACAGGAGAAACCATTGCATTAGCTGGTACCTCAAACTAGGTCAGCACCCAAGTATGGTAGGCAGATTGTATCAGGATAGACCACATCCACAGAACTGAGCTACAGAGATACAGGTCAAAGCAATGTGACTGCAACTAAATCCTGCCAACAATACTTACAAAAATATTCATGCTTCTTAAAAAAAATTGCATGCATATAAGAATGATAAATCTGTATTTTATTGTAGTTTAATTTTTTTTAAAAAAAGTTTGAAACCTAATTTTTCATTTATATTCATATCAGTGTGGCTTGGTAATAGAATTGGCAAGGTATTTTTCAACTAATGCACTTAGTTGACTTGTATGGATTATATTTGCTCTTTTGCCTTCCTTAGTTCTGCTACTTCCACAGAAGATGCTCAGTCCTAGGTAAAACTATGCACCCTTTTGATAGAGAAAAGACTTGAAAAGAATATCTACCACAAAGAGTTATAGTTATACCTATGAAACAACATGAATTCTTAATGATCCAAATTAGAAGTATTGTGGAGATGTTTGGGGTTTTTTTAAAATACTATCAAACCTCACTCTGCTGGAAGCATATGAAGCAATGCTGAAAAATTAGTCAGCTCTAATTCTGGGTCACTTATAAGCAGCTGACTCTGTAAGGCATAAAACTTTACATCTCACTGTTCAATACAGAATTTAGTATGACCAATAGGTTTGTATAAAAAATCATCTCCATGGCTTTATCCTGATGTTTCTTGTAGGCCAAAATGTATTGCATTCATTAAAAGATTCTTTAAATATTTGTGTTTTTTCTTTAAGGGAAAAAATCAAGTCTTACCTTATAAGAAACTATTACTAGTTCCTGGATACATGACTAATCAAAATAGCTAGATTCTTGCTACTGGAACAAAGGGAGTGATTTGTAAGGGATGTGTATTGCTCTTAGAGAGGGTGTTATGAAGGGAAAATAGCTGCCTAGGTTTGTGCATTTTACCCTAAGTGCTGGTAGCAAAGGAAATTCAGAAATCTTGATGCCCAAATTATTTCCTATGCTTTTATAGGGGTGAGGTATCAAGCTTAATATTTTCTGCATATTTTGCTGAAGCTCTAGTGGTATTTTAAGGACACAGTTACTGGAGTTTTGTCACGATCTTTTGTTTCTGGGAATAATCCATTCTGGAATTTTGAACAAACTGATAGTTCATAAGAATGTTCTTATGAACATGGTTAAGCATGGGAGAAGGACTGTTCTTAACCTTGTTCCCTCTGTAGTGAAAACACTGTGCACATCTCTGACTCCTGTTTAGAGGAAAAAAAAAAGTTAAAAATACTTGATAAATTGAAATTTTGAATACTTTACCAAGACAGTATAGGTGGGGCTCTAGATGTTCATATGCAATACATTGACCATGACTTTCTGTAATATAAGGTTGTGTTTTATGCAAGTTCTTGACTGGCTGCAGTCAGTATTGTATTATAGCAATCTTTCTCTCTTCCCCCTGCCAGAATTTTACCTTTCTGTAAATCAACAACCAAGGTCACAGCCCATATTCATTCATTTAAATTTAAAGTGGATGGAACTACTGTAGAAGCTTATGAGTACTGCACCTGAAACGTGCAGAGAAACATGTTGATTTGTGTGACTTGCTCATCAGACGGTGACCATAGAGAGAAATGCTGCACAGTCTCTGTGTATGTCACGTACACATTAAAGGTATAAACCTTGTCATGGTACTAATTCTTTTAAATTAGTGGCTTTGGAAAGCTACACTGTAAAGAGATGAGACTACTTGCTACAAACTCAGTCATGATCTCTGTGCTCAACTCCCAAAGCCTTGCAAAATGTTCAGACATGTACACTTGGTTTGTACTAAGAAACATGTATTAATTTGAGTCTCTGCTCATATGAAAAATAAGAATTAACTTGCTTTGAGTTTCTCTGGAGACAAATATTTATATGTATCAAACTATTATGTACTTTTAGCACAGTTTAGCTTTCAAGACATGTCAGAACTTATTTCTGTGGGTTTTAGAGGCAGTCCAACAATGCCCAAGAAAAAGTGAGAAGGTAATTAGAACTCATTCATCTGGAGAAGTGATAAGGAGTGGTAATCACCTTCAAGTCAGCCCTGCCTCTTGAGGTTTACAGAGGAGTCACTAAGAGTTCATGCTAAGATTTCCCCCCCGACCTCTCTACTTATTTTTGTATGAGGTACTTTCTACCTCATGTGAAATCCAACTACAGGCCATGCACTGTTGTAGTACAACTTTCAGCTCCCATGTGCTTTGAGTGTGCAATCTAATATTCCATAGCGGTGCAATAAGACTATTTTGCCTTTTTTACGCATTTAGTAACTGCGAGTTATTGCAGAAGTCTGTTTCTGTGGCTGTTCATTGCATTCTCCCTCACCTCTTTGCTCTTCCTTTGGCATCAATCATCACAACCCAATAGCTCTTTGCAGTGCAAGTAGTTTTGAGTCCCTGGATATATGGTAATTGAATGTTGTATTTTAAATAACTTGTTCTTCATAATTCATGCTATGTTGAAATTTGTTGGTGTTACAGGTTCTCATTTATGTATAGCTTATTATCTTTTTTTTAGGTGTTATAGTGATAATCTAATAGAAAAAATATTAACCAGAAAACCCTAGAGGAAGCACACTCGAAAAATCAGTTTGATTCTGTTTTAAACTTCTCACAAAGAAATTATCTGTAAGTTGCATTACTGTAGGAGGCAATTCATTATATTCAACTAGCCAAACCATTTCTGTACTTCCTTGGTTGAGAAGTGTTATGTCCAAGAGCACTTGTGCATGTTTTTGAAAATAAGTATCGCATCTTCTCAGCGGTAAAAACTTGTGAATCCCATCTGGGTTTTGTGTAAGCGTTCTACCCTCTCTTTCTTTTTGTGTTTTCCATAATGAAGAAATAAAGAGGAGGAAGAACGTTCTGTGCTATTGAGTGAAACACTTGGGAGATGTGGAAAGGAGTATTGTGAAGCATAGAGGAAACTAGCTGAGAAAGTAGAAAAAGCAGAGACAAGAATAGGGGAAATGTGCCTTAATTCAAGTCTTTTCATTAAAAAAAAAGAAGCTAAGCTACATAACAAACAGTTTTGATTGTTTTGATCATTCTTTACAGACTTCTTGAAAAGACCACTGGAGAGTTATGTGAAAAAATTAAAAGTACCTGTTCATGTGATTCGAATGGAACAGCGTTCTGGATTGATTAGAGCAAGATTAAAGGGGGCTGCTGCTTCTAAAGGCCAAGTCATCACCTTCTTAGATGCTCATTGTGAATGTACAGTTGGCTGGCTTGAACCTCTGCTGGCAAGGATCAAAGCTGACAGGTAAAGATCCATCTATTCACCCATATTGGTTTTTTTCAGTTATTAAGAGATTTTCCAAGTATTACAAAATAGCCTACAAGCAAATATCTCCTTTCTGAAGAGCTGAATAAATTCTCATTGGTGTAAGGATAAAAAGCTAATTTAGTTAAACTTTTAAAAGTAAAACTGTGTTTCAAGTGAAGTCTATATTGGGATGCATGGAATAATGTGTTAAATAGCGGGAGCAACAAATGAAATTGAGGAATTATGGGAAATTGAGGTCTTCAATCTGCAGCTTGGCCTATTCCTTCGTGAATTTGGGAAGATATTGTTGAGAAAGAAATTAAGCCCTGATCTCATGTAGCACCAACATTGTGAACAAGAACTGGTTTTGGGCTCTCATTGTGATTTCTTTATTATATAATGGTTTTGACTGTGGAAATCTGGGCTGTGTCTTGGTCTTCTGGGATGTATTTTCTAAAGTTAAAAAAATTACTGGAATCATGCTGATCTACACTTACACACACAATGGAAATTGTATTGGGGATGAAAGTGAGAGAATTGTCTGCTTTATAAAATATTCATACATCTGAACAGTAGCTGTAGTTGTGCACTAGTCTGTTACTAGACAACATATTAAATAGAATAAAATTCAGTGCTAAAGATCCCTAATTTTTTATTGCTATAGATAAAAATCACACTTACAATTTGATTTTACAAAATATAGTGTTACGTGACGAATAAGCCACAAATAATGAAGACTCTTTGTTTAGCACTGTGTAAAGACAAAGTAAACTGTTATCATTAATCAGGTTTTGTGAGACTACAATACATATTGTTACAATTTGTGCAAATATCTCGATTTAAGTCCTTTGAGTTCAGTTGCAAGCAACCTCTGAACCTTTTTACAGAGCTTCCCATGAGAGGAAGCCCACTTTGAGCATGTTTTCTTAAGTGTCTTCAAGATGATTAGAATTGGTTTCTGTCCATATATGTATGTCAGGGCAATGGACAAGGAGGCCACTTTCTGTCAGCTATGATGCAGTAGTTGTATGCTGTTAACATTTACTGTCATCTCTTAGTCCTGAGGGCATATAAAAATACTTACCCAGAGTTAATATCCAAGTTTTAATTTTGAAACACACAAGTTACCTTGACCACTGAACTAGATACAAGAACTTCTTATATTCTATCTAATCACTATGTAGCAATGAGAAAGTTGTGATCATTATTTCTGTCTGCAGAGGGATGAATATTTATTATTGGCAATAATGCAAAAATGATTTTAAAAAAATCTGGCATTACCAAAATTGTATCACATTTACAATTAGCAAGACAGAATTTTAGTATGTTTCCTGTTAATAATTTATTGAATAATGTTGTTAAGAGGTGGTATTATAAAAATTTCAACTACATGTGCTTAAAACAATATTTTTAAAAAACCCCAACATCTTTTTTCCCCTTTTGATTAATAGATTTGATTAACTTAAAATTTAATAATTTTGCTTCTTTTCTTTTCCTAGGAGGACAGTAGTGTGCCCCATCATTGATGTAATCAGTGATGACACCTTCGAGTATATGGCAGGTTCTGACATGACCTATGGTGGCTTCAACTGGAAGTTGAATTTTCGTTGGTACCCTGTTCCTCAGAGAGAGATGGATCGACGGAAAGGAGACAGAACCCTCCCTGTTAGGTAATGAGAAACTATTAAATTAGTTTAAAATCTTTGTATAATATTTGCTTTTTATGTTAAACTCAAAAGTAAGTGCTTCAGGTTGTTAAGTACTTAGTCAAACATTGTAGCATCTTTTTTTGCCTGGTTGAAGCTTAGAAGTTCTTGCATGGGTCGGTTGTTGGTAGCTTTTGGTAGCAATAAGGGAATCAATCACTTTGTCACTTTGGAAATATTTTTCATTTCTATGTTAATTACTGCAGAATTACTAGTTTTCAGATAGCACTTATAATGATGCACAAGTTTTTAACAAAGCTTTTTTTTTTTTAGTTGAACCTCATTTTATCTTTTACTATAACAAAGTAAACTGTATTTTGTAAATATGCATTGATTTTTTGGTATGTACATCTATATTTGTGTATGTGCATTTATATGCAAACTTTAAGTCTTAGAAGGAGGGATGGGAAGTGAATTTATACTTGGATGTCGTAGGTTTATGAGAAAGCTAATTAAAAAGATAGTTTGTGTGTAATGTGTACCTTTTAACATTTGCAAATGTACATTTTCTGTCCTTACTTTTCTGAAAACTGGGAATTATTTACTTACAATAAAGCTCAGGATCTGGCCTTTGCTGGTTTTTGACTTTAGTTTAAGAAATTAAGAGGTTTTCTCAGGATATGGCTAATTGTAATTCTCTCTTTCCCCTGTTTCCTTTTAGTGGGGGAAAAGACATAAAATTTTTTAGTTAGTTTGTGACCTAGCTTGTATTTTATCTGTCTTTCAGAAAAAGCCCTAAACATTTCAGGAAAACAGTTAGTGATATAAAATCACTTATGCTAAAAGTGTAAATAATTAAACTACAAAGTTATGTCATTGACCTAACATGTAATTTACTTATTGTATATTTGTTATCTAAAAAAATTGAAATTTGGAAGATGCTTCTAAAGATGCAAGAAACTACTAGCAGAGTTTTATTTTTTTATACCAATAAGAAATCTGTAAGGAAAATCTGGATGTAACCCTGACTGTACAATTTTCTTGTATGAAGCAATAAAAGTGAAAGCAAGCAGGCTGCTTAATGGCCTCCCAAAGCTGTTTCAAGAACAGTAGCCTGAAGTATCATTTTCCTGTGTGAAACTGGATTCTTTTTTATGAGTTTCCAGCATTGGAGGCAGAAGCCCTTCTCAGGAATGACAGCAGCTTTCTAGGGACTGTTTATCTAGACACCAGTTTGAAGTGAGAAAATAAGGAGAACTGCTACTACCTAATTCCAACTCTGGAAAAATTTGAGCTAGCAGGTACTTCAATGGTAACAGAAGGGAAGCTTACTGTGAAGGAATATGTTAGGAGCTTGGGAAATAAACAGCTATTTTGTCAGTGTAAGTATGAAATGTATCTAAATATGGTTTTTGTAGTGATTGATGTGTTTTGGGTTTTTTTTTCTCCCCCCAGGACACCTACAATGGCAGGAGGCCTTTTTTCAATAGACAGAGATTACTTTCAGGAAATTGGAACATATGATGCTGGAATGGATATTTGGGGTGGAGAAAACTTAGAAATTTCCTTCAGGGTAGGTAAAACTCTGCAGTGCTTTATTAATCATTAATGCATTAATCAGAACAGTGCATCTGGATTTCTGTAAAACACAGATCTTCCACCTGCACCAGTGTCCTCTTCAGTTGCAGCTGGCCCTTCCCTTCCCTCTTAAGTTCCTCCAGCAGAGATGCACAAAGACCGTATCTGTCAGTAAAAAGTGCATGATGAATTGTTGGTGGAGCTTTGTGATTAAAAGATGAAGATGGTTATTCCGAAGAATGAGTGTTTGTGTGTTAAAAGGAATTCAGGTAGAAAAGCTGTTGGGGGAGCATCAGTTAAAGGTGGTCAGTGCATCATTTAATGTGTCAATGAAATGTGAGCACCTCTGTTACAAACCCTCTCTTCTTGCACTTTGCTAACATCAAGTGTTCATTTGGTTGTGGATCTAACTTGTGTTATTCTTATTTTTGTTCCTACAAAATAGCACCATTTCCTTTCATTTTTCTTGTCAGCAAAAAGTACATAGCTGAGGCTTCTTCTGAAGTACTTCAGCTTTCTGAATCTGCCATTTTTTAAGGTCCAAGATAAAACTGAAAGTATTTTCAGACACTTGGGGTTTTTTTACGTGGAGATTCTGTTTTATAATGGACTATTTTAGGCACCTGTTAGTTCCTGTGATTCATGAGAGACTTTTCCTTCCTTTGTGGTCACCTTGCCTGGTTCTTTAAAGTAATTTCTGGCTGATGAGGTATTGCTCTGGGGGCTGAAGTATTTTCATAATGCTGCCTTGCTTGAGCTTGTGTGCATCTTTAGCTGTTGAGCAGGAAAAAACATGCAGCTCTCTTCCATGAGTATGCATTTGTTCTAGACCTCAGCTAATGTTGTTTGCCCACCTTGGAACAGAAGCAAGTGATTAATGTTTTGGAACTTTTTTTAACAACTTGTAACTCTGCAATAATTGTTCTCTCGCTTCCAGATCTGGCAGTGTGGTGGCACTTTGGAAATTGTAACTTGTTCACATGTTGGGCACGTGTTTAGAAAAGCAACACCGTACACTTTCCCAGGAGGTACAGGGCAGATAATCAACAAAAACAACAGGCGGCTTGCAGAAGTCTGGATGGATGAATTCAAAAACTTTTTCTACATTATTTCCCCAGGTGAGCAGGTCTTTGGTTAGGAGAAATACTTATTAAGAATTAAAATGTTGCTACTACTGGGAAATAACATATTTATATAAGTATGTTATTACTTTGAAGTTTGTTAAGACAGAATTCACTTAAGGTGTACAAAAAGTAAGGTCTTAATTGAAAAATAATTTTGTTAGCCAGAGATATACCCTGAAGGGGCTTCTTTTGTTTGCTTTTTAACATGAACATGATTTATGAATGAGCTTCCTGTGCAATAGAATTGAAGCTCAGTGGAACATCAAAGAGCTCAGCTGTAGTGCTGAAAATTAACCATCCAAAATCATACTGGAATGTGCTGAATTTTGGGTTCTGGCTTCCATGTTGTAGGCATTCCACATTGAATATGCCAGAAGTGATATAAGGGAAACCCAGAAGTAGGAGTGGCAAAAGTGATCTTGATAGACTTTGTACTTCACTATCTAGAGTATAGGGGCAAGTTGCCAATACAATAGACTGTGATCACATTTATTTTTCTTTGTGTGAATGTTAGCAAAACAAGAGGATGTAAAATATTAGAGAAAATTTCCCATGAACTCAGATTTTCTGCAAAAAAATCAGGAGAAGAGAGGAAGCCTGGGAAATACTGAATTATTACTTTCAACTACAGGTTATTTTTGTTGTTATATAAAAAGAGAAATTTCAGGTAGCAACAGCCAACCTTTCTTAATACTTGAGACATTAGACTTTATGTACTAAGTGGTAGTTTTATATGCCACATCTGCTTTTCCAAAGAAATTCCTTTAAAACTATTATTTCCTTATGACCTGCTTATTAAACCTGCATTACTATTGACATTTAAAAGCTGTAATGCAATGTGATATGAGTCTGAACAGTGTCAAATTTTAGATTATGGGTTTTACAGACGCTTGTGAGAGCAACTGACAGTGCAGATCTATGGTGGTTTTGTCTTGAAAGTATTTTAAGACAATTCAAATCATTACTCAAATGAGACTGTGTAAGACTTTCAATTAAAAAAAGTCTTGCTACTATTCAAAGCTTCTTTAGGTGAAATCAGAAGCTAACAACTTACTGTTACTGCCCTGTTGTGTAATTAATACAGCACTATGAATTCAAACATGAACATGTATAAGTATTAAGAAAAGTTTTATGTAAATAGGTGCAGCTTTTTTTGGTAAAGATTGCTCTTATGCATCCATGTCAAGCTAGATTTTAAAGGGTACAAAGTTGCAGGAAGACCTAATTATAAAAAATAACCAAATTCTTTTAAAAATGTAAATTATTGATAAGCCCTGATAAGGCTCTGTTACTTTATATATCACCTCTATATTCCTTTCATTTTGTGCAGTAAATGTAAGCTATGAAAGGAGGTACACTCTTTGAATTTTGCAGGATTGGGGTTTTTTGGTAGGACTTTCATAGCGTTGCAGTATTGTAGAATATGCATGCATTCTCCAAAGACAGTAAAAATTCTGATATTGTGAAAAGTAACTTAAGCAACTATCTGTAACTGCACTGTATATTTTTTCTTTCCTTTCAAAAGATGCATGTCTGCATAATTTATATGCTAATGAGCTGAGTGATTGTTGGATAGGGATGTGCTCTAGCCAAGCTGCTCTTAGAGCATCTGCACCTGCCGCCTGTCACACGCTCTCATTTGTGTCCCCATGACCGTATTGACCGTGCACTGAGGTTCAATGCCAGCATTTGCAAGTGTCTCGAGAATAGGATAATATTGTATCTGAATAAGTTGGGTTATTCTGAAATTGATTTGTTGCCTGGGGCTGTGAGGAGAATGCCCAATACGACTCGAGTCATTCTTTAGCTGTGATGAAAATCTGTTGTTCAGAGAATGAACACACAAATGTACTCAGAGCCACTCATGCCTCTCACCCCCTCCCCAAATCCACTTAAGTTGTGAGAGCCAGTAGATATTAACTAACAAGGATTACTATTTTGGGAAGTTCACAAACACCTTGTTCTTGTAATTCTGGTATCTCCAGTCTTAGCTGGGCATTGCAGACTGTGATTTTACCCATTGACAACAAATAGCATCAGTATAGGTTTCAGTAAGTCTCTTGTGGGCATTAGTTGTTTAGGAACTCAGTGAATCTCTGCTAGCTTGGCTCACTGAGCTTTTCCAGATGTCCTTCTAAAATAAAAAGTTAAATGTGTAGTTCTTACAGAATGCTGGTGTAGTAATCCTCAGACAGAACACAGTGTGCCTGCAGCCTGTGAAACTGTTTGCTATACAAATGTGTACTTTCAGTATTACTGTGACAGTGTCACAAGTCCTTGTAAGGAGCAAGGTGAGAATTCTTGGGCTGATGCTGGTTTGCAGGCCTTGGGTGCAGATGAATGAGGAAGCAATCCTCTGTGCACCCAGGATTTTTCTCACTAGTTGATGTGGATGCAAAAAATTGGATTTTGAAGGAGATAATATACTGACAAGCATCACTGAGCCTAGCTAACAAGATACTTGTTTCCTCCTTTATATTTTCTTTCTGTTCCCCTAAGATAGTGAATCACAGAGGGATTCATCCAGGAAAGCAAATGTAAGATTCTCAGGTAGCTTTCCCACTTCATGTAATCTGTGTTGTCTGGGAAAAAAAGTCTTGCTGCTTGAATGATAGGAACTCAAGAGATTTTTACTATTGATGTAATGTAGTTAAATGGAAAGCTGCCCTCTTGAAAAGTAAGCCTGTAATCCTTTCCTTCTTTTTTAAGTATAGCCCGGTAGAAACTGCTGCTTGTCTGTTTTAAGCTTGTGTGCATTTGAGAAGCCATCCCTCTGCTTAGGAGCGGTTAGGTGCAGATGGAGGTTGGGCAGGAACTTGTTGCAGCTGCTGCTCAGCCAGAATCAAGCCTGTTTCTTTGCAGGCAGCAGCTCTCCTCCCCAGCAGTACAGGCACTGGCTGTTGGCCTTTCTCATTAGCTGCTAGCTTTCCTTGCAGTCCTGTGTTCTACCAGGGCCTGTTTCCCAGACCATTTTCCTTAGGCTTTCAGAAAACAAATCCAGCATGTGAACAATCTGTTTCCTGGCTCCAGTCATTCTTTCTGTGGACTCTGCCACTTCTTTATTTCTAGTGCTGGTCTTTTGTCCCTTTCTCCAGGCTGAAAGATTAGGGACTGTATTGTCCAAAATGAGGAGGCCTCATGAGCTTGTGATGCCTGTATCACCATCAGCTTGCTGTGAGGGGAGTGCCTTGCTTTTCATGGCAGGTAATAGGGCTTCACCTCCCCTCACCTGCTGATCCTTCATCTGCCTCAACTTCTTCTATGACTTGCTGGATTTGTCCAGGGTTATTTCTCCTGTGGGCTGGCTCCCTGGGGTTAAGTTAGAAACCAGCACAGGAATCTGAAACAGCAGGAGTCTGAAGGTGAGCAAGAGAAAGCTGCCCCTTCGGCAGCAGCAGCTGCAAAGCATTAGGCTGGTCAGCTTTGTCCCAAAGGGTATATTCTGAGATATATTTTGGGATATACCCAGAAGGTGTTTTGCCCTGGGACTAAGTGGGCAGGCAGAAAGCCTGAAAAGATGGCACTGTGGAATTACCTAAGCAGGAATCATCTAGACAGAGACAGGGGTGTGTTTTCCTGAAAACTGGATCCATAGGCCTCATATCTAATCACTGCGTGCCCTGGTCTCTAGCCAGGCACAGTAAGTCAAGGTTCAGTATGTAGAGCCTGGAAATGGAAAACGTGATTTATGGTTGATAGGGAGGACAGAGGAGGGACGAGTCCACATGTTGCAGCGTAGCTAAGCCTGTGTTCAAAGTACATACTAAATGTTTCCATGTGGTTTTGTGTTCAGCTACTAGTCCCTATTAGCATTAATTGGGAATGCAAATAATGTAGCTTTTCAAATTGGTTTTCAATTATTATTGCTTATAGAGTTTTATAATACTAAATAAAAACAAGTTACATTATTTTTATCAGAAGACTAGATTTAGATGAAATAGTTTGCATACCTTGCTTTTGAAAATGACTGAGCAATTTATAATCACGATGATAACAACATGCTATTTTTTTCCAAAGGAGTTTAGCATAAATATATTGCTACACATTAAACTTGAGCAAGAAAATCTTCAGCTCCTAAAATTTTCAGGATGGCACAACTGTTGAAACATGTCTGGTGCTCGTGTGGCTGGATGATTTGAAGTAGATGTTTTTTGCATTACCAATATTTATATTTTGAGTATGTCTTTAAGCAGGTGTGTGGAAAAAAAAAGCATATGATTGTCCCACAGCTAAGAGCAAGCTGTGTGACAAATAGAATCATCAGGGAGGCCCAAACTTTTAAATGTAATTAAGGCTGGGGGCAGGGAGGTTGAAGAAAAATATAGTTATGGTCAGATAAAGACAACAGTAGCAAGGTTTCTTAAATACTATTTCTGATTTGTGTGATGCAGAAGCCCCATCCCTGAAAATGTTCAAGGTCAGGTTAGATGCACCTTTGAGCAGGCTGGTGACCCTGCCCATGGCAGAGGCGTTGGAATGAGATGATCCTGAAGTCCCTTACAATCCAACCTATTCTGTGGTTATATGATTATTTTCTTTTTTTTGTTTGTTTAAATTGACCAAAGGTTTAAAAAAAAACAAGTGGACATGACTGTCAATCCTTACGATGCGCATACCTTTGGAATCTGGCTTAATTGTCTCCTTGGAGGAAATCTGATCTAATTTATGTTTTGCAGTTTGGTTTTTGTTTTGTTTTTTCAGTTGAGCCTTTGAAAAAATGTCCAAAACCCCTAGAAGCTTATATGCATGTCAGTGTTGTAGGTATACATGTAAATTTTACTCATCTGTGGAGAAAATACTGATTCAAACCTGTACCTAATTTTTGGTATTCTTCATACTTTGCTGCAGGTTTCCTTGTTTTCTTCCATTCTTTTTCTCCCCCAAAAGAAATTCCCCATAAGTAACTGGCACTGCACTGGACAGAAAGACTCAAGCTGGTTTAGGGTAGTATCAATAAGGTACCAGAAATCTTGGAAACAGAATAATTGAGCTTTGCTAGAGGACACCCCCAAGGCAGTTCTACCTGTTCTGATCTTCTGTCCATCTGGTAACCTGCAGCTAGCTGGAGTCTTTGCTTGTGGTTTGGTGCAGACCTGACTTCAGAGAGGTTTTTTTAAAAACCTTTCTGAATAAAAATGGTTTAATGGCATACAGTGTAACAGAGTAAAATCACCTGGCACTTTTTTGTGTGTGTGGTGACATTTAAAACTGCTTTAAGAAGCAGTGTGCTTCTATGCTATTAAGTCTCACTTTACATTTAATTATTTATGGATGTGACTTTAATTCTTATTGCCATTCAGTGATGTGACAAAGCCTTAACAGTGCTGTTTTCAGGATGTCAGTGTAGTAACCCGAGTATGTTTTGAGTGTTGTAAGGTTGTTGTGAGAGTGACATGGTAACTGTTTCCTCCATCAGCTGCTTTTTTGTCATTGAAAAATGAAGAATCCAGCACTTAGCTGTGGTCAGAACCTTTCTGTTCTTGGATTAGCTTTTGAGAGAGTGTTGCTTTTCTTGTAGAGCAAATACTTGCTTTTGTGAAGATAGAACAGCATTCTGTGGCTGGGCTGGTTGGGGGGTTTTTTTGGTTTGTTTTTTTTTTTTNTTTTTTTTAATTTGTCTTGTATTTCTTGGTTCTGGGATTTCTTTTGTGACTTGAAAGCTCAGACAGAAGTTTTCTGGGATTCTATACAAACAAAATTTCTTTTGCTTTCATTCTCTTACCAGTATAGCTTTCCAATATATTTGTTAAAATAAAGTCCTTAATTACAAAAAAAAAAAAGCCTTAAAACCTGTCTAACATGTTTTCTTTCTGGAATATCAAAATTGTGTTTTTCATTGCCATTTACAGACAGCTAAAGTTTGATCCAATTACCTGTCTCAATTGAGTAGAAAGACACCATCTGCTGGCAAGTCCATTTAATACATGCTATGCCAGCTTAAAAATATCCCAAACTCTTTCCAAGGTCAAGAGTTTTAAAGGTAACTTGCAGTCCTCCAAGTGGAGAGATTTCTGAAAAATGTGTGCAGCTGGAGATCAGTAGTGTGGTGGCCAGCTGAGCTGTATTTGTAGTCTGTTGGGGAATTTAAATTGCTGGAGCCAGTTCTTGTTCTTTTTCTTTGGTTTGGGTTTTTTGGTAGTGTATTGCATTTGACCTGTGTGATAGGGAGTGTGGTGTGGGAAATAGAAAAAAGGCATGATGCTTCAAAAGCAGAAGTTATCCTACTATTCTGAATTATTATTATTATTATTATTATCATTGCAATATTAATTTAAATAGTGCTGAATTCAGGTGAAGCAAAAATATCCACTGTTCATGCACACCATCCTCAACCCATCTGCAGATGGGACTTGCACAAATAAATTTTCAGAGGAATTAAAGCAACTATAAAGGAGTGGGAAGATACAGGAAGAAGGAGCACTTTGATAAATGAGGAGCAAAGGAATAAAAAGGCAAGAAAACTACCACAAAAAAATGGTAACAGTCATAATGGTGAACATACTTCCTGCAAACGCTGCAGTTATACTGAACAAAATGCTGAATTATTTAAGGTTTAGTGCTCTGTATGAAGGCTGCTTTCTGCCTGCTTTTTTGTGCAGTTAGATAGATGATGAAGAGTCCAGCAGGTGGTACCTGGCTTACAGAAATAAATTAAATTGGAATTCTGCTTGCTCCATGGAAGGAGACTGCTGTGTTATGCTGCATAGATACGCACTCCAGTTACCACTGGGGATAGAATGGCATTAGTGGCTAAAAAGGTTTCAGCCTTTCTCCTCTATTAACTTAGTAAGCAGCTACATTCAAATTGTTCCAGAAACCACAGGTAAGAAATTGTCATGCACAGCCCAGACGTAGCAATTCTATCTGTTGTGGAAAAAGGAATCACAGGTCTTGACAGACAGGTCTTGTTCTCTCTGAGTATAAACAACATAATGCTCTATTAAGCAAAAAAACCGTTTATATAGAGGTGACTTTTTAAAGAGAAAGGCTTTCATGGAAGTAGTAAATTATACTGATGGGTTTTCTTATGATGTGGAATGAAATTATTTTTATTGGCAGCAATTGAATACAACTTCCTTTCTTTTTCAGGAGTTACTAAAGTTGATTATGGGGACATATCATCACGACTTGGACTAAGGCGCAAGCTCCAGTGCAAGCCTTTCTCCTGGTACCTGGAGAATGTTTATCCTGATTCCCAAATTCCACGCCATTACTTTTCTCTGGGAGAGGTAAGATTTTGTCTTTCATATTCATCTTCCCTATGTAAAGTACATCGTGCAGTAAGTTGTGTTTTGAACTGAGTAGTGCAAAGAAGTTGTCTCCAGCAAAGTTCAAGTGTCTTGCAGCGGTATTTCTGTCACATGTAGAATGACAAATCTGGCTTCTCAGTGGGGCAGACAGCTGAACTTTAGGATACGGTACTGTAATTTGAATGTTTTCCTTTTTTTCTACTACAGTACAAAATGTCATATAAATGGCTTTAGAAATATTTCTTCAGAAATGTAGTTGTTCATAACTTCCTGTATAACATTCTCTGCATAGAGTACTAGTAAAGTTTTGCTTGAAAGCTATACTAGGTCAGGCAAGGTCTTTGCCTAAAAGCTATTCTGAACTTCATCCCCAGAACCCTCATCAGTGACCAGCAAATTCTAGTGACCCCTAAGCCTTGCTGGACATTTCTTGTTTTTCTTTAACCTTTTTAACTGTAGAAATAGTACAGATGATGCTGTCTTAAATAAGTAGGCACCTTCTCCTCTACCAGTTGTGTTGAACTAAATATCAGGTTTTCTGTGGAGTGATTTTGTACTGTTGATTTTAAAAGAAGCACTTTAAGCAGAATGTGCTTCTTCATGACTATCAAGAGACTTGATATTCATGCCTCCTTACTATATAGTGATATAGGGATTGAAACTTGTGAAGGTTTTGGGCTGCAGACTCAATTGTGTCCATTCTGTTGTAGCTGAGTCTTTGAGCAAAAAGTGCCCCCAAGATGGAAGGACACCCCAAAGAATGCAAAGGAACAATCATGGTTCAGTAACCTGGTAGCTTGAACATTTGCTTGAGAGTTTGAGTCTTGGACAGTGATGCCTCATTGCTAATATGAGTCATTTATTTCACATAACCTCTGGTGTATGGAGAGAAGTGATTCCCCTGTGGTTTGATATGGGCCTAATTCTCTTCTCGAAATATCAGCCTTTGGTGATGTGCTCTTTTTCCCTCCTAGATAAGAAATGTGGAGACAAATCAATGTCTGGATAACATGGCAAGAAAAGAAAATGAGAAAGTTGGAATCTTTAACTGCCATGGAATGGGTGGCAATCAGGTGAAAATTTTTAAAAAGGAATTTTTTAGTGTATTGAATTATTTGAGACACTACTGCTCACTGGGACAGTTCTTGGATGTTTTCAGTATTTATCTTCAAAATATACTTAGGAAACCCTCATTAAAGAAAGTGCCTGTAAGAGGAAATGCATGGGAAGATTTCTGCTTGTATGTTTTTCAGGCCTGATTGCAATATATTTGAGATCAACTTTAAAGTCAAAAACAAAATCATGGGAGGAAAACACTGCTGTGAGCTAGACTTCACCTCCTGTAGGTTCTTTGGAAATGCATTCTGGTTAGAAGTTCTGATTGGTATTGTTACCTTAAACAAAAACCAAAAACAAACATGCCTGTGCCTGAAATATATTTTTAATATATCTTTTTCTGGGTGTCAGTTGTGGGAGTTATTTTTCATCTGGTTTTTTTGTTCCACTTTCTTAATGGTTGTTGAATTGTTTTCACATAAACGAAGATTACCTGTGTTTGGAGATTCTCCTGTTCCTTCACAGCAAGCAATCTTCAATTCCAAAAAAGTCTGTTTTGACTGAACAGCTTGTGATTGTGTTTATACTTGTTCCCCCCCCAAAAAACAATTAAAAAATCTTCCCATGCCTCACTGTTATGAAGGGAACAGAAAGCAAAAGAAAAAAGTAGTGGGAATAAATGAAGTAATGCACAAATGTTTCCCTTTCCCCTCACTCCAGGAATCTCTTGGTTGAAGCAGGTTTTTTTCAGCTCCTCTCATTCTTTTTCTGTCTAGGTTTTCTCATATACTGCCAACAAAGAAATTCGAACAGATGATTTGTGTTTAGATGTATCCAAACTTAACGGCCCAGTAACGATGCTCAAGTGCCACCATCTAAAAGGAAATCAGCTTTGGGAATATGATCCAGTGGTAAGTCTTCTAATGACTTTTGACTGTAAAATGAGACAACTTGGGCTTTTACAATAGCCTATAGAGCAACATATTCAGTGTGGGACCACTGTTGGACAGACAAAACAGGAAACACAGTCAGGATTATGTTCCTCTGTTACTAATTCACTATGTAGTCACACAGGGAACATCTGTGTTGATTTAATTACCTGGTGAGTTTTGGGGGAGCTTTTGAAAGAACGTTTTGCATGTGCTTTGGGACCCTCTGGGGAAACATTGTCTGACTATGTAGTGTTGTGTTAGAGTCAGGTCAAAAATGGAGAAGTATTCCAGGTATCTATTGGATGAAAAAAAGATGGGAGCAATGATGTGGTGACAAATTTAGCACTTAGTGTCTGGTCTTGCACAAAGTTAAAAGGAAATACTTGTCTAATTAAAAAATGAGCATTGCAAGCTCATAAAGATGATTTTACATTTCTAATCATGTTTTGTCTAAGGTATAGATGCTTAAAACACTTTTATTTAAATCATACTCTTTCTCCTACATAATGTTCAAATTTACTTTGAAGTTCATATGTTGAACTGCCAGATCTAGAAATCATTGTCCATTGATCAATTCATCATTAATTTGATTTGCAAGCTCTATAAATGATTTTGTGATTGAGTAATGCAGACAAGAGCTCTGACTTCATGGATAGTAAAAAAAAAAGTAGTCTGCAAGCTTGCTAATTTAAAATCAGTTATTACAAAAGACAGTTGTGAGACAATATGTGGATGAAGAATATTGCCAGTATTTGCAATGACTATTTTTAAAAAGAACTTTCATATATTTAGCTACTAAAAAGTCATTTCACTAATTAAAAAGCAAGGTGGTGACTAAATACACTTGCTACACTTCAGTAGCTGAGGTGTTAACAAAGCCTGCAACCTGTTAAACCAAGAGCAAATATGTGTGAATGCAGATTTTGTAATTGGATGGCAGTTAATGTGGAAGACAATGAATCTCTGCTTGGATTTCTGCACATTGCTGGATTGCTGGCAACTGTTGATAGGACACTGAGAAAAGCTGAAGGCTTGCAGGATTAATTTAGTCTTGGGAACCATTCATTCTTGGTTTTAATGTAGTTAGTTTACCTGACTTAAGCAAATAATATGAATAATATTACCACTTACATTGATTTACCAAAGAGCAAGTGCTTTTCATTAGGTTTCTACCTTATCAGTTATAAGAGAAATGCATCTTTAGACACTTACTGGCAATAATCTGTCTTGCAGTGATTGTCACAGACTTCCCCTATGTTGATCCTCAGCCATAAATTTGGTTATATGTGTTTTCTCTTTAAATTACCAGTGGAAAATCTAGGCATAATCTTCAGAACATAACTGAAAGCTGTCTAATAAAGCACAAAAAAAAAAGTTATAGGGCACTTAAAAAGAACTCTTGCCCTCTCCATTGAGAGATTTTTAATTTTTTTTCTATATTTCTCTTCTTTCTGCCTCTGTTCAACTCTCTCCATTCTTCACCACCTCTATGTGTGCAGGAGAGTGACATGCTCAGGCTTTTGAATTTGATTTTTTTATTACCCTGCGCTGCTTGTGCACATAAGGCCACGACTTTTCAATCATTCCAGTGTCCTGGCTGAGCTGCTGAATGAGAGAAGAAATGCAGGTAGTAATGCCTGTGGTACCATAGGCAAGTTGGTGCACTGAGGAGTATCCGTAGTACAGTGGCAGGAAATGCAGCTTCTGAGGATCTCTCCTCTGTGAGGATAGTGCTGAGGTGTAGGTGGAGTGGTTTACCAAAGATTGCATAAGTGAGATTAGTAGGTATTGCAAAAGATATATGCTTGTGTGAAGTGGCACATACTTTTCATAAAAGAACATACTTCCAAAAAAGAGCCCAAAAAGTGCTGAGAAAACATAGTGTAAGGTCAGTATTGTGTCCTCAGCTGAGGAGAAAAAAAGTACTTTTGAAAAGATATTCAGTGTGTTCATTCTGATCTGAGAAAAGCCACTATTATAACTAACAACTGAAGCTGTATATCTTACCAACCTGTAATTTCTAATCCTTCAAAGATCCCTAGCTGTGTAGCCCTATTTAAAGAATGGTGGATGTTGCTTGACAAAGAACATCATTTACAACTTAAGACTGCTTTGTTTTTCATAAAGCACTGCTTTTAGTGTTTACAATGTCATCTAGCACATATAAGTGTTTTTAGACAAGACCACAGGGTCTTGTCTAGTTCCTACTTACCTATGGCAAAGTTTTGATGCCAACTAGAAATTTTTTAGTTCCCTTATGGCTGGTGATTTTTATAAAGCTAATTTCTTTTTATTTTGTCTTCCAGAAATTAACCCTGTTGCATGTGAACAGTAACCAGTGCCTGGACAAAGCCACTGAGGAGGACAGCCAGGTACCCAGCATCAGAGACTGCACCGGCAGCCGCTCCCAGCAGTGGCTGCTCCGCAACGTCACCCTCCCAGAAATATTCTGAGGGGTTCTGAAGAGAAGCAAAGATTGACTGGGCTACCTCGGCTGATACTTTGGCTACGCTGTTAAGTAGCAACAGAAGAAACTTCTGCTGGGCAGAGTCCACAGTTCCTCAGCTGTTAGAACTCCTGCAGCTTCTCGGTATCTGTGAACCAGCCTTCCTGTATGAGGATGTGAAACTACCACACACAGCAGTGAAACTGTGCCCACTGATGTTTACAAGATCGAAAGAGTTTCTTCCAGCAAATAATTTAGAGAACCTTTGGACAGTGGAAACATAATCAATGAAATAGTCTCTCTGAAGAGCTACATATCGTTTTAGTTTGCTTGCACATCAGTAACTCTGCTGAAAGTGCTGTTGTAATGAAGAAAGTTTCAAGAATTCTTTTTCTCCTGGTTAGTGGTGGTAACCAGACTACTAAATATAGGTCCACAAATAAATGCAAGAGAGAGCTGGAAACCAGATTCAGTATCATGACATAAGAATTCTGTGGTTTAAAAGCAAAAAGTAAACAGGGTTTAATGAAACTAAATCAGAACTATGAGAAGTACAATTTGTTATAGTGAAGTATCAAATTTATATGTAGATTTTATACCTCAGTGGGGGAAAATAACCAAGTCAAAAGGCGATTGTTTCTCTTTTTCAATTGTGTGATAGTCCATAAATACTTTTTTTTCTCCTGGTGAGTCTAAAATTATTTTGGTCAAAAACAAAATGAGCATAAGAATAAACTGAGCTCTTGAATGTCAGATCCACTTTCCTTTTAATTTTAATTTCTTGGCTGTTGGAATTGTATCTTTTTATTCCTGTCTGAAAACTGGAGGTTAACATGCTGTCTAACTTTTTTTTTTTCCAGACCTGCCATTTCAATTTATACTTGGGTCAGTCAGCTTATGGACTTTCATGGCCAAACAAAAGATTTTAAGTACACTTTGAAATTAAGTTAACTTCAGTATGCTTTAGCGCCCAAGACTTGTACTACTGTACTACAGTTTTGTTTTCATAGCAATAAATCTTTGGTTCCTTGTTTGATTTCAGTCATCAGAAAACCAGAAGAAAATATACATGATTTGGGTAGAAGAAGATTGGCAAAACTGAAGGTTTTCTGGAATTCTTTTTCACTTCATATTCAGATGTGCTTCATTGTCAAGTGCATATTTAGATTAGACTCTGAATTGTAATGTTGATCTGCTGCTTTTTTCTAATAAAACCTAAAGAAAAATAGTGAAATTGGCATGGTTTTTAAAGTTAACATAGCCAAAAGCAATATGACTATGTCATTACATTGGTCTGCATTTTTTAACTGAATTGCTTTGTTTTGTTAAGAAAAATCTGTGTGGGCTGATCTTGAAAATGAGCCACTGAGTGCTCAGAGTATACATTGAATTTTCTTTTGGAAAGAAAAATGAGATTTGTTTAATGGAGAGGATATTTTTATGATAAATGCCATTGTTTGGCCAACTGTCCTGTAAAGCAAATTAAACCTAGACTCATGCAAAAGTTGTGTGAAATTATATTTGGCTGTTAAGGGCATTTTAGATTTATTATCCCAAGTTGCTGTTGTCAGTGTTATCTCCATTATTTCTGCAGCATTACACAAGAGTTTTCATACAGAAATCAGGGGAAAGCTTAACAAATTGCACCATTACACTGCTAGTTTAAAAATACATAGGATGAGACAATGTGGGTTTAATAATAGATAAAATATCCAAATATCTAACTATATTCATTGGCCTCTTTGTTTGGATAGCCCTGCAAATCTTAGGAGATTGAAGTGGATTTATGAAAGTAATTTATAAGAAATATATTGAAGTGTGCCAAGATGACTTTAAAAAAAAAAAAGGAAAATGTCCATCTTCATGGTTATATGAGAAATGTGAGAAGACTTATTCCTTTCTTATGGTCAATGAAGAGGACAAGGTGGGTGACAGTGTCGTCTCTTTTTTTTTCAGTCTTAGCAAACTAGCAATTTTTAGGGCATGTGTGTGTGATGGTGCCTAAGAATGTGGTGTCTGTTACTTCAGAAACAATTTCCCGTATACAAAACATCCTTTTGAAAACATTCCCAGCAAAGAGACTCTAAATCAAACTTGGGTAAGCTTTCATGGAATGAGAAGCAGAAGCATCAGAAATGCAGTGTGAAAGTCCTGTAAGATTTAAAAATTTCCCAATTTATTTCGGATTTTCTATACGCACAGCAAATCACTGAACATAAAAAACACATTTGCACTTTGTATTTTCAACCTTTGTGATCCCTGCTGCGATATCCTGTTAACAAAACTGAACTGCCATGGCTTGGGAGGTGACTAAACTTATAAGCAGCCCTCAGTTTTACCGTGATTCTACCCTTCTTAGTTCAACACATCATTTTACATGTTGGTCACATAAAACTGCAGTACAAATAATTGCACAACTTAAAATGCACGTATCAAGTTGTCAACAAGCTGAAGGAGCAATCAGATTTCCAGCCTATACATTGCCGGTTCTTACCTGCTGAGTATGGAGGGGGGAAGCAGCAGACCCAGGAGTGGCTGCAGCCCTGAGGTCTTTGGCTCCAAACCCTCAGCTCAGCCAGTTCCATAGTGGGTGACTGTAGCTGGTTAGGGGCAGTGGGCTGTGCTTAGCCTGTCCATGTCTCTGTGGCACGTGCCCAGCAGCTGTGCTGTGTTGGTGGAGCACGCAGGATTTCTGCAAATAATCCCTGCACCAATGTGCATTTCAAATATTCTGTCATATTAAGCACTTCTCAAACACAGGCACAGAACAGCTTCACGCACAGAGTTATCTTAGAACTCCTCTTGCCACAGAAGCTCATATCACTAGAGCTCCCCGCTGAAAGTGATCTTCCTTAGACACTGTAGTCACCCAGCAGTGCTCCTCCACTCACAGGCATAGTGCTTCTATATACCAGCTTTGAGTAGGAATATTAGTTGGCTCTTTCAGTTACAGACATATTTAATTCCTTTCCATCTAGTCTGTTTTCTTGTACTTGAGTCTTCAGATAGTTTTTTAAGAACCTGTGTATGTATTTTTATTTAACCTATTCTGAAGAAAACCCAAAGCATTGCCTTTTCCTTATTGTGTAACACACCTGTGTTATGAGATGTATGAATATTTTCCAGTAGAAATTCCACTTTAGTTCCTCAACATTTACTGCTGTTCAGATCACATGTAGGAGGGGAAAAAAAAAAGACCACTGCTGTCTTATTTTGATAGCACATAGTTGCATAGTAGTGAAAAAAAAAATCAGTAGCTGTATTTTGAAGATAATTGATAAGCTCTCTTGTCCTTTGTCTGTCCTGTGCTCAGTGTATTTAGCATAAATTTCCTGTGCATGCTCTAAAGGCAATGTTCTGTTCTCCATCTCTTTTCATTTGCCTGTCTGAAGACATTTATTGAGAAACACCAGTACCTTTTAACTGAGTTGAAGTAAATTACACATTATGATGCAAACTTTAGATAACTACACTGTGCCAGGTCTGATTAGGTCATATTGAGTCTGTTCAGATACTGAAAGTCACAAAAGTTACTGTGTGTACATATGACTATGACTGTTGTCTCAAACTGTCAGTTTGTTTTATCAGTATTAAGTTCTATTTTAATAGCATTATTTTTATGGTAGTTCCATTCAAAGGGGCTTGGCAGTCACTTTTCATTCTGTCACAGCAATGGTTCTCATCTGAGATACGTACTGTTAGCAAAACAGAGAATCTCTGTTACAAGTTAGAAACAAAATTAAGATGATCCTTTTTAATTCTTGCTTATATTTGTTCAAGTAATGTAGCACATTCAGAGAGATGAGCGGAACACTGGCAGATTTATTCTGCTATATTTTCCCTTCAAGGTAAGTAAGCAGATGCAAATGTGCTTCAGAAGATTAACTAAGAAATAGTAACTCAAAGCTTTCCTTCACTACGTTAACTGTTCCTTCATGCTTTCAAATGAAGAAATGTAGGAAACAAGTGCTACAGAATAAATTTAGGTAGTTTTAGGAGCCTTGTATCTGATTTGAACTAAATTGTAAGCAGTAGAGATTTAGGGTAAGAGAGGAATGTGCAAAAACTTGCAATGTCGGAGTGCTGTTGGCTCACAGTTCTCTTAGAGCATTTCTCACAGTCATTTTAAAGTAAATAGTTCTCAGGTTTGAATCTTACTCTAACCACTGATGGCTGAGAATTGTTCAGTTAAGTATAGTTGTGGTATGTGAAGGTGGTGACCATGGCATTCGGTACTTTGCACAACAAAATTGTACTTTTATGCAGTAAGTTTCTAGTGCAGAAAACAAAACTGGCACATAACCAATAGGTTATCTAAAGATGAGAAATTATGACATTGAAATGACAACTAATTCACTACATTGTTCACTTATTTTCTTTATGAATCTTGGAGGATGTTTTTGTAGCATTTTGCTTGCATTTCATGCAGTGTCAGCTGATCCTTACCTTGCCAGGCCATTCAGCTTGTTGATGCTGCTCCATATCAGAATTGAATTCTCAGATGAAAGCAAACTGCTACTTCTGGCAACAAACCAAGTAATTGTTGTAGGATTGGTTCAGGGCATAGACAGTAACCTACCTCTGAAACAATCATGATTGGTTTCCTCACCCCTGGAGTAAATAGTAAGGCACATAGAACTTCCTTCAGTTTTAAATGCATCTTATTTCTTTCTTTCAGTGGATGGATGTCATTGGGAATTCTGATATCTCTGATGTTTTTCATTGTTATATTCTTCAGAAAAGCCTTTTGGCTTCACCTCTTGTTAAGTGTTGTCTCATTTTCATCACCTTTCTCTGAGTCTTTTTTTTTCCCCCCAAAGATTGGATTGTGGTTTTTAGGATAGGGATGAGGACATATATATTGCCTTAAAGATGTGCATTATTTCTGTGTTAGGCATTCCAATAATATATTAAGTAAATGTTTTCAGGAAGTGATCCTCAGTGGCATTTTAGTCTTCTGAATATTTATCTTACTGAACAGGAGTATAGAAATAGTTTTTTGTTCTATTTTGCATTAAGTTGAATTTAAAGATTTTTGCTTTCTTTCCATGTGTGCTGCTTAGTCACGTAGGGTTGGTTATTTTGCTGTCTTGAATAACTTGGGACTTCTTCCTCAGTACTTAATGATACTGATTCAGTCACATATTTCGAATGTTCCCACTTTTGCTTTTCTCTTAGGTTGGAACAGACCTTAGCAGGTGACCTGGTATCAACCTTTGCAAAAGCAGGGCTGACTTCAAAGTTACATCAAATTGCTCAGGACCTCACCCAGTCAGCTCCTCCATGTCTTGAAGGATACAACCTTCTGGCCAACCTGTCTGTGTCTGACACCTCCCATAGTGAAGAATACCCCTCCCCACCGGTACCTAGTCAAAATTTCCTTTCCTGCAACTTTTCTGTGCCTTTCACTGTGCATTTCAAAGTTAAGCATAAAATCTTTACTTTGCAGATGCTCTGCTCTGTCATTTTCCTGCTTCTGGGGCTACAACCAGTTGGCTGTGTGCAGTTCATATACACATATACATGAGAGTGGACTGCAATAGAACAGAGGTTAAACCAGTGTTTCAAGAAACTTCACTGCTTCCTCTAAATTCTACAAATATGCCTTTCCTACAAACTTAACTTTGACAAAGAGAGGCACCTATCCTGTGAAGTGGTCCAAGAAAAACTGTTGGGTCCCTGTCCAGTCCACAGGAAGTGGGAAAGAAGCCCAGCCTTTATTGCTGTGGCGGCTTAAGCATTGGAAATATTCAGACCAAAGAACTTGAGAATAAGTTTTGTAGTTGCCTTGGCTGCCCGATGAGGAGATCTGGATTGTTTCACAGCAAAAACCTTGTTTCATGTTCAGTGAAAATAGGAAGAATTTTCTAGCTGCTGTTTTCTCTCCTGGTTTTGGTCTTCATGGATTAATTAATTGGGATATCTGAGTCTCTAGTGGATCTTTTTGGTCTGAAAATGGTTTCAGGTAGCTAACCCTAGTAGCAAAATAGCATTTTCAGTCTAGGCCAGTTAGATGAACGTGGCTCAAATGACCAGTTCTGGTGGTAAGTATTCCAGCATCTTGGGATATAACAGCTGTCACTATAGATGATCACTGTAATACGGTAAGTGATGGCTTGTTGAATGGCAATGATCCTTTGCTTGTGCTTTATCCTGTGCTCTTTTGAGTCAGGGAAGTGCTGGGAGTGGAAAGTGTCATTTCCATTACCCAGAGTAAAGAGCCTCTCCCTCTGTGAAATGATGAAAGAAATGTATGCTTGAGGCAGTGAGATCAAGTTGCACATACAGTTCCATTTAAATGTGGCTGTACTTACATGGTGAATGAACTGGAAACAAATCTCAAACCCCAAAATCCTCTCTCACATTCCCAGATGCTGAAAACCGCAGGAACCAACTGTATTACCCATACTTAGGGCATGCTTGAATGTAGTACCTCTCAGAATTACCCTTTGTAGTCAAAGCCCATCATTATTCTGCTCTGGCCTGGGGTTTTTTTGATCTTGAATGTGAATTACTGAATGAAACCAGAGGATTATTCAATTACAGATTGCGCATATGTGCGTATTTATGTGAAGTAGTTCAGAAAAAGCACATTAAACTACTTCAATTAGAACTGGAGTTGAACCCAGCAGCAGGAGCATGTACACCCAATCTACATCAAGAAGCTGTTGCACAACTTTGTTAAATGTTGTAGGAATGCTTAGCCTGTCTTATTTGGTACAGAAATTGGCCAGTGTCACCTCAACCCTGCTCAGTCAGGTCCCTGGTGTGAGGAAACAATTCTGTTTGTTCTCATTCCTTTCCACAGCTCTGGGCTGCCACGAGGCATCATGTACCATTTCCACTTTTCTGCCTTGTACTTTTGCCTTGAAAAAATGCATTTCAACCCTATGCAATAGTGCTGGAATGTAACTTGGAGGAAATTGTATCTTCTGAGTCATGGCTTTTGTAGAAACCAGATCCATAAGACCTGGGTTTTTTCTGGCTATGGACTTCCAGGGCTGGTTCTCCTGGGTAGAGTGATTGAATGGGTAAAGATCAGTCTCCTAAGATGTGCTTTGTTCCTGGCCACTTCCGTCCAATTGGATCAATGCTCTTCCAGCCTTATGCAGGCTTCAGAAGCCATTTAATTATAATACATTAACTCTGTTGATTCCTGAAATCAGATTTATGAAAATAAATCTGGAGTGATCTTAAATGATCACTGACATTGTTAAATTGTTTTCTTCAGGTTCCTAAGATTGCCACCCCCACCTCTCAGCACTTGGTCAGCGTAGAAGAGGTTTTTTTGCCTTTCCCAGGCCAGTCACTGGACATGACTCTTCAATAATGCTCAGGCACTGGCATTTTAGAGCTCTGGGTCACTGCAGTTCAGCACACCTGGTCTGCTCTGTGGTTGCTTTTGGAAGCCACATGCCTGAGAGCACTCTGCCAACGTGGTGCTACTGTGCAATGTGGACATCATGGACAGGTCGGATTATTCTGGACAGTAAACAGGCAATGCTTTTGGCATGGTGCAGCCGACAGCACAACATAACCAGCTAGTGTAATATGCACAACACAGCAAGCCCTTGTGCTTTGGTGTAGAAGCAGATGACCACTGCTGTCTTGGTGCTCTGAGCCTCAGATTTGCTTCTGACTCATTTACTGCATACTCTCAATATTCTGGTTCAAGTCACTGTATCTTGTGTGGGAAATATCAGAGGAATATGTAATGGATTTTGTTCCAGACATGGGGTTATTTGAGTCTGCCCGTTAATTGTGTGTTTGACTTGGACATCAGCAAGACACAATAATTGTTCTCATCCTGTCAGTGATGCATGGGAAGTTTAAAAAGACATCCACTAGATGTGATTCTGGCTGTAGGACTGGGAAGGCTGATGTACAAGGTTCCTTCATTTTTCAAAGAGATGACGGAACTAGAGCCATAGTAATGATGGCAATGTGGTTTGGTGGGGAGTCTGGAGTTAGTGGGAATGCCTTTATCACTCTCCCAAAGCTGTTCAGTGCTGTTGTCTCCTCTCCCAGACCTCTATTTGGAGCACTGTGGAGCACTGTGCCAAGGCGTTCTCCAGTGTTTTATCCTAGGCATGGTTGTGAGACAACTCTTGGGATCAAACATCTCTTCTGCCCTGCAAAATACTCTCTCAAGAGCAGAAATAGTTGTACCACCTATAGATACTTATGATTTTTAGTGGGTTGCTCTAAAAGTCCTTCATATTGCTGGTTAGAGCAGGAACTGGAGGAGGCTGTGATTTGTCCTGTTTTGTGGACATCATTAATGTAAGGAGTTTTGGTTTCATTTTGTGGGGTTTGGGTTTTCTGTATATTGTCACATTTTGCTGTGTTAACATTCCGTGGTATTATGTCTCCATAAGGAAGTTACATGAGTCCTATGCATCCTCTGATGGAACTTGTCTGGAGATGTCAAGCACAAATTCTACCAGAAACACAGAGAAGGTAATAGCACTTACAGATAACAAGTCCCCTGCCCTGCACAACCTTTACCTGAGCTTTTTTTGAGACATGAAGTGAGGTAGTTCATCATAAATTTCTTCCTGTAGTCATCTGAGGTCCATCCACCCTAATTGTTATATAAAGGTACCCATTTTTTTTCATGAAGCCCCACATCACCAAGGCTGTACTTCAAAGTATTGCCATAGACAGTTTTGCTTTAGTTAATGGTGTGAAGTTCTTTAGTTTCATTAGTCCACCTAATGTTGTCTCTAGTATTAGCTGTCAAAGGTAGGGACCAGCCACCTCAGTGTCCTCCACCTTTGTGGAGCTCTTCATTGCAGTTACATCATGGCTGGGTTTTTACTGAGGTCTTCCTCCCCCTTCTCAAGCAGGTGATGTGAGGACGTAGGGCTGACGTGTCAGTTGTTTGTGAGAAGCGACCCCTGACAAGCAGCTTTCCATGTGTTGGGCACTTCACATTAGCACCATAAGTGGTTCCATAGATATTTATTTTGAAAATAGAGTGGTTTAAAACCCACAAGTGAAATTAATTCACGTATCTTTGCTCATTTTCCTTTCTTCTTTCCCATTCCATGAGAATCCTTACAATTTGTGGCAAAGAAGAAACTTAGATGATGCTAGGCACAACTGTACCCCAAATATGAAGAGAGGGAGAGTTACTTTTCCCACCATGGATGCTAGAAAAAAAGAATTGTGGTATATGTGCAACCAAGGTGCAAACTGCAGCTTGAAGAAACCCAGTTAGAGGTAATCTCACTGTATGCAAACTTCTGTATGTTTTTTTTAAACTGGCAAAGTGAGCTTTGACTTCTGGCTGTCTTGATTATTCAGAGCATGAAGCTTATTGAAAGCTAAGCTGTTGCAAAAGGCTAATGAAGTGATTGTTCCTGCATCCTGTGGATGTAGCTTGATGACTGTAAAGTTCAGCTCAATTTTTTTAGGACGTGCCTGGACTAGGAATGTTAACTAGCTAAAATGGATTTAATACAGCTGTATATAATCGAGGAGAGTGTAAGTAGAAGCTCATATTCTACCTGATAGTGTTCAGATTAAAAGGTAATGGGGTAGGAACAGATTTGTTGCTAACTGGCACACAAAAATGGCAGAAAAAAGCAGCACAAAAAAGTGGCAGTCCTGCTAGTTTCAATATTATGTTTCAAGTTTGGGCAGTTATGGGGATAGCAAACAAAAAAACCTCAATGAATTTCAATGCTTCTCTGATTTCCTGAAAGATTAATGTCTAATGCTTCTCTACTTACTGAAAACAGGAATTTTCTCTTTTAAAGTCCAACTTGCTGTATCTTTTTAACCCCTTTTTGCTGTCTCTGCAACCACTGCAAATGAGAAATGCTTTGGGTCAGCACAGGGATGAGCTGTGCTTTCCCAGGAATCATTCTGTTGGTTTAAGTAACTTACAATAGATCCATATAGCTGAGTCCTAGGAAAAAATGAAATTATTTTTCTTAAAGTTAGGAGAGCCAAAAAGTGTATCTGATACCTAGTGGAAAAAAAAGATGTCTTCACAAGTTTGAGCCGAACTTAAACCATTATTTTACAATCCTTTCTCTGAAACAAGTGGCTGAGCTCAAGCTCACGTGCTTCTTGCAGACAGGTTACTGATGCCTGTCACCTCTATGAAGAATTACCAGCTCAGTGACATGTTCTATAGCAGATGCACAGGGAACTTCTGTTTTGGGCTGCAGAGCACAGCCCAGAGACCTGGACTCCCCAGTTTTGTGGTAGCCACAGAGACAGGTTATTAAGAGACAAGATAAGAGGTCTATTAAGATGTGATGACAACTGGAAATGAACATGGAACATTGTGAACTGAAGAGGCTCCCTCTGAAGATTTTCTTATCCTGACTCCTTGACACTCGCATGGCATCACTTGTGTCTGCTTCACAGGAGGGTTTTCTGGGTATCCTGGAAGAGATGGGCACGCTGAGGCTGGGGCAGTGTATTTCTAAGGGTCAAAGCAGCACCAGCTCCAGGACTGGAATTTTGGTGACCTGGGCACAACAGTAAAGCACAACAGTGCAGTTGCTCCACGCCCTGTTCAATTTTCATCCTCCAAAGGGATATCCCACAAATGCCATCCTTCTCATCTCATTGAAAAGGTTGTGCTGGTCTTCCTGTCCCTTTTCCTGTGCATGTGTAGAATAGGGTTGTTTTTAAAGAAAAGGACGCCTTGCTTAACATTCAAAGGATCTTAGATTCCCTTTTCATGAAAAGGGACGGTGCAGGTATGGGGAAGCAGAAAGTCTTAAGATAATGTGTTTAGACTTAAGTGTCTCTGGTGAATTGTGTGGAAAGCCCTGCTAGTCAGGATTCTGCAACTCTCAGCATGAGTATCTAGTTCACAGGAAAAAAAAATACATAAGGCAATTTTTTAAAGAAAAAACCTCAACAATCAAACTAACGCTTCTGGTGTTGAGATGGCTGAGTGTTTTGAAATCTTTACCCTTAAGGAAGAATACATAACACACAATTTTGCAAAGGAATTGGCAAAATATTCTGATGATGACAGCTAAATGAGCTCACTTTTGCCTTTTTGGGGGTCTATTCTCCTTTTGTTAACAATGTATTTTCACCATGTATTTTCACTTTGTTTTTCCCCTTCCCCCTGTTCCTGAAGGCCAAAAATGTAAATCTGTGGTTACATCCAAAGTGTAATGCTGGAGCAGAGCAGGAGACAGGCGTGCGTGGTGTCTTGCTGCTCTTAGGATGTTCTGTGCTTTCCTGGGTTGTAATTAATCTTGCAATTGTGCCTCCTGCCATTTCCACCATTGCAGTCACTTTGTCTCGTTTTTCCCTCACCAAATCAGAGGAACCACCCACCTTTCTCTTTCTGAACACAAACCAGGCACAAAAGACCGCACCAAATTTCAGAACCTTCCCTACACAGTGTGTATCTCTACAGACTTTATTTCCTCTCTGCCTTCCCTTCCTGTTGCAAAAGTATTTTGTAGCTGGAGTCTGAGCCCTGGCGATTGATATCCATGGCCTCATTTGACTTCCTTACTGACAGAATCACTGTGGCAGGCACAGCTAAAGCGTGGGTTGCTGTCACTGCCATTGGCCACTCAGCTCCTGCTATCCTTGCCACCTTCCTCAAGTGACACACATCGCCTCGGATCACCTGACTGCTCTTGGCATGAATGGATTTTGTTGCACCTACCTCTAATGCCCTTTCCAAAGTGGCATCTTAAAGCCATGGCAAAGGCAAAATTGGTTGGTACTAGGATTGGTTCCACGTGGCATATAAATTCCACATTAATTTTTGGCCATGTTTTAAAGGTGTAAAAACAAGAAACCCAACAGCTGCTTCTTTGGTTTTGTACTGTGAAGGGTACCAGGGATCTGGACAGAGGCTGTCAACCATCAGAAATGCTTTTGTCAAGCCAGAAATACCTTTCTTTTACAGTATGAAAAGCTGACTTAAAATCAGGGTATGCTGACCAGCCAAAACTACCTCTCTTTCTATGGCAACATCCTCACACTTGAGCTGAATTTTGAGTTTCTCCCAAGATGTTCAGCCTTTTTTTTT